>JAZEWT010000001.1:15831560-15853411 GCA_036362905.1 Mordacia mordax
GATGGATCTGCGAGCTACATGCTACAAGGCTGATGAACTGCTTCCAGTCAGAGAGGTAGGAGCTCAGGCAGTGCAACTTCAGACCCTTATGCCCTCCAGTCATTCCAGTAAGGCTGGGTGGTCAACGGCATCAGAGGCTGCGCTTGACAAGACTTCATCAGTAGCAACAGTACTATGGCTAGATCTGAACCCAGATTAGAAGGGATCGAGAAGGTCATTGTGGAGGACATATTTGCGGAGTTGCGTGGTTACGACATGCCCAAGGACCTTAGAATGCAATGGCTAATTGGAGATGGGTCATTAATTATCAGGGATGTTACAATCAAGGCTGGGTTTTTTTTTGCAGCGGGGTAACTGCAGCTTATATGAATAGTGGGGGGAAGATGCCAGAACCAAGTGAGTTGTTGAAGATATTAGTGACAAAGGTGACAACGGATTTCAAGTTTGCCCAGAGATGAAGGTGCTGATGGTTGGCCAAGAGGAGGATTCTGGGCTTATCCCAAGCATCAGCAAGGATGCTATAAATGGTATGGGTGCCTTCCTGTCGTAATTGAGCTGGTCCTTCATAGATTTGAGCACAGATGGTGAGGCCAGATTTTCTCCAAGTCCACTCGGCCCTGCGTGAATTTAACTTGCGCTTCCAGCATTAACATTATACCAGGGGGATGGTTTTCTGCTTGAGACGCAGCATGCTTTGATTGGAGCCAAAACATGCAGTATGCGTTGATAGCGAGCTGTTCTAAGTTTCAACTGTCACACCAGAGGCAGAGTAAGCCGAGGCAGAGAATGATGAACTGTTGATTGCAGCAGAGAATAAGTCTGGAGTGATGGAGTTAAGATTGTGGAATTGGATTTGCGCTTAGTGATGAAAATAGGTGGCGATACTGGGAGCTCAAACCACATCGAAGAGTGATCAGACAGACCAGGATCAGTGACGGACAGGTTGGTTATAGGTATGCCCCTTGAGCAAACCAGGTGCAGAGTATGGCCACATCTGTGAGTGGCAGATGTCAAATGAGTTCAGAGTGGCCATGAGATCCCTTACAAGTGAATTCTTCGTAGAGTCAACATAAACGTTGACATCACCAAGCATCAGAATATTTTCAGAACTGGAGCACCATTTACACCTAAGCACATAGAACATATATAAAGAAACATTCTTTCCCAGGAACCACAATGTAGAAAGTAACAGCTAACATACTGGTTTATGCCACACTTCCAAAAGCTAAAAAGCTTGTCACTAAATGACTCAGGGGGGAGAGCAATTAACTGGCTGTGCTTTGGGCCCACGTTTGAATCTGTGTTTCTACCACGTCATTAAAAGACAGGCTCAAGCATAATTCACAACAACAAAAAATGTGTCAATAGTTACTCAAGTGTAGTCAGGAGATTGTTCCAACTTTGTCACTTGTTCTCTGATAAATTTGGTCCACGTTATGTCTTCAGGGAACATTTTACATTCTTTCGTTAAAGTTGAATATCTATGTTATGCTGAACTTGGGGCAGACTAACATGCAAAGGAAAGATGTAAAGATACACACAGGACCCTGCGCAAAGATGACACAATAACATCATCCCCTCGTGTGATGGATTGCAGCACTGCAAGACTATGAACGATGGAGTTGGGATGAGGAGTTCTTTATCCACATCTGATCAGGAAACAGGTTGATAGTGTAAAAAAACTAACAAATTATATGTATTAACAACAACATTTTACGAATAACTGATCTCAACAAGAAAATAATTTTAAGAGTATGTTTTCATGTTTGCAATACTATTAAAAGGTGTTTCCCACCAAAGTGGTGACCAATATTTACCAGAATAAACACAGCCAACATTATATATTTTTAACATCTGACAAGGGACTCATTGTGGGAACGAGAATGGTAGGTTACCATGGACAGGGAGCTTATAACCCCGTTCCCAATAGCCACACCCAAATAATAAAGTGTCACTGTACACTGAGAATGGCAAATTCCTTAGAGGCAGAAAATAAAGTTCAAAATACAGTGATACACCCCAGTGACTTCTTATGGCTCTTACATACTACTGAACAAGCGACTGAATAGAGAATTGTGAAAGCCATGACCACACAATTTATATAAAGGATTAAGAGAGTTGCCATGTATTGAGATTGCTGAGATTGATGAACACAATGTGGAGGCTTTGAAATAATGTTTTCTTTACAAGATTTCGCTATTAATTCAACACAGTATCTATATATATGGACTACTGTGTATTGAGATGTTCAACGATTATGATGAAATAGACGAGGGCCATGTCTGGGCAAACAAATGAGTAAAATGATGCAACGATTCGTATTGATTTCCAAGCGTTATATACATGAATCCAGTTGCATATGCAAGTGTTAATGTTTTTTTATTTCATACCAAATATATGCAAAAAAGAGAATAATTTAAACTTGTCTAACGCTCACTGCAGCGGAAAGAAATTGTATGGGAGGTGCAGCAAACCACGAAGAAATGCAGCCACCCAAAAAGCTGCGACTAACAATTCCCCGAGAGCTGTGGTCCTCCGTATATTAAGGTGTTACCGGTCAATTGATCAGTGTTGTCGGAGCACCCAGAGTAAACACAGAGGTATGAAGGAGACTGTCCCATACTGTGAAAGGTTCGAAAGAAAATACAAAATAAATAAGATTAACAAGATAACAAGGTGGAAATATAAGAAAATACAGTATTCATTAATACAGCATTCTTTAAAACTGTATTCTCTTATATTTCCACCGTAGCCCTGAATCGCAACGTTTGATAAAATAGCCAGGGAAGTTGATCATTAAATCCCAAGCAATAAGTAGGGGTTCTCAAACTGGGGCTCGTAGACCCCTTAAGGAGCTGAAATGACAACAGGGAAGAACAAAAAAATGTAGGTGATCACAGATATACTACAAGAGTAGGGGGAGGACAAAAGGATAATAAGTTCGTGGCGAAACGCTGGGTCTGCACTGGCTGTCCACTGTGATGGGATACCCCTCGTTTTCCTCCCAAGAGCCAACTCGTCACTTCTGTATTGACAGAAGTACAAAATCAAGACTGTTCCCTCCAGTTGGTCATGGACTGCAACCACTGCCCTCCCCCGCCAATTCCCCAAGAAAAATAGAGTCTGCGAACACCAAAAGGTTGCAAACCCATGGTCTACAGATCAACACAAGAGTGTTATGTGTTGTCAGCATGGCACAGACACTCATCTCCAGACCATACAGGGCTTGATGCTGTTCAAGCTGTTTATAGCAACAGCTGGATGCACTCACAAGTCAATATTAGAAGTATTTTGCTATTTTTAAAAGTAAAGCTGGTAGATGACTAGAACTTCAATCAATTTATTTGGTGTCACACTCTGTGTTCATAAACAATGTCATTATTTACATGGCAGCAGATAGCGTTTAGCCGTTAAATATATTTTAAAAACTTGTAATAATGGCTTTTTTTCTGTCAAGGCATACGAGAACAATGAATTGCAGATATATTCATTGCATCCTAACAAAATCAACAACACATTTCCAATAATTCCAGTGGCATTTGTAATGGTCATATTTGCTGATTGAACTAAGTACTCAAATTAAGATCATTCTATGGTAACTGAAGATTCTAAGCTAAATCAATACATATAAAAAGTATTACATTGTATTAATTTACAAATGTGCCAAACAAAAATCATTATTAAGAAATATATATAATAAAACAGGTCTTCTTTTTGGTGATTTGCTTCGAAAAGCTGCTCTTTCGGGATAACCACGTCGATCGCTCCACCTCTCCGTGAAGCAATATAGACTCAAGACAGAAAAGACTATGAACTGCAATCAAGAAATGAGACTAAAGCTCAGCCAAACTTGGAGGCCAGTTTTTAAAATCAGCAGTGTACAGCTATAAAACTCTGGACTACGGGCATCAGGAGGGAATCACCAAGTGTTTGGAGAGCCGGGTAGGCTTTCGTGAGATACCAACTGGTTGGCAAGTCAGAGGCGTAATTGGATTAAGTTATTGTGATTCTAATGTGCAAGCAAGGAGCCCTTCCAAATGGACCCCGCCTTTCTTGCATTATCCCTGGAAGAAATCAATGCTGTAGAAGGGACTTAACATATACATAGTACCTATATATAAATAGGAGTCATACACGACACAACACAGCGCCTGAGGAGGCCTCCAATGTGGGAGGCGAAACATCATGTAGGAGATGGAGCGATCGACGCGGCTATTCCAAAACAGCAGCTTTTCGAAGCAATCATCATGCATCGAGCCGTCAAAACCTACATTATTACACAGGTCTTATTTATTAGCTAAAACAAATAATAAACAAATTAGAGAAAAGAGAGAATGGGTAATTTCATACTGCACACCAAAGGTTCAACTTGCATGCGAAAGCTTTAGATTTCAGATTTCATTCTAGAAAACATTCCATTCCCCGCATTCGTTCAAAATTGTGTGGGCACTTTACGCGTGCAAAATCTGCGGGTGACATGATCGCTGGCAGCGTGGATGTCTCTCGTTCGGCCACACGCAGTGTCTGACACATATAACCATGGTAACAATGGCTTTTCTCGAAATGGGTAATGGTGCCAAGCAGACAAAGAGAAAATAAAACGCTGCCATGGTTTTTCAGATTCGGCAATCACCTGACCAGCAAAATGCCCCAATATTCTCTTTTAGTTTTTGATTGACAGACAATATGCTTACCAGCACAAGTCACATTTACACAACTGTCAACATGGCATTAGTCCCACCTTATCGACAATTCAACCATACGTTTCGTAAATACCTCCTGACATTAAAAAGTATTCGTAATGGTGTTCAACACAAAACAGCCCTGTGATGAATATTTAAAAAAATACTGTGTGTGAAGTTAAAGGTTTGCTAAAACTTGCACCAAAATTACTTGTGAACCCCTTTTATGGCCTCTGATAAAGGAAACCATATGGTTTTAGGGAACAAACAACATTATAATGAAAGTCAGAAGACATGTAAGCTAGGTAAATTTACTCAACACACTCATACCCATAGTTCTTCCCACTGACAGCCTATCATCCAGGGTGGCAGTGATGAACTCTGAATATTAATACACGGCAGTGCATTCCTACAACTTGTGGTTTGGAATGTTGGGGGTGTACTAACTTCAGTAACATTTTTGTGGCCGAGTTGAGAAACTTGCAGCATGGCTGTGCTTACGCATGTCTCTTTAACGATGGCAGAATGTATACATTCTTTTTTGTGAATAACCATATGGTGCTGCTCATCACAACGGTATATCCAGTGACCCTAAAATCAGTAAATGTAAGATTTGTCCAGTGTATTACTATATGAGGTACTTCTTGGGAAATGACGGTGTTTGTAGTACAGGGTCTTGGACAGGGTAACAGGGGGCCAGAGCCTATTCTGGTAGACACAGAGCGCAAGGCGGACTTATACCCAGGATGTGACACCAGTACATCGTAGGGCACTGGGGGAAATTTACTCAACAGACCAATTAATCTAGGCAGTGGGATGAAACCGGAGTACCGAGCGAAAACCCACGCGGACACGGTAAGAACACACAAACTTCACACAGAAAGGCACCCGGAGCCAGGAATCGAACTCGAGATTCCTTGGTGTGGCGCGGCAGTGCAACTCACTGCATCACCGTAGCGCTCCTAGTGTTTGCAGGGACTTTGCAAATACATTTTTATCAACCAAACTTGCAGACGTGTATATATATATATTACCTGGTGAGGCAATTATTCATTCAGGTTTATATTTTGATAAGATAAAGACCAGATTTACTCAAAGCTTCAATTGGTATACGCATTCCAGGGAAAAGAAGGAACAAAATGGTGTGGACCACATTACCTCGGTTCAATTGTAGGTTCAGAAAATAGGCATCCCAACCTGTCCTTGGTCTCCACTAAGCTGATTGAACTTAAATAGGTACCTCCTGCAGTGCAAATATCAGCACTGGGGAGACAGAGAACAGCCGGTTGCGGTGTTGTTCACTGTCTTCTCAATGTTCAGTGGTGGCATCCATAGATGCTTCAGAACAATACTTTCCCGGATAGTCTGTAGTGATATATAATAATTATTGGGGGTAGTTTAATTATTTTTCACGTCTGACATGTTTATCATGCCCAATAATCAGTATTCATGCAAGTATCTTCAAATTCATAATTTAAAAAATAAACATTATGTAACAGACCAATTTGTTTTTTTTTAAATGTGTGCATTACAATAATACAATGAAATGATGTGTGGGAGTAATTTATTATCGAAATGCTTGACAAAGTTTACATTAATTTCAAAACTAGCCTCGTACAAAAATCTTTAATTTTTCCCTATGAACACCGAAGTAAAAATAGTTGCTGAAGTTTATTAACGACTGAGGTTAATATTTCAGAAATGAAATTATTTTTTTAATACTAAACCAGAGATGGAGCGGTGGTTAACACACTGCACTATGAACCCACCTCTGGAGTTCAATTCCCATTCAAGGCTAACAGTAACGAGTGATAAGATGACCCTGTACTAACTATCGTACATCATATTGTCAAAAAAACATTTAACCAAGACTTAATTACAGATCTGCATAAAATTCCTGCATAATTTATATCATCATTTGATTTAATTCCACCTAGCTCTCTAAAGGCTACCATTTGTGATATACCAATCGACTTGCTTTGTGCTGCTTTCATGTTCCCAATATAGTTTTGTCTGTAATTATCTGTTCTTATTTTATAAATGTTGATGTGTATCTGTGGTTTAGGACACACAGAGAGAGAGACATCTTTTCAAAACTGGAGTGAGAAGTCAAATGCCTTTCCGAAATCGCCTGCTCTTGGAAAAGTTATTTTCACGTCCTTGCCGGCTAGAGACTGTAACAATTGTCATTTCTCGTTATTCACAACTTTAGTAATCACCATATATTATGACTGTTGTGTGTAATTATTATTAGCATCACACTGAAGAAAAAAAATATGTAATGGATGAATTAAAAACCATGATAACATGATAATTATGTCACCAAAATGACAAAAGCATAAAATTAGGAAAAATGGGCTTTGGGAAGGACATCTCTCTTGGACTGATGATTGATGTCTAACAATAATAATGGAGTGACAGCCAAAGACTGCATGTCCGATTACATCCACAGAGGAGATGGAGCGATGAAAATAAGCATATGTGTAGATGCTGGATTGATTGTTGCATTAGAGGACTGTGAGATATGGAGCAATATAATTTACAGCATTGTCAATTCCCATCAGATGACCGTCTCCCCACAACATATACTAGCGATAAAAAAATAGCCATTAAGCTGGTCAGTGTGAGCTGGTCAAACATCACAGAGGCATTAAGGACCAGTTCTGATACCACTCACCACCACTGTTACTCGTGGCTGGAAGTCAAACTCGGATCACTGGATTCATATTCCAGTGCGCGAACTATCCCGCCAGGGCTTTGTAGTCATTAAATACGGTGGACAAAACAATGACCAACGAGCCACTGCGCATGTTTTTATTACCTGCTGACATTGCGGATGTAGCCAGATGGACAGTCTGGCAGGCAGTCTCCGTGATGTATGACGTTCTGCGGACGATACTCGTACGACATTTGGCAGAATTCTGCTGTGACGCAGCGCCAGCCATCGTAGCGGTAGGTGCCCAGTGGGCAATCCAGAACACAGACGTCCTTGTACCAGTAGTGGCGACATGCCAGGCAGTGATGCTCGCTGCCCGCTTGGTGGCAGCCACCTAAACACTCTTCGTGGCAGCATTGGCCTGATTTGGTGCATGCCCGCCGACCACATTCTGGGGGGCACACTGCAAAAACACACAGAAGAAAACACCAACAGTTGCATGTTTTGTAACGTGTGCAAAGACAGTTTGGAAACGATCAATTTATGCAAAACATTATAGTTATAAAGACATTAACATCATTTCTTGTAATAAGCTTGTTGAATTATCATGAAGAATTATTCATTTTGATATGATGACATTATCACTGCAGGCACATTAAATTAGCCTTATTTTAGGTCAACTGTATTCATGGTGACTTATGTCCTGATATTAACTGTTATTTTCCACTCTTATATAATACAACTATATAATGTTCTATGGAAAAATACATCCAAAAAGATCCGCCATAATACCGTTTGACTGGAGTGAAAAGCTAATGACTCTGCACACCATATCATATATTACAAATGCACAATTGTATTGATACAAAATTGTTATTTTTAGCAAGAATAACATTTTCAAGTGGAAAAAGCCACCACTGATCACAACAAGTTTTCATTTTCAAACCTATAAAACATTTCATGTCACAAACTCAATCTGTTTGTTTGGAACAGCACAAGATGTTCCCAAACTTAAAATAAAAACATGTCTCATTTATTTTGTACGATCACAACTAATCAAGCACAAGACATAAAATCTATACAGTAAACAAAACGAGATATCCAATCAACACAAAGTTCCATGCCCATACAACCACACGTGAACAACACAAAGGTACACGTGAGCAAACAAGGCTTCCACGCGGAGACAGCCCAGATTCCAGATGGTGTCATCATGAAAGCAGCCGATGGAAAAACATATGATTTAAAAAATGCAGATTTTCCACAAAACAAAAGCTGCGAAGCAGCATTGTAAAAACAGTAAAAATGTTACAAGAAATAAGCATTATGACTAAGTATAAAGGCACTACTTTGAGCTTCCATATGGTACAATTTCTAGAGAATATGTAGTTTCATGGGGGAAAATGTATTGCATGGCGTTAAATACTGCATCTTTATTAAGTGCATTGTGATAATCAATTATACAAATTTGCGTAACTGCTGCAGCTGAAGAGACGCAAAAGAGATCTATCAAACAATGAGCTGACACATTGATTACGTGTCATTATACGCTTATCATAAAGTTCACCAGAACATCCTTGCACAGACATCGTGTTTCAATGAAACAAGACACTGGCAACCAAAGCTTTGTTTGCGTTCATGGAGTCGGATTTCCCCTGAGCAGTCATCCAAGCCTGTTTCACTTGCATTCAAACCGCTATAAAATTGTGGCATGAAGAATGAAAAATGACAACTAACTCGCAATAATCAAAAAAACCTACAATGGCTGCATGGCTGCATGGCAAGCAGACAACTTTCAAAGCATTGCGTGTTTAAGAAAGTCCCACGCTGGGACTCGTGCTGTGTTTACTGGAATAAATATTTCAGAGCTACTCTATAAATAATAAAATATCGATATATGTCATGGGTTAACTAAAAGGAAGAATAATATTCGCAGCCGCAACTATTACGTTGTGAAATGTTATTTTTCACATGCTATACAGTAAGATTGTGTGCTTTTAAATCACACTTAATTGTAAAAAAAAATCCAACACCAGTAGTGTTGACACATTTATTCATTAGTTCGTGACGCATCTGTTCATTCATAAGTTTGTCTGCTCTCTAACACAAAGCCTTCTGTGGCGATATACTGCACAAGAAGATATGGTTCTTTTGTAGAAAAGAAAAAAATAAGGAATTGCAACCCTGTCAATCCACTGTTGGATGAAGGCCTTCCAACGCTGCACTGGCCGTGAGAATTATTTAACCATGCTTCCCACACGCACTCCAATTTCAGTTGGTGAAGCAGGAGTTGTGGGGCAGTAGTAGCAGAGATACCAATCATATCGTCCGCTCTGCAGTGTCACACCAGCAGAACACATTTCCCAGCGAATAACAAAAACAAAAACTAACCACCTCGATGCAATTTACAGTGACTGACAAAGTTAATGCAGCAAACTGGACGGAACCAGCGTGGCCTGAGGGTTAGACAAATGGCCCCATTCATTTGGGAGAGGAAGAGTCTGGCTTGCAGTCAATGAGCACACAACTCGTGGGGGGCCCACAAGGAGGGAATACTTTCCCAGCCCTGACGTCATCCCATGAGCCATGTCACAGCCGGTCCCAATTTGACACACCGACATTTAGGCATGTAGACGTGGAAATATATTTAAGCAGACACATAGAAACGTGCACGCATGTAACCAACTGTTATTGCAGGAGGAGGAGGGGCAAGCACAATTTATTATTATTAGATGACAGGCAGTATAATGTGCTGCAGTAAATGTACGATATGCATTAGACATCAGCGAGATTGATATCCAAAACCCAGAACTGCCACCCCCACAATTACCTCATTTTCTCCTCTACTCACAATCTCTGCTCAGAACCCCACCCAATGTAATTCTGCAGACCACCAGCCAGCTATGGCATGGCCAGCCAGCTCTCATCGGTCGACTCTAGAATACTGTAAAGTGTAAGTTCATGGAAGAAAAAAGTTTAGGTTCACAGAATCACTGTTTCGTTTAATCAAGTGCTGCAAAACAGCAGTGCTAACACGCAGAATTAAATACGGTATGAAGTTTATTATACATTGTAATACTGAAAAATGAAATTAAAGCGTTTAAATTACTATAATAATCATTGACCAAGCTATTATTTGCCTTTGTGGTTCCCTACGAGGCTCTGAACTGTGCGATAGGGATTCACTGCCAATGGAGTATTTTCACAGGACACCTGGAACTGGCCGATAACATCATAATAAATGCTATTGTTGCTGATTTTTCGTTCAAATGTCGTTGTTGTTAACGTGCCGTTCTCCCTGCAGCTCTGTTGCGCGCTTTGTGACCCTCGGGTGAAAGCGCTCTATCAAAGTAACTATTACTATTATATACAGGAAGCAATGTCTGGCGAGCTGGAGCTAGCTAACCACCAGACTGACTCCCCCCCCCCCACTGCTCCACCGCTGTTGTTTCCTCGCACTTCTATAACTTGCCCATGGCCATCCGTGGAATTTGCGCGAGTTACGAATTGTATTTAAACTGCAATCCAAGATAAACGGTCTAGTGTTCAATATTTATGCCCATGCCTTCACCAATTCACAATGACCAGTGCAGTGAAGTATGGTCAAATAACCCCTACAACCTACATGGCATGGGAAGGCCCCTTGTACAGCAAAGGCTTGTTAAAATGTAATCCAATTATATGCACCTGTATAAGAGGGTGGCCCATCCGTGAACTTCCTGAAATAGGCACATATTGTTTTCTTGGTAAGCAACATTTTGGCTCACCCTGTGTAAGCTGATAAATGCCTCCTCCATATTTACATCTCAAAGTACACAACCACACCTCATGCTGTCACCGAGTAGTCTTAGTGTATTAGTACAAAGACAGGTTCTCGGATTTGCAAAAAAGTATTCGTGTACGATTATTAGAGTTGTGCCACGTGTTTTTCAGCATATGTCACTGTATTCATATCGTGAAGCTACCAGAAAGTGGGTTGAAACATTAGAAATCATGCACAACAGCAAACCTTACAACACAAACCCCATTGAAGTGTTATTATCGTGTTTTAGTATGAATAAATGTGCAGTAAACAAATTGTATTCATGGCTGCACAGAATTGCGAAAGTTGCTGCTTGTCCAAGTTTGGCTTAGTCCAAGTTTAGCTTTATTAAATGATCACAATCACTTCCAAATGTTACCTTATTTTCAATGTTTGTTGTTTATATGTGATTAGTTCCCATGACCTCAACAGCAGCTAGAGGCACTATATTTACCCCTCAATGTAAAAATAAATATACGTACATGGTTTCCTAAAATTGTGATCAACAATAAAATCATGATGTGGGGGAGGGATGACCCGTTCACAATTCTGAATGCTCAATAAATTTTAAGTAATTACAAAATAAATTATTGCACACACACATGAAAATTGGGTGGCCCGGTGGCCCAGTGGTTAGCGCTGACGCCTCACAGCAAGAAGGTACCGGGTTCGAATCTCTCGGCTCGGGTGCCTTTCTGTGTGGAGTTTGCATGCTCTCCCCGTGTCCGCGTGGGTTTTCGCCGGGTACTCCGGTTTCCTCCCACAGTCCAAAAGCATGCTCCTGGATAGGTTGATTGGCTCGCAGACTAAAAATTGTCCCGCAATGCCCGGCGATGGACTGGCGTCCCGTCGTCGGGTGTATTCCTGCCTTACGCCCTGTGTTTCCGGGATAGGCTCCGGCTCACCGTGACCCTATATAGGATTAAGCGGTTTCAGATAATGAGACACATGAAAATTTAAAGCAACATTTTGGTACCTTCACAAAGATCACGGGATTGTTGAGAGAAGATGTGTGCCATCACAACATGCAAATACGACCATCTTGAGACGGAGGCCTTATCACGTCAGAATGATAAATAACCTTGACATTATGAGCCTCCAGAGTGAAACCAAAAGAAACATAACCTTGCTGCACACCTGCACTGCAATCACTCTTCACTTGCTAAAGTCATCAACACCCTAATTTTGGTTACTCACAGGTTCTAAAGCAGACATCAGGTGGAACCCCTCAGCTCATCGAAATGCAAGTAACCGTTTCCAGAAGTTATCATCGCTTAGCAACGCAGCCTGAGCAGAAAAAGATTGACAACCAACGCTAATATTACTATATTTTAGAAATAATGTAAAAGCTAAAAGCGCTATATTGCATTTTGATGTATTGGTAATAGGGCCTGAGCTCAACAGACGGATTCCACTATGGTGCAATGCTTAGCAAACTGGATTCGTAATCTAGAGGTCGCCAATTCGATTTCCAGGAAAGTATTTCCTCTGCCACTACCCACCCAGGAGTACAAATGGTTTTGCGCAACAGTCAATCAATGAGCAGGTCCCGTGTGGTGGAGTAAATAGTGGGCACTCAGATGTCTTACAAGATATCTGGCCACTGCTGAAGAGTATATTAACTATACCCTCCAGAGGGGCTCTCCAAAGAGTCGCTTTGGTGGAAGCCAAGCCTTTTCACCAATAGTGGTGTGAGCGAGGGACTACAGGGCAGCCACCGTTGTGTGCACATTATCTGTTGAGTCAGGCATTAATTGCCTCTTCTTCAAAAAGGTTGATTTGAGAGTGGCATCAGGCTATATGTTAGTTGCAACGGTTGTCTTAGCAAACACCTGCCTCCGTTATAAGTGAGCAGCACACACGTTTACTGTAAAGGCACCATGTCGGTTGTTTGTTTTTTCGGAAAGGCAGTGGGTGGGTTCTCGGCTGAATGTAAGGGTAAAGCTGTAACAGTGTAATCATGGCATTAAAGATATTGAAGGAACACAACGGCAGTGGCAGCTACTATAAAGTAGAATATTATATGTTAAAAGTGTGGTGTCAAGCCTCGCACCGTGCCAGGGCAAGTGCGTCGCGGCGGCCGTGCCAGAGTGGGCGGGCAATGTTAGGGTCACCCGGGGTAACAAGGGGTGGGGGGGGTCAAGTGAGGTCGATTTGGGTAGTGGGGGAAAACATCACGTGGTCCAGACGCGTGGGAACGCCACAGTGTGGACGGTAAAGATTGGGTGTGACGTGACGAGGTGACGTCTGGGGAGACAGAAAGGTTGAGGTGCGCACGCGCAAAAGAGAGTTCCTGTGGAAAGACGCATCAGAATGCAGCGCAGTGCTGAGCGGTTAGAGCACAAAGCGCGGGAGGGCAGGATGCAATGTGTGGCGTTACACAGGCACGGTGTTGTGTTATGTTGGTGAGGATTTCATAAAAGCATTTAAAACTCAGAAGCCTCCGGTCTGCTCGTTAAGTGAATGTGACGGGCATGCTGTCGCTGCTGGTCTCAAGCAGCCCGCCACGTGGTGGCGTCTCCGCCAGGGCATCACAAAAGGAATGGCGGGCAGCCGTTTTGGGGTAATGACACTTCAGACAAATCTTTTTCGCAATTAAAATGAGAATTACTTCGCAAGCAACATTAAGGATTACCAACATTTAGAAATACTTAAAATAATATCGGTTACATAACATCACAATTTGTTAGATCTATACATCCATTGTGAAATCGCAGCCCAGTGAGATATTACACGATTTCATTAAAATTACAAAACCTCCCCTTCCCCAACAACAACGGCCATTCGCCACTAAGTGGCGATGGCGTCACCACAGCGCCTGTACCAGGCGATGTGCACTTTGAAGGCACGTGGAGTGTCTAAGGTTCGCCTCACACACACACACAATAACCATTGGCTGTTGTTCTTTTTTGGGGGTGGGAGTAAAACAAAAAGCTTCCTTTCATATATTCCTTTTTCGTTATTGTTGCAGATTTGCTGTTCTTAGGCCGTTGTTGTTGCTGACATAGAAGTGCATTTATTAATATAATCATTACCCAAACATGGATCTACACCGCGGTGTCCCACTAAGTACCAGCATGGTGACACCCAGCCATTGTGAACGCTTGCGGCGGTGCTTAGCAACATCGAAATGGCGGCAGGAGGCGGCTCTCTCTGCCCTTCCTCCTCCCTCTCCACCGTCGCTTCCCTCCAACAGGGCCCCCCGTATGGCGCCCACACACACGCGCATATAGGGCTGCAGCCGTGCGGGCAAGACGACTGCCTGGCGCGCCGTACAGTAAATCGTCAAGCGCTTCCGTCGACGGACCAACAGCCGAGGGGAATCTACACCATGCCACGAGAAATTCTAATCGTGGCCCCAGTGATCTCAGTTCCACCCCCCCCCACTCCACAACAACCGCCATCCACCCCGACCCCGTGTGTCTGCTTCAAACCCACCACCACGGCACTCCCTGCCAAGCTTCACGAACGTTAGCAGCAAGCTTGATATCCTCGTCAATTATTGTATGACGTGAAAATTTAATTGCGGGTACGTTTAGACCTCAGTTGTTAAAAGCGTACATTTTAAAGCGAACACGGTAATATTGAGAGTTCTGTTGCGTTTAACCCAAAAATTATGTAACTGCATTGCCATAAATTATGAACACTTTAATCTGAAATGGATTATTACGTAACTACTGTATTACGCGATAAAAACATTAAATTTATCATGGGGGGGGGGGACTTCAGTAATATGGAATAAAATGGTATGTTAATATAAAGGAAAAATAGTAAAAAGGGAAGGAAGTAAGCCAGACCTAATGGTAATTGAGTAAACGTATTTTTTTTGCATAAATAATAAAGCACTTTCTTAAGCACAAACTCAAGAGATCTGGTAGACTGCCACAAATTCATTTTACATTTACCACGTATTTGAAGTGCCCTTACACCAATGACAAAATGTTCATAAATTAGAGGTTTTTTTTGTGGGGTAGCAATCTCCACAAACCGTACAAGACTTAAGCATACTTTTCATCAATTTGATCAACTTTACCATAGAAGTCCACCAATCACTTTAACACAGGAACATTAAGCACTGGCCTGCTATTTTGATAATGCCTTCAACTATGCAGTTTCTGGACAGTCAAGTAGTTTAGTCGACTCATGGGGTTTGTGGACGTCTCACTGGCACGGCACATTTCCAAACTTCCGCACTTTCAGTCTCATCTCTGGTCGGCAGTACACCGTTTGTTGTAAATGTGGATCGGATTAAATACTCTGGGGCGAAGCTTGGGAAAGGAGGCCACTGGTTGCTGGCAATGAGACTCAATACGTAAAGCTTAATATATATTACTAGATCGGTCCAAATTCATCTAGCACAATTACTGTAGAATTGTTCCACTTTTTGGATGTTTACCATATTAACGATATTATATACTGGCCCAGCAGTAGTCTTCTTTGGCCAAAACATATGGAGCGTTATCACTGGAAAAGTAATTAATTAAAAACAACATGCTTATCGAAAAGACGTGTCACTGTCTTGCCTTTGCAGACAAAACGAAACTAGGTTTAGAATACCAACATTTATAATATTGGAGCAGGGTACCAAGATTTAGTTGATGTGCCGTTCATGTGTCGTTAGCATGACGTTCTCTCCACAGCTCTGTGCAGCATTTGTGACCGTCGGGTGAAAAGCGATCTAGAAGTGCAATTTTTTATATTTATAATATTGCAAAACGGGGATCCAGTTGCTTTTTCTCAATGATAAAGAAGCCATTAACTATTGACTCACATCTGGTGATGGTTAACCACGTGTTACACATCACAGTGTTGTCAATAAATGAGGAGTAATGCGGTTTTAATTAGTTTCAGTCTAATCCGATCCAGTTTCATGGCAATTTATCATCATCGTTATAAACTCAGTATTTTATTGTTCAAACGCCTCAAGTTCTTATGCTACACATGTAATAAGGCATGCAGTCTTTTTTTAAAACAGTGCTTCATATCTAAAAGCAACTGTGCATTTTGTTTGAATTACAATAACTGCGCCAAGCTTCCCAGTGGCCAGTGACAATAAACATTTTAATAACATCCAAGCCGTGCAAGACACAATTCGGAGTCAGAAGAATGGAGATGGCTAAATGGATTGAAAAACAAAACTACAGTACTCGTTATATAGAACTCCTTTTATCTGTAATAAAAAAAATGCTGCAGGAAAACACCTGTCCTGATAAAGGATTGAAAAACTCCCCTTGCAAAGAATATTAGCCACAATTATTGTAATTACGGCCCTTTCATTTATGCACATATTGTTGCTCTAATTTAAATTAAAAAAAACAATGTTAATTTGCACTTTTGTTTTATTTATGTGTTGTTACGTTTGTAAGTTTGGAGTTTGTTGCGTCGTAGAAATCCCACATCTAGAGCTTGCAATCTCACTCAGAACTTTCTGCTGTAATAAACATTTATCAAACCTCTATCTATCTTGGTCAGTCGCACTGCTGGATTAAGGTCTTCCCATACCCTGTCCGGGAGCTGTTTGATCACCTTCACCACACAGGTCATTGCAAGTTGGTCAAAACAGCGATCCATGACCGATTCAAACATTCCTCCCCACTGCTGTAAGCTGTCTGCATAAATACGAGGCAAACAGGATGCATTCAGTGCAGATATTCCGACAGCTATCCACAATAAGTGGACACAATAACGATGGATAACTGGATTTATTTGTTGTGAATCATCGTGTAGTCTATTGTGCTGTGCCTGTAAACCACATCGGTCGCATTGGCAGCCTCTGGAGATGGCAGCAGATAAAAAGCTCATTGACGCAAACAAATCTTTACTTATAATGATGTGGTTTTCACGGCTCGATGCATGACCCTCCCTCAGCAGTCGAAGCGTCGCGGTGGAGAGAGAGGGAGCGATCGACGTGGCTATCCCGAAAGAGCAGCTTTTCGAAGCGATCACCAAATCTTTATTCATAATTTGTCGGATTATGGCACCAGCACTAGCCTCATAGCTACTCTCACACTACTCATTTACTGGGGCAGAGGACACAGTTCATCACCTGTGTCCGTCAACATTCCTAGATGTCGTTTCAATGCCAGTTCAGGAAAGGAGTTTCTTGGAGGCAGTGAGTGGCATTGGCAAGCAAACCATTATCCGCCCTTCAACCGATGAGCAAAGTGCTATAAAGCCGAGCTGCGCCAGCGACAGATACACTTTATTGTAATCGTTATTGTTGACATGCCGTTCTCTTCGCAGCTCTGTGTAGCGCTTTGTGACCCTCGGGTGAAAAGCGCTCGAGAAGTGCAAATATTATTATCTTTACCATTATGACAGCAGTTACCGCTAAGGAAGGCTACCGCAATGACCATCATCTTCAAACATATTTCTGTCATCATAGAAATCCATCATCGTCACAATTAATCATGCACAATCGCTGATGTGATACATTTAGCACCACACTGCTCGCCATGTTATTCACAAATCATCGATAACAGGATAGAAAATGGGAAACCTTGTGTAAGCGAAAAACTCCATTTGAAATGTTTTTCTATGTGGGTGCCACATTCAGGGGACTGAAGCACCAGTGCTCGGAGATCCTGGAGTCAAATATGTACAGCCACCTGTGATTAATGTGGGCTCAAGTGCGGTGAGTTGATTATTTCACCCTGGATCACCAATGACTTCACGAAAAAAATAATACAAATACCATGTTTTACACTTCATTTGGCTTATTTCAATTGTCAGAAACAACATGCTTGACAAACTGAACATCCTTTGCAGGGAATCGAATAGATGTGCACCGAGCATTTGATAATGATGTATGGTCTGCCCAAGTGCAGTTAGCACAGCAAGGCAACTACATAACAGCATGTTCCAGAACTGTTCTGTCACAACGTGGTGCACAGCTGGCTGTAAAAGCTCGTAAGTAAGCAAGGCATCTGCAGCACCTTTGGAACATATTTAGAGAATACCAAAGCCGCGGTGGCGGAGTAGCGCTGTCGCCTCACAGCAAGAAGGTCCCAGGGTTCGATTCCCGGCTCGGGTACCTTTCTGTGTGGAGTTTACGTGTTATCTCACCGTGCCCACTTGGGTTTTTGCTGGGTACTCCCGTTGCCTCTCACCGTCTCTTTAGACGCTGCTGCTTAGGTTAATTTGCCTGCTGAGTAAACTGCCCCCAGTGCCTTGCGATATACTGACGTCAGATCTTGGGTATTCCTCCACCTTGCGCCCTCTGTCAGCTGGGATAGGTTCTGACCGCCTGCGACTCCGGGTAATTATACTGAATGAATGAAAGCCGCAAATAAGACAGAAGATTCGATGAATATTTCCCTAAAGTACTTGCTCAATAACAGAAATGGTGAAAAAAGTAACAAGTGAATTTTTTAAATGGTGTTGGCAGGTCTGGGGATAAAAGGCTACATAGTACATAAATTCAGCCAAACAAACAATAATTTAGAAGACAATAATATCAAAACATTGATGAATGCAGAAACTGATACACGGCAATGATATACAAGCACAAACTACCAAAATTAATGAGTGAAAATGTCCAAAGTTGATACGTTATTAAGAATATAATATGTGGTAAATGAAAAGAATAGGAGACAGGAGACCAAACTTAAAAAAAATATCTAAAAGCATTCATTCAGAGACATCAATCTAAATAGCAGGGGCACTTTAATGAGAGCAAGGTTTTGTGATAACTACACAGAGATTAGGTAATTTTCACGTAAGAGTACTATTGAATGTTATACATGTCAACGAATGGCACGTAAATCTATGATTTTAATGCTATTTTTGCCAATGAGCCAGATCATATAAACACCCTATCCTCTGTTTTCTCCAGACCAGACCTCCTTACCCCGCGGTATAGTCATCCTGTAGTCCTCTTCTCCTTTCAACTATATTTTGCAATTCCACCGTCCCTTTGACTTCCTTCTTCCTACTTTTCTATTATTCGCTAAAATCACAGCTGGAGACTATAACGACTATGATAGTTTACATTGGTGGCTTGAACTGTGGACCACTCTTTTTGGCGAATGCATGTAGTTGGTGAATCGAAAAATTCCTTATAGTTTTTAAGCAGTTGTTATAAATATTAATTGGGACCTATTGTAACCATTGAATCTTTAATAGGAAGATCAACTGTGCCCCTGCGAGTTAAGAGACACAAATGTCAAGCCAGACTAAATGCCCTCTATGAGCAGAAGCTTTAACAAAGGGGAAAAGATTAACATCCCATCTTGTGTCCGAAGCCATCATCTCCCAAACACGCTCGTTTTGGACTGCATCACATTATAAACAAAGGCTTCCACACATATTTACATAGGCAACCGATCTATCCAGTGGGAAAAAGATACCCTTTTAAACCCATATTACCTCAATGGCAAAAGATACCAACTTTATTTTCCAATGCCCCACAAAGGAATGGCACTCTGAAATCGTTAAGGAGCAATGCAAAACACATTAGTTAACGAGTTCAAGCTGTGTTTCAATATTGACTTTTGTATACGGCTAGTAAACACTGAAGAGGATGTTTCCACTCAACAAATTAGTTTGAAACGCCATTTTAAATACGGATCTATGGTAAATAGTCATTCATTAAAAATACTACAAATGTACGCATTTAACGGGTAGCCCCATGATAAAGCGTTTTAAAGCATGTGAACATAATACAAGCAAGGAAAACAAAATGTCAGTTCAAGCTGACACCTCAGAAATGCTCCAAATTATTAAGAAATGCAAAAAAAAATGCCCTTGCACCTAACAACTATTTTCGGATAACAGTGAAGATGGGAATCAGCCAAAGCATTTTTGACGTTGTCCTCTGCGCCTCTTCAACGAATGCAGAAGTGTCTGACCTTCCACAACCGAACTGTGGCATAAAATATGAAAATGAAGGAACACCGTGCAAAACAGCTTTGTTGCTAAGCAACAACAAGCACCATCCCATTGTGCGGGCAGAATTCTTTAATGTGGCTAAGCCCCATACCAGTTTTCATCTGCTTGCCTCTGCAAGCTTTCGAAAATCAAACCCTCCCTCGTCATTCACCCAGCCTCCATCCCTCGCCCCTGTCCCAACGCCCACCATCCCCACCCTGTGACTCCCCTCCAACCCCAAACCCAACAATCCCTCTCTGCCCGTGGAAAATTCCGCTCCCGACTGATTCCCCATCACCGACCGCTCTTGTTTACCCAGTGACTCACACCGAAAGCGTGCCTAGAGGAAAATACATCTGGTGGGAAATACATTCTTCGGTGTGTACAGTAATTTGCGATACGGAACCGGAGGGAGGGACCCCCCTTTTTTTATGGCTGGGCCCGTCGTCGTGACACAAATACAATATACATGAGAGGAGCAAACATACAGGTCGTGTTGTAAGACGACAAGTATGGGAGTGTGGGAGCACAAACTCGACACTCTGTGAAGGGTGTCTATTTGGTGTTTTAAGAACTTAACACTTGCATAATTGCCAGAAGTGTTAAAACATATTCGCTTTGTTACAGCTCTGCACTGGCAAAACGTACCCATAGACCTAACAGCTCGACCTGAGCTACTAATACATTGATGTTGCGTTGTCCTGAGCTGATTATCTTTCGTCCACAACTGGCTAAAACTGAGAACTCGGCGCCAAAAAAAAGCCGTCCGGTGTGGGACAATCAGTTTCAAGGACAATGCCTACATTGCAATGATGTAGGTTTTCACGGCTCGATGCGCGATTGCTTCGAAAAGCTGCTCTCTCGGGACAGCCTCGTCGATCGCTCCCTCTCTCCACCTCACACGTCCGAGGCATCCTCAGGCGCGATCGACGCGGCTGTCCCGAGAGAGCAGCTATTCGAAGCAATCATAATGCATACATTATCAATGCTTTTTGTTTGCATATTTTGACACAAGCATTGTGTGTTTTTTGCAAACTTGCACTTTGTAAAAGGTGTATATTTGGTGTTTTAAGATTTTAACACTTGTATTATTGCCAGATTGTAGAACCTCTTCTATCTTTTAGAAGTATGAGAGCACTAATAGTGCATTCACTTTTTGGGACTGCATTTCAATGCAACCGAGATATAAATCAGTGTGCGCACACATACGCTGATTTTAATTTGATATGATAGGAAAAATCTGATCAAAATAATACTTATATTATCACTTATGGTTTTACTTACTTTGCCAGACAAAATGTGCCAAAAAAAACGTAGACACAGAGTATTTCCCTGAGCTATACAAGACAACCTTGCATCTAGATGGCATGTGGCCAGCTACTCAAAACACCTCGTGTTGGTTTTTCCAATGGTTTTCAATGTTTAATATCACAGATGATGGAAGATGTCACTCACGTTAACTATGTAATAACAGACATAAAACGTCTTCACACATTTTGTACGGACGCTTCTAGAGTACGCGTAGTTACAAAAATAATCAATAATTGCTTTTAACTTTTGACTTTTGCCCAGTATTGAACCGGTTTAAACGCCTTCAAGTGTTAATTTAATAATGACAATTAATAATTGCGCACATTTCATTTCGAAGTCGTTCATTCAGAGCGGCGCAGTGGCACAGTGAGTAATGATGTCACCTCACATGAAGAAGGTCTGCCTGGGTTTGATTCCCGGCTCGGATGCCTTTCTGTGTGAAATGTGCACGTTCTGCCCGTGTGCGCGCCGGTTTTCACCGGGTCCTCCGGTTATCTCCCACCGTCCAAGACGCGCTGCTGCCTAGGTTAAT
>JAZEWT010000001.1:15854219-15890494 GCA_036362905.1 Mordacia mordax
AATGTTCTGCAACTCAGTGACATCATGAATAATATATTGAACACTAAGTAAAAAGTGGCCAACACCACTCACTCAATGATAACCTGGCGAATAGAATGTTGAAAAATGGATGTTAATTTATACGGTTAAAACAATACTTTTTCAGTGAGTGATGTAACGATCTATTTCACTTTTTAATCATTCTATTATATATTTTAAAAGGTTGCTGATGTCCGTCGCTGTTTTAAACAGTCATGCCAAAACACTGTATGAGTTTCAGTATTTGCGTAAAATTAAGTTTCACTCAATTTCCTATTACTTCCCCCCCACAAAAACTATTTAATACACTGCTATTTACGCGTTTTAGTCATGCCAAACAATGAAATGGCATAATGTCGCGCATCAATCAGAACATGGTTGAACAAGAGCTGATTTGGCTGTTTTTTCCATCACATTTTCGACACGTTGAGATGTGACGATGACAAAGCAGTGCAAATCAGACAACTGTTACTTTAATCAGAAGAGACGGGGGGAGACAAGAGGGGGAGGAGGGGAGGCACCGGGAGAGAGAGATAGCCTCGTGTTCCCGTGAGTCTTCTCTAGGGTGAGACACGGGAGAGAAACGGTCTAAGTGGATGTGCGATTTTGAATAAACACTTGAAAAATACTCGTATTTCAACTCACTTTTTTAAACTACATGTAAACATTTGACATCAATCAAAAGCCTTTGTCTGTAGATATTCACGAAAAAATAAAAACATTTTCACAACCTTTCCTCGGAGAGCTAGGGCCACGATACAAACTAAATATGTTTATGTGGCACTCAACATTCAAAACCATGGGACACTAACCTGCTCACACTACAAAATAAAACGTTTATCTGCCGGCAGTAAGCAGCAATAATCGGCAGAAGAACAGGCAATTTTAGTAACGGCTGGTTCTACATAAAGTTTACATCAAAAACAAAACATACTAAATTAGTGACCAATTTATCAGATACATTATAAATGAGAACTCTTCATTTCCCGATGATCATTGCATGTGTGTGGCTCCTGCAAACTAGACACTTTGTGAAAGGTGTCTATCTGGTGTTTTAAGATCTTAACAATTGTAGTGTTCTGTCCTCAGTACAGAATTTAAATTGCCTCGTAAAGCCGATGACCTTCTAAACAACCGATTGCCTATTGTGAAAGCAATGGTTCCTTAACTGGGTGTAAAAGAAAAAATATTTAACATCTGTCGAGATGGGTGGCAGACATGCAAATGTTGTTTTGCTTGGACTGTAACTCCGATTTTTACCATAATTTAGTATGTGATGCCTGAGGATGGCGTACAAAGTACTGTTGGAGTCCCAACAGAAACTATGGTAGGCTTTACTGTATGTAGTTTTTTTATTGTTGGACAGCCTGTTCCTTTCATATAAATAACAACCCACACAATTTATTAACATATTCCTTTTAAGAACTCATTTTTAACCCGTTTTTTTTCAATTTAGAAGGTTTTTATATTTGCAAAACTCCAACCTCATTAATGCTTTACTTAGCTACAACACAATGTTTTTTTTACAAGCAGAAAGAATGTCAAAAGATATTATTGTAAGCTATTCACATTTGCCTATCACCTACAATGAGGTGATACAACTAAGTGTTCTGAAAAGAATTCCCACCTCTTTTGAGTATGTAATATATTACGTGTTTAACAACGTGTGTACTTGTGTACCACAGTAGACAGCGGGGGAACAACAGTGCTCTGGTTAGTACACAACGCTATAAACCGAACCACGCTGACCATGAATCCAGGTGACTGGGCATTGGGAACATCAGTGGTGAGCAATGTCTGTACAATTCCGGATATCGCCCACCCCCCTCCACTTGCCCTCACTGACCAGAGTGGTGAGGTGTGATTAAAAATCGCCGATGACTGGCAGGGCATGCGGAAGTATTTAATAAGCAGCGGATTTACAGAGGGCTGTGATTTGTAATGCATTACAAAGCATGAACCAGTAAGACACACACACAAGCCACCCACAACAGCTACCAGAATCATGATTGATTGTTTGTATTCACAGTTCACATTCTCCAAGCCTGTAGAGGTGAAGGGGTTAAATAATTTGAGCTGTAGTACAAGGAGACCATCATTTATGTAAATTACGTGACAGGAGCTTTACATTATGTTCGGCCAAACAATCCACATCTGTTCTCGGAGATGATTTTTACTTATTCATGCGTTGTTTATCAAACAAACTGGTACCCTACGTCACTGCACACGCACAGGTGTACAATATGCACATTTGATGAACTACGTGCAGGAAAACATCATGCATGGAAAAAAACCTAGCAGCATAAAACTAAATAATTATAAAGCCACTTAAAAACGATTCTAGCAAAAGATAGTTGTTTTTCGTAAACAAGCCACTTGTGCATTTTACACTAGTGTAGTAACACGTACAATATGAACACAAAGTATAAAGCATTGGGAGATTCAAGAAAAACTTGAAGTTCACCTTTATGGAAATTCCCCAGATTAGTGTTAATGTGATTCAGATGTAGACCCCACACAACAAAAGATGACTTGACACATACATGGTACCCACGTATATAAAGGAGCAACAGGCACTACACACGCACACTGCGCCTGAGGATGCCTCGAACGTGTGAGGCGAAACGTCGAGAGGAGAGGGAGCGATCGACGCGGCTGTCCCGAGAGAGCAGCTTTTCGAAGCAATCATCATTCCATACTGGATCTTAGTTAAACATACATTGTAAAAAAATCCCCCAATATGCAGCGGTCTTGTTAAAATAAAGAGATAGTCTGCAACGGCTAGGAAGGCCCTTCCAGAGTATTTTGGCCTACTCTTTCACTGACCAAACGTTTTGAAATGTGGTACACCCATTTATGCTGCTAACAGAAATGTGACAGAAGGGTTCTTAATCTGAAATGCAAAACTACAACAATGACCACACCATGGGCAGCAGTGATGTTAAAAAAAAAAACTTGTTAACCACCATTATACGGTACAGTTTCTGTAAATCCTGTTAACTGTTGGCAGCCAACAATTTCAAAGGGCACTCTTGTTATCTGCAAGCAACTGCACCAGATAATGTACGTGTTTTTTTCCTTGCAGTACCCCATGCGTCCTGGTGACATCAGAAATGTGTCACTTGAGACAACTTCTAACACTACACAGAGCTTCACCCATTACACATTGCCAGGAGAAAGTTCTACCTATTTCTGGTAGAGGAAAACGGTGAATGACAATGAAAATGATGACAGAAATGCACTCCATGTCCCAGATTGGACGGAGTCCCCATTTTTACATGACACTTGCTTAAGATTAGTCACACTATGCTACATGAACAAGTTGGTTTGTTTTATTTTAGGAGTTAAATAAGGGCAATTGCCTGTCCTCATTGCCCCACATAGCTCTGTGGGAAGATAAAGTAAGCCATAAAACTGCCCCGATCTGAGACATCACAAACTGCTGGTGCTTCATAGTTATTCCCTTTGGTCCATAACATCACAGCCCAGAGTGAGTTTTCATCATAGCTTACAGGAAAAAGTTTGAAGAAGAGATCACACAAACAAGACAGGAGTAGGTCAGGCAATGTTGCCCCAGCTAAGGCGACATGGCCTCTGTTTTTATTTTATTTACAATAGTACGGTTCTTTGTGCATCCACTGCTGGAAGATAGCTTCCCCACGTCGTGCAAATTGTCTGACTAGACTCAACTATGGTTAGTGGTAACTGGGGGTTTGTAAAGACAAGGATCACGTAAAAAAAAATCAAAGCAGTAAATACTGCATTGCTTGTGGATACTCACCGTTTGGTCCTGCAGCTTTTGAAACCTGTTTTACACATGGTGGTCACCCACGCAGATACTATCTAGGCTTAAACCTACTTACCTTCGATATTTGATGACCTCAGGTATGTTTTCAGTGGTTGGTCAAAGGCACTATTTATTACGTATACAGGAAATGGAAACATAATTATTATTAAAGTCTCATTACAGTCCACAAGCATTACAGCAAGAGGCATGGAGGGCTGAATACAAGATAATTATGGTCTGTGATATATGAAGTGGTGATAGAAAGTTTGTGAACCCTTTAGAATTGTCTGTGATTCTGCACAAATTTGACCTAAAATATGACGAGAGTTTCATCCAAGTCCTAATAATATCTAAAGAAAGGCTGATTAAACAAACATCACACCATAACATTTACTTTTTCATTTATTTATCGAGCAAAGTGATCCATTATTCGATTGGTCGAATTAAATCGGCTCAACTAAAGGTGTAAACAGAAACCAGTTATTTCAATCAATGGGATGACAATCAGGGGAGTTTGGATGGCCTTGCCCCATATGAAAAACAAACTTTTATCACAATCAGGTCTTCACCACACAGGTTTGTAGAAGCGCGTCATGCCCCAATCAAAATAAATTTCTGTGGACCTCAGAAAAAGATCTTTTGATGCCCATCGGTCTAAAAATGGTTTAAAACGTTTTAAAATATGCTGGGCTCCATAAATCCACTCAAGCAAAAAGTGTACAAATGGAGCAAATTCAACACCATTGTTACACATTCCAGGAGCAGTCGTGCAATAAAACCAATCTATATACCCCTTAACAATCCAGGAGTTCACTATGAAGCCCAGGGTAACGTCTAAGTATCTGCAGGCATATCTTGCATGAGCCAATGTCGGTGTTCTTAAGTACACCATCAGGAAAACACTTAACAACAGTGGTGTGTATGGGAGGATAAGAAAGGAGAAAAGCACTGCTCGCTAAAAAGACTATTGCTGCGTATTTCAAATTTGCAAAACAAGATATGGACAATCCAGAACGCTATTGGAAGAAAACACTGAACAGATGAGTTTACAGTAGACGTTCTTAGCTTAAATGAGAAACGTTATGTTTTGTAAAAACCAAACACTGCATTCCAACATAAGTACATTATATAACCCCACCGTAAAGCGTGGTGGTGAGAAATGCATGGTTTGGGGCCGCTTTTCTGCATCACGAACTGGATGGCTTGCCACCATTAACAGAACAATGAATTTTGGATTGTCGCAGCAGAATGTCCGGGTATCCGTCCGTGAGCAAACATGGGTCATGCAGCAAGACAACAAGCCTGAATACACAAATAAATCTACAACAGAATGGCTGAAGCTGAAGCAGAAGAGACTTAGCGTTTTGGAAAGCCAAGTAAAGTCCAGACCTTAACCAAATTGAAATGTTGTGGCAGAAGCTGAAGTGAGCAGTTACTACAAAAAAACCCAAGAATATGTACGAGTTGAAGCAATTGTATCAAGAGAAATGGGCCAAAATTCTTGCAAGGCGGCAGTGCGGAAATAATCAACAGTTACAAGAACTATTTGGTTAAAGTTATTGCTGCTCAAGGGGGTGCCACCAATTACTGGATGTAAACACTGACGTACTTATTCCCAAAATAAATTTAATGTTGGATCAAAAATATAATGTTACATCAAATTAATGCAAAAATAAAAAATGTTCTAAATGGTTTATGAACTTTTTCTCACCACTCTAAGAAATACTATGCCCTTAAGGGGTATAGTGCTGTATACAGATCAAATAACCATCAAATGACTTAATGCACATTATTTATATTAGCTGAGTTGCTAATATTGTCGTCGTGAATTGCTCTATGGACCTGATGACCTCAGTTGATTCCTGACCACAGCGGACATCAGTGGTGAGTGATATCTGATCCGGTGACGCCATCCAACAGCCATTATGTAAAACCAACCCAGTGACCAGCGTTAAGGATGTTCAAACGACCCCCTTGACCAGCACAGCAGTAGACTGAGAAACAGCTATAAACTATCGGTATGAAACATTTTTAATTCAGTATTACTGTGGTATCGTAATGATATCGTCACTTTCTTTGCCCACATTACTCTGCCTGGGAGGACAGTAGGTGGGAGGGAGGCGTGACATCACAGAGCACTTCTCCACTCTTGTGCCTGCCAGCCAGGACGGTAGCAAGCCAGCAACACTTTTTGTTCTAATACGCAGTCGTATGATGAATTACAGTCCACACCTTGTCAGTCATGAGGCCTGTTTTAAGCCGCTCAGTGAAGGGCGATGAAGGATCGGGTGTCCAGGACCCATTAAGATATCACTAACCACTCATGGTAACCATAGCCAGAAATCAAACCCAGGTCACCATATTCATAACACGATGGAAAAAAAAACCCACTGTACTTCTACAGCCACCTCTATTGAAAATAATAGAACTACATACATATTAAGAACATTAATGTAGGCAAATTACACGTGGAGGAATTTTGATGATGCCCAATCCTAACCATGACGTTACATGACCTTACAAGTACTGAAAAGGTTGTTCTGTCTGGTTTTACAATAAAGAATGCTATTAAGCACTGCAAATGTCCTAAGTCAGCGTTGTGAAGCCTCACCTGGCAAAATTCCAGGTTTCATACAAACTCAAAAAAACAGCTTCTCTTCCCACATACTGATAGTACCTCTTACAGACACGTTTTAATTTCTGCAATAAAACAATCAGGTATTTACACATCTACTTCACTCAGGGTGGGAAGTGTTAGAGCTATATCTTCCTATTGCCGGTGAGGTACAGATTACAATGGTCATTTTTACTTTTTCATTTGTTGATTTAGCACGAATATTTATCGGCCTGGTGGATCAGCAATAGAGCGAGGGAGGTTTGCAAGCTGAAGGGTGCAGGTTCAAATTCCACTTCATGGAGATGCCAAAAGTGGTCATCCTATGGATATACTTACTCATTCCCATCAGAGGAATGTGGAAATGTCCATCACTGGAGCAAGGTTTTAAACAGATGACCACAGCCTCTATGCTCAAGTATACAGATGGGATGACAATAAAGTTGATCTATCTATTTACGTACAAAATCAATTAACTTCTCATCTCATCTCATTATCTGAAACCGCTTAATCCTATATAGGGTCACGGTGAGCCGGAGCCTATCCCGGAAACACAGGGCGTAAGGCAGGAATACACCCGACGACGGGACGCCAGTCCATCGCCGGGCATTGCGGGACAATTTTAGTCTGCGAGCCAATCAACCTATCCAGGAGCATGCTTTTGGACTGTGGGAGGAAACCGGAGTACCCGGCGAAAACCCACGCGGACACGGGGAGAGCATGCAAACTTCACACAGAAAGGCACCCGAGCCGAGAGATTCGAACCAGGGACCTTCTTGCTGTGAGGCGTCAGCGCTAACCACTGGGCCACCGCGCCGCCCTCAATTAACTTGTGAGCTTGATTTAGAGCAAATCTCAATGATGTCCTCACTAAGTGATATTCATTTATTCATTATCAATACCTGTAAATGGTCGCAGGGGGAGCGGAGCTCATCCCGGCCGACAGAGGGTGCAAAGCTGTGGAATACCCAGGATGTGATGCCAGTGCAGCACAGTGACACGTTTCTGGAGCAATTCACGCAACAGGCCAATTAACCTAGGCAGCAGCGTGCCTCTTAACGATGAGAGGAAACCGAAGTATCCGATGAAAACCCACGCAGGCACAGGGAGAACACACAAACTCCACAAGGAGACAGGTGTGCTTAAACTAGCCAATAATACTTAAAGTATAGATTTTTATATATATACTCATTCCTTCCTTCGTTTAACAATTATTTTTATTGCTTATTTTATGGCCTCTAAATTACAGCCATTATTTGACTTTCAATTGAACTGCTCGGATGTTGTTCACATGCCGTTCTCCCCACAGCTCAGATTTGAAACAAAAAAACCCCACCAAAATGTTAGTTGTTTATTTGCCGTTCATAAGTCGTTGTTAGTGCTGACATGCCGTTCTCTCCACAGCTCTGTGCAGCGCTATGTGACCCTCGGGTGAAAAGCACTCTATAATTGCAAATATTATATGCAACAATTAGTATACTGTTAGCAAACCATAATAAGTTTTTGAAACATTACTACTAAGGTTGTGTATGTTCGTGTGATATTTATATATTACTCTATTGTTATTTAGTTGCATTAAATTCTGCACATTTAGTTACATGCCTTAAGCTCTGTGTGAAGAAAAGTAAAGTGAAACGAGAGGCAAATTAGACATTAGTAATGGCTGACACGTGACCTCCAGTAAGCAAAGGCTCTTAAAATTGTTTTGGCATAAAAAGTAACACAAATTATATAATCATTGCTTAATTCACCCTACTTCGGTTAGTGCAATATTTTTACATTTTAAAAGATCCATTTGTTTAGCCCGTGTCTAATAAATATTAACTTAACATTATATAACGAACACCAGGTCACAAACATTGAACAATTTATATAAGAAAAGGTAGCACGCATAGGAAAATGTAGCACACTCTGTTCATTACTTAGTAATATGCATGTTGCACTCCCATACTAAATTACCCATTATGTTCCAATGTTAATGAAAGTAGAATAAAGGTTTTTCCAGTGAGACCTAGTCTATTCATAAACAAAGGGGCCGCCAAGCCTAAAGAAGGAAAAGGTGGTCTCTTCCTTTAAAAACACAGGATAAAAAAAAATCCTACGAACTACACATTAAATTAAGTTTCCCCTACTATAGCCAAATACTGTTGCACACAATGCACACAAAAACAGAACTATCTTCTCATGTCATGGGAAGTGGTGATACGACTAGATTAGCCAACCACACTATGAACTCATCAACCAAACTGGTTCGAATACCCAGCTGTGGCTAACATTAGAAATGAGTGCCAAATGAACTTGTAGTGGGCAAGGTCTCATTACCAGCTGCACTAACTGGTGTGTTTAAGTCTGGTCACCCAATCTCCATGACTGACATGACGTGTGGTGGCCTGCATCCATTATGGCAGTGCGAATGGATTAAAAGCAACTTTTTTCCTTCTCCCTTCCTGTTATGTTTACCATCTGTATGCATTTGTGTCCCCAAGAGATCCTAAAATGGGTACTAATTACTCACGTACACACTTAACTGGTGCTGAATGGTGTTGTGTATTACTATACTGGCTGTAACATCATTGCAAAATATTCTACTGCTGTATGCCTGTAAATTTACCTAAATCCACGTACAATAATTAATCATCTGAGCTGGGAATGTCGGGCATCTAAGGCAGGAGTACCGAATCACGGCCACTTTATCAAAGATAAAAGCGGCGGCTCTTCCTTCAGAGTTCAAAATTATGTTTTCCATTTCAGGTCCGCCAGCAGCCAACACCGTTGTGATGTAAAAACCTTAAAAGCTAATCGATAGCAGTATGTATTATCTGACTCGTGATGCATACTGGGGCTCGCCCATCAACTCTTCTTCCCCATATCGGCCTTCCTTTTATCTGAAATTTCACACAAATGTGAAAGGCACCATAAGACGGCACTAAAATGTATCATTGCCTGCACTGTATGTATGCAGAGCGAGGTGCTATATTTATCCCTTTAATTTTTGGAAAATAGAATTGTTGTGTCAGTCAATACACGATAGACTATATTGGTAGTCCACCGGCACCATCACCGTCAGTGACTGGTCAATGCTCTCAAGGAAGCTGCATCGCAACTAGTATTGGCTCAGCACACACAATTGTGAGATTGTACGAGTCGAACAATGTGTTATTGTACGCATATGGTGGTATGCAGCAGCAGAAGATTTTAGAGGCCGGGTGCTTTTTGTAACACCAACAGAATAATACACATGTTGATGAAAACAGCTCTTAAGAGCTATTAAGAGGCATTCTAATGCACTTCACCAACGAAAGAAGGATTATGAAGATTATTTTGATAGTTGCCAATCGACGCTGTACAAGTTGTTTAGAAATTTCCAAAGATGGATTAAAATGTAAGTATACGACTTTCTTTTTTTTTAAAGTATCCCACTCCCAAACAGGACAAAGCTGTTGCTGGGGTACAGACGGTATTGGCATAAACAACGGGCCCTGTTGAACAAATGCAATGTGGATCTGTAAACAAGGTGCTTTTACGATCATCCATTATAGCTGGTGATCAATGAGGTGGCAGTGTACACAAAACAGAAGAGCGGCTTCACACGGTAAATAAAGCTTCCATCCACGAAAACAGGCGATACGATTTCGGCGTAAGCTACTCACTGGGTTGCGTACACACGTCAACACCTCAGACGTCGCGCGTATCGTGTATAACATTGCAACCACACACACACTGCGCTTTTTGAAAGGTCTTGAGTGTTAGGTGTGTGTTATGGTTGACCTAAAGCCAAGTCATCGAATGTTCAGCAAAACTCCAGGCGAGTCATACCTTTTATTATCTGCCATGTGTTCCTCTCGACCTAAGTGTGGACAACACGCAAAGGTAGATACGTTGCAATTGCTTGTTCCCCGTATTTGCTGGCAGCGGAAAGGTCACCATCAATTATCTCTTTTGGCCTACACTTACATGCTGGCCAGACATCTTGGAAGAGATGGAAGTGCCCACATTTGACCCCACCACATGAGGACCTGCTAATCGCCTAACCCATGGTCTACCTATTTTATATACTGCTGGGTGCGCAAAGGCTGGGGTATTAAAAAAAAATTATACCATTGTTTCAACTGCCACTGAGGAAGATCAAATCAAACTGGCGACCTCTCGATTTTAAGTCCAGGGTGCTAATAATTAAATTACAGCAGTGCCGAATAAGAGTTACACTACATGCAAAATATTTCTATATATCCTCTGCTTTACAATATTGTTGTGCATTATGATTGACATACAACTGTGGTGCCAAGCCTCACGCCGTGACAGGCTGGGTGCGCCGACGCGCCCACGCCCAGTGATCGGGCCGTGGAGGGGTCCGCGGTAATGTGGTTGCGAATGGGTGTCGTGCGGGTGGGGAGGCCGTCGGGGATGACAAAGGATCAGGCGAGGTGAGAAAATGTGGTGGGATTCTCCCCCTCTCGAGATCGTAAACAACACGTGGTCTGGGGGGGGGGGACATAAGGTGGACTTGTGGTGATCGGATTGGATGGCAGATGTGGGATGATACCTCGTGGCTGGGTGACGTCCGAGGGGATATAAAGAGGTGTGCGGAAGCAAAGGAAGAGTCTGCACTTCAAATTGGCGGCGGTGTAAGGGGTATGTAGAGAGGTGAATCGTTGGCGCGCAAGGCGCGGAGCAAGTTGTGATGTGTCTGTTTCTGTTGCTTCTGGATATGGTTAATGTTAATAAAGAGCAGGGAAAGACAGAAGTCTCCCGTCTCCAGGCATGAGTGGCAGCCGCGTATATACTGGAGAGAATGGAGTCGCCACCACGGTGTCCTGCGCACGCCGTCGGAATAAGGGGGCAGCCAGCGGGCAGTGCGAGTGATGGCGAGGGAGCCGGCCCGTTGGCTTGCCCTCACACATCCCACTTCTAAGCAGTTATATTGCAAGTCTGACAAGTGTGCAGTGAATATTTCAAGACTTACATAAATGTATTTCTTTGCTGTAAGAGTCAAGACAACACAACTGTTATAAAACTACATTTTATACACTGAAAGACAACCATAATTTCGCAAGTTTCCAAGACTTAAACACAGACAAAACGTTGCAGATGACATTGGCTTTTTTCATACAACTAATCTCTTGTAAACAATTGTCTCTTACAAGACGAAAGTTGGAATGTTTGCATATTACTCTACATGCGTTTAAAAACCAAGGACCGGATTATTTTGCTACACTGCTGCATGCAACATTTTCTAGCCGTAACAGCACAGATAAATGGATTTAGTGGCCTTTTAATTAAGAGTATAGCCTTGTAAAAATGTTAAATAAACTTCTTCCTTTAGGCAGTGATTTAACCTTCATCTTTAACAAAAACTTAACCGGTTCCATTGTGTTCTGACGTTGAACAACAGGTTGAGCTTATTTTCCAAGAGAAACTAGAAAACGCAAACAACCACAGCTTTATTTGCTGTCTATGACTTGTTTTTTTACAGGCGATGTGCCCTGCAGACAAAATGCCCTGCAGACAGGTGATTGTATTAAACCTGTTTTATAATGCACGCACGCGGATTCAAACACTTTTCCTTAACACCCGATGGCAATATATAAAGCTCGAAACACACAGATTCCCTACAGTTGTAAAACAAGCACAAACAATGCCCACACTTGTCCCCAAGGCAATAAGGCATTGCACGGAAGCGAATTACACGCATGACTGTGGCAATCGTTATAGTTTTCAAGTGCACGTTAGTGTCACGATAGAAACTGTAAGAACAAAATTCACAACTTAAATCTTCACATCGGTTTGCGTAAAATGTCAACTGTGTAAGCTCCAACTGCACAGCATAAACAGTCTTCACAAACAACCGACATTTGTTAAGGCTACAATTTGGCAACTAAAGCACCGTTATAAAAATTCAAAGCACCCTAAAATTTGGATCACTTCTTTTTAAAGTTACATTTGCACATTAAATATCAGTTTTAACAGCACTTCATCAATCCACTGCTAGGTGAAGGCCTACCCACACTGTTCCGCATGGGGATTTATTTGAACATACTTCGCTACGCTGGTGTTTAACAAAATTAAACTTTGTAAAATATCTCGTCAAAGGTCGGCTTTATAGTGGGTGCAAATTATTGTTCAAAAAACATTCAACTTAACAGAATTGTTTGCTTAGGAGATATAACATATCCTAAATCAAACACAAATCTCCTAGAAATATTCTGCAGAATGATATACAGGACACACATTTTGACTTCTTTACATGGAATTACATCTGCCAGACACATACACGAAGTCTAATGAGAATTACAAATCTCTAACCTGTACTCTGCACATGTCCAATATCTATCACTTAAGATCCACAGCATAAGAATTGCTAACAATAAAAAATCTAATGAACACCTGTGTATACTGGGTGGTGTGTGTGGTGGTGGTGTGTGTGGTGGCGCAGTGAGAAGCGCTGTAGATTCCTGGCTCGGGTGCCTTTCTGGGTCGAGTTTGCGTGTTTTCCCCGTGTCCGTGTGGGTTTTCGCTGGGTACTCTGGTTTCCTCCCACCGCCCAAAGACACGTTTGCTGCCTACGTTAACTGGCATTCTGAGTAAATGACCCCACTAAAAAGTTCCCTGCCATGTACTCGTGTCATATCCTGGGAATAGCATCGACTTGCGCCCTCTGTCTACCGGGATAGGCTCTGCCCCCACCCCGACCCTGTACAGGATTAAGCAAATCTTGATAACGATGATGACATGTGTGTACTTTCACACGATAAAAAACAAAGAGGAAATTGCATTGGACCGAAATCAGGCTACAATATATCCAAAAACCAGTAGCGTTATGTTTACCCGAGGCGCTGAAAATGGGGGCTGTTTAAAGTGTTGGCTCTTCACTAGGCCGATAACAGTACATTATAGGAAAGATTCAAATTTGTCATTCAGCCACCTGCACCACTGTGGCCCACTTGGCATAATATGCATTCGAATACTTAACAGAACAGTTAAGTCAGAATGCGAGAGCATATGAACCTTATAGCAACAACTGGAAGCCGATTACATATTGTAGAGTTCTGCCAACCTACCTGCTGACAATTACTTTTTAGAATTTCGGGGAAATAAAAAAAGATGGCAAAATGTTCACACACATAAATGAACATTCTCTCCGATGTCAAAACCCCCCCCGCACTATAGACAGTGAAGCCCTTAAGTGACCTCTACTCCTATAAAACCAGGGAATGTATTTGGAAATAATTAATGTATTAGCTCCCTCCAATTGTTTGCCTTTCACACACAGATAATACTTCGATCCACGTGATTTCCACGTGATTTCGAAAAACCACCTGCGGGTTAGGGATTGCCAAATAAGACTTATCAACTCACTAGTGCCAAAAAAGTATGTTAAAATAATGTTTCAGAGAATACAAAGATAAAACGTTATTTTTACGCACACTACATTGTGTTTACAAACGAATGCACATAGCATCTATTGCTAAAATGTAATGTAACTATTATCTCAACTTACTGAATGGGAATATTGAATAGATTAAATTATTTATAAAAGCCAGAAGCTTTGTAATTGAGTCAAGATGGTTATGGAAATAAAGCGGTGGCAGAATGGTTAGCAGGCTGCGCCATAAACACAGCATAGAGAGTTTGATTTTCGGCCGTGGCAAACATCAGTGGTGCATATTTCACCGGGTTCTGGGCCCCATATACAAACCTATATTGTTCAATATTGGGGGAAAAAAACCCTCATAACCAACATGGTGTGGGGTAGCCTTCACACAGCAGTGAATTAACAAATGGCTATGACTTATTATAAGTGTTAAGGGATTTACTATACCCGATTTTTCAATCTTGGTACATTAATAATAATTGCATTTCTAGAGCACTTTTCACCCGAGGGTCACAAAGCGCTGCACAGAGCTGCTGAGAGAACGGCACGCCAACAACAATGACAAAAGAACGTAAAATCAGCAACAAGCTTTTTGGGGTTTGTTTTTTTACGAATTAGCAATAAATTTTTAAATGAAGCATGGGACACCATACCTACAATACCTTGGATTTTCCAAATTAGGACAACAATACACACACAAACAGAATATGTCCTTGCCAACAATCTTAAAGGCTAAAATTCCTGCGGCATTTAATATTCATGAGCGTAAAGAAACACACCATCGTATAGATAAAAACGGCAAAAAATGTAGCTTATTTCTTATCTAAAAATAATCACATTACCAAATAACTTAGATATGAACTTCTCAAATGTACTGTATTGTAGAATTGTGATGTCATTTTAGGGCTCAACATAAGCTACGTGCAGTGTAACATTAATATTACCTTTTCTGTTATCTTAGCCCAAAACTTTTGTGACTGTCTGGAATACAGAATGATATATAATATTTTGAGTTTCAACCGCATGTTAATCTTCTGCATCAGTACCAATACATGCTGTATGGCCTTCTTTCAATGAGTAAAATTATCCAAAACAAATGACGTTAATATTAGTCAACACAAACTTTACATTTTTAAAATTAGATTTTGAAGTTAAAAGTATAAGTGACAGCTAGACAAACAAAATTATAATGCATTATCACGTGACAGAACTGGCTGCTTTCAGAACATCTTTATATAATCTTATTTTCAAACAATATGTAGCAGAATTCTCCAAGGGGTGGAACGCGCCAAAGGGGTTAGCACCACTGTGCTGTAAATCCAGTGGCCAAAGTTTGATTCCCGGCCACAACACATCAGTGCATTTGATATCTGAACCACTCCTAGGTCCATCTGCCCCAATAATTTATCCGCATTGATGAGCATGGTGAAGTGCTGCATTGTAAAAAGAACCCAAATATCGCATGGTTAGGAGTCCTTTGTCCAAAAAAACAGGATTATGTATGTTTTTCCATTTATACACTCTAATACTCCAGCATTCTTGAGATTGCACTTTTACTACAAAACTGGAGACCCACATGGAACAGCTGTAAGCAATCAAAGGTTTGGACCACCATGATATTGCCTTACGTGCTAATCAATACACGTGTAATCTCCGGAACGTGCAGTCTGTTCTGGAACAGAAGACACAAATTAACCAGAAGCGACAGTGCCGTCTCCAATGGTCACATCACATTCTGTGTGGTTCCAGCAGCCAATGACCCTAATTGAGAAGATTTGCGGAGCTGGGCCAAAAGGGAGCTTTGTGAAAAGCTACCGAGCAGAATATTCCCAGAGTATTGTTAAATAGACCAATAGATTTGATTTAAGTGCCAGCTGTATTTGAAAAAAGCTACGCTTTTAAGGTTAATGGGAGGCCACAATAATATAGACTTTCAACAAACAATGAAATGTTTCAGTAATCAAGTCAAAGTACAGTACTACCACTGGTTTAATATAGGAATCACTACGTTTATAAAAAAAAATGCGTACATTTTTTGCCAATTTGCATAGGTCCTTTTTTCAAAACCAATATGCCAGAAACATCTTTGGATTTAATACTGTTCATCATCATCAGTTATAGTCAATCCACTGCTGGACGAAAGCCTCCCCAAGCCACTACCATCTCACAATTTTGCAATGTACCAATCCACTTACCACCTGTACGCGAACTGGACGTCGTCAGATACATTCCATTCTTTGGCTGCCATTCCATTATTCTTGACAATTGCGCATCAACTCTTTGAATGGCATGTCCTGCCCAAGCCAAATTACTTATTCAACAAGACGAATTTTGTCATTAAGCTGCCAATGTTGTCAAATGTGTGTAAGTAATGCTGCTTCCTCATAGAAATAATGTATTGACTTTAATTCCTGGCACGGGCACCTTTATTTTGCCATGATCTCCCTGTGTCTGCGTGGGTTTTGACCGGGTTTTCTAGTTTCCTCCCAGTCCAAAAGACACGCTGCCCAGGTTAACGGTGCTGACTAACTTGCCCTCAGTGCCCTGAGATGTTGTAACTTGCTCGCCCCTCCCGGCTGGACAGCTGTTAAACAGAGCTACATAGTTCAATGGTTCCTTCTAGCTTGAATAAAAACTGACTGACTCATCTAACAAACATGATTTTAAGAACGACTACATCCTTCTTTCTGGGACCAACTCGGGTCCCCTTGATCTTTGTTCCCTATCACCTCCCCCATCCTTCCCTGAAACTGGTTGCACCCCCCTCCTTCCTCTCTTTCCACTTTGAAGAAAGTTAATACAAACATAATTGTAAAAGTGCATATATTACTGTTTCTTTGCATATTTTAATTTTTGTCCTATATTTTGCATAACGACCGTGTTCCTGAATAATGTCACAGCATGTAGTACACACAGTTACATAATTTCTTCGTTAGGCAGTAGATATGCTACTGAAGTACACTGAAGAAAATTACCCTTCTTGATAAGTATATGAGACTAGCCAACACATTTGGGTGCATGTAGTTTATTATACCTTACAAGAAAATCATGTACGGTTTAGGTTTTAGTCATTAATTACTCTTTGGGATGCTGAATTTTACACTATTTATGCCAAAACACATTAATATTCCCCAAATAACTTCCTGCTTAAAAGGAACGTGCAACTAAGGCTAAAGAAAGGTCAAACTGACCAAAAAATAACAAGGCCAGAGAACATCACAGACTGAAGAGCGTCCAAAAACCACTTACATTTTTCCAATGGAATGTGTTGCCACCCATGGAGATGCATATGCAAAACGCAAGGGAATTATTTACGTTATCATAAAACGAAAATAATTTTCCACTTCAATAAGGATAAGTCAGGGTTGGCGCCAGGGGGTAGGTAGACTAAGCCATGCTTATGGACCTGTGCTGACAGAAAACACGACTAAGTAAAACACATTTTAACTCAGTGGCCCTGATTAATGTCATGTTGAACAGGCAGTTACCACATTTTTTGGCATAAACACGGACAACATTGGCAAAACAAAAACTCAGGGAATTAAACCTTTAAAAAAATAAACATTGGCATACCTTGTGTTGACCAATACATCCATTTTCCTGATAATCCTTGACGGCTGTAAAGCATTGTTTACAAACGTAAAAAAATAATGTTTATTCATTACAATCTTTACCCACTTATGATCTTAATCAACTTGAAACCCATTATATAATCCTGAGGGTGCATTAAAAATACCGTTTTACTATTAGGCCAAGCAATTATTCAACTGGATTGAAGAGGATCATGGATAAGAGAAGTTTGGCTGCACTTAAATGTCTTGTACATCGAGTTTTGAAGCACAGCCACCTGTCTCATCGTGCTACATTCTAAAAACGGGGTTTTAGTACTTGAGTGAAACACGGTTTTCAAAGTTGGTCACCTGACACAAGACCCACTTCTGCTTGTGTAGCTCTGGCCTCAGATTCAAAAACCAGGACCTCCTGGGCCAGTTCTGGACGGTTAGGATTGTCTAAGCTACTTCCCTGCCAATATCTCTGCTGCAGAGAAGGGCATTCGTTGGAAACGTCACTTATTGGGCAGTGTAAGTAAAACAGGTTGCAAAAATACCGTTATTGTTGCTGATTTGCTGCTCTTATGTTGTTGTTGCTGATATGCCATTCTCTCCAAAGCACTGTGCAGCGCTTTGTGACCCTCGCTCTAAAAGTGCAATTATTTATTATAACTTAATTTTTAATTGGTAAATATAATTTTAAGAAAACGAGGTTGAACATATTTAGTTGGAAAACAGTGATCTTGGTATTGAAAGTGCAGAATACTTTCATGTAATTTTTTATTTTCAATAAAAATCAGCAAAGAGATTAAATCTATGCTAAAACGTCACATGATAAAGAAATAATAATCATAACATGTGTTTTTATTTACTATTCTTTAAACCATAACATACATGTGAATGAACACACGTGCATGTTATAGCTGACAAAACACTTAAAGTTGAGCGCACTAAAGACAAAATAAAACTTAACATTTGTTACCAACACTGCCCTAAAAGGAATATATATGTAAGGGCCACATTTCAGGCCCTTGATAGCACATGCTTCTGAGGCAGTATAATGTGTTGGATGTTTTTGTTTTTATTCCTATGAACCACTGTCAACTCAGTCAACCGAGTGTTAATTCTTTGAATAAGATGGTAACGTTTGTTTTTTAGCACAACACAAGCAGCCATGCCACGAAAATTGAATGTCAGCATCACCTCTTTAACATGCAATAAAATGATCTGATCAAAGAACGCCGTGTTTATCACACTCTGGTTGTTTAAAAAAACGCACAATCAAATTTGTGTAAATGGTCAAAGCTGACAACAAAAATTCATCACACCAGCCACAGCTCATGAGAGATTCTCAGCCAGTGAATGTTGCGTTAAAAGGAAGTGGTTTGGCAAGTGCCCGATTTTTTTTACGTTGGTTTTTACACAAAAAAAATGTCCCTCCAGTCTATCCAGAATTCCAGCAGATGGGAGATCGACACATGCCACGTATGTATGTGTGTTTGCTTCACTTCCAAAAGACTCAAAAAACCTCGCGTAAAATATCATTCGTCCGACACAACTCCTCATGCACAACATCAAGCAGCCATTCAGCCTATCGGTGCTACATTTCCACCAAAATATCTCTCTGAAGCCGGCATTGCATTGGAGCGAATGTATTTACAACAGTAGAGTACTTATGCCACGTTTAAAATTCCAACAAATGGTTAAAAATCTGTCTGCTATTTTCAATCACTGCACATTAATTTCACATTAGATAGATTCGGCTAACAAAAAATACACTTAGAAGTCATGGTCAATGACCACTGCCTTCACTGTCTGCCCAACCGTCTAGTGGCAGTCAGTTTCGAGGGTCTGGTTAGTAGTCTGCTCACATCAGACTGATAATATTTCGGACATAGAATGTAAATAATTTCAGTTCACTTGCTTGAGGCAGGGTGGACGAAAACCCACTGTGCCTGTTAGATGGTGACATGTGACAAGTCAATCTGTGACATTGTTATCCTCCTGTATGGTCTACTGATGGAAGATTGAAAACTTCACTAAAGAGGTAAAAGTCTTCACCTATAATGCACCAGACACAAAATTACCACGTATCTTCCACTAAGTCTGCTTGAGTTATGGCTATGTAATCACGTAGTTTATTAACTAGAGTACACATATTATACACTACATTGTACATTCACCCTTCTTCTAATAATAATTTACATTTCTAAGCACCTTTCACCCAAGGGTTGCAAGGCATCGTACATAAAAAGCGTACAGCACTCGGATGGACAAACACTGAAAAGGGTAAAAGAAAACCCATATCAAGTGTATACTATTACATGGAATCAACTAAAACGAAATGAAACTCTAGGTGAGGACAGTTGATATGCTTATAATAACAATTGCAGAGTGCCCTACACCAAAAGGTCACAAGGTACTGCACAGAAAAAAATACTGGCATAAAAGACTTTGTAGTTTTTTTTTATATGAAACGATGCAATTACCAAATGGAAATGCACCGTAAAAAAGGGCCAATTTTTGGAGGTTAAAAAAGCCTTTGGAGACAAATGAGCCTTAAGGCTCTTTTTAAACGATACCAAGGACTCAGCGGGCCGATTCTCCATCGGAATCGAGCTCTACAATCTTAGTGCTGTGCAAGAGAATACCTGGTCACGCAGCAAATGGCGATTTGATCTTTAAGATGATAATATGTCTGAGTCAGAACACCAAAAAAATCGCGGTAGAGCTGCAGTGGCGTACTGATATGGCATTGAAGGCAATGAGGATTTTTTAGTCCACCCATTACCTGTATGGTAGCCTGCAGCCAATTTTAACCTCTACAAAAATGTAGTTTTTGTTCCAAATTCAGATCTCTGAAAAAACGACATTCATTGGATATCGTGATAACGGGATTTGCTTCATCATACTTTACCATGGTGGTCTGCACGGCAACACAGTAGAAAAGTGGGGCCTAGGACCACGTAACATATGATTCGCCACGCATATATTGGCATCGCCAGGAATTGAACTTGGATCGTCCGGTTTACAGTGCAGTGCACTTACCACTATGCCACAGCTCCCATTCTAACTTTTTTGTGGAAAGAAATTGAGAAAAAATAACACATCACACGTATGACACTTTTGAAACAATCAGACAAATGGCCACACTTGGCCTAGGGGTAAAGACACAAATCACCGAAATCTGTCACCTGAATATAGTCATGCTTCTGTTGCTTTCATCATCCTCACCTTACATCACAGTCAGCAATACGTGTGAATGGCCCGAGATTCGCATACGAAAATTAAGTCGTAGCTACAGATCATCAAACTAAATAACATGTAAGCTAAAATATTCTGTTCCATTCAATGCGTGCACAAAAGCAAATCATTCGGTCAAATATTTGTTTAATAACTGAACACATGGCGTAAGTTGGAGTTTAAAAGTTTCACCCACACTCCCACGCTTTCAGCAATTAAGTGAACTGTCATGAATTTGCATCGTGATTTAAGAATAATTTTATCTTTTAAACATTGTGGTAAACGCAACAGTCTCAGTGGCAAAAAAAATCACATGAACCCCTTACGTACAACGTATTTATGACGGGAAACACATCAACAACTATACAGTACGCACAATTTGACACGTATCATGAGCTAACGAATCTATATTCATAAATAAACGGATGCATCATTTCGCCCCTAATTATCACGCACAAGCAATCATGAAAAGTAAGACAAAAAAGTTAAATACATGCTTGATTGAAATTTCTAAATATATTCATGAATGCTTTTTTCTTCAACCATCAGTATTATTAGCCCTAATCAATCCACTGCTGGATGAAGGCCTCACAAAGCTGTCAGCATCTCAAACAGTCCTGCGTTGAAAATCCAACCAGCACCTGCACGCGAGTCGATTTCGGTGCTCCATGCCCATTGTGAACGACCTCAGACATTTCAACTCCCTTGGCAGCCACTAACTATTGGCAATCACCATCACATCAAGGACATACCCTGTCCAAACCCACTTACTCTTTCTTACGTCAATATGATATCCTAAACATTTGTAAGGGTCTCTGAGCCGCCACAGTATTCAAATTCACGTGCAAAAAAAGTCCCACCCGGCAACCGTACATATTTCTAGATAGTCTTTGCAAAGTTAAACGTGCAGACAAGTCCACTGCGCGAGAGTAGACCGGAGTGTCCAAGATACACCCTGCAATCCAAATAAATTCAACGTACAGTGCGGTCAATTATTCGTACAAAGCAAAACGAATGCGACATCACACTTACGCAGCTTGACAGGTCCACTGCACGCTGTGCATTCACTGCACTGCAGCCCGGCCCTGGCTTGCTGTGCTTAACCAAACTGTACGAGCACAACAGCTGTTGTTCCAGATCTCTGACCATGAAGACTAACGACACAATTCAACACTGACTTTCTAAATATACTCCGCCCCGTAAAGAAGAAGTTTCTACATCGAGCGGTGCTTGCCACGTTCATTTTGGCAGACTGGTTAATTAAAGAAGTGAAGAGGAGAGGCAGCCGAACGCGATACTTGAAAAGTGAATACTGCTTTAGCAGCTGACCACCAAGCAGGTAATTAAAAAACACAGGTTAATTCCTGAGCTGAAACTATATGCCACCGAGATTTATGTGGCCAGAGACTTCATACTAAATAATTTAAGCGAAGACGTGACAAATCATTTGTTAGTGGTAAACGAAATTGCAACACCAGGCGTGTGTAAGCGATTATCATTGGTAACAAGACTTGCCAAATGTTACCAAATTTCCACTGGCGGATGTGCGTACAGATTGTTTGCACTTAATGTGACTAGTCTATGCACCGACTGAGTGAGCAGAAGAGGATGCTGCAGAAAAAGTTCTAACAAAAATCCACGTAAATTTACACGGATATCAATAGTGAATAAGGCTGCAATGCTGAAATATTTCTTTCGAAACAAAGAAGCGCAAAGGATATATTCCTAAAATTAGACTGTAATGTGCCAGTGAAATATCCTTAGATCACATTCGAATTGCTGTAGCAAAGTATGACTTTCGTTGAGAGGCAAACAAGAGAGGCACACTGGGCGCGGTGGCCCAGTGGTTAGCGCTGACGCCTCACAGCAAGAAGGTCCCGGGTTCGAATCTCTCGGCTCGGGTGCCTTTCTGTGTGGAGTTTGCATGCTCTCCCCGTGTCCGCGTGGGTTTTCGCTGGGTACTCCGGTTTCCTCCCACAGTCCAAAAGCATGCTCCTGGATAGGTTGATTGGCTCGCAGACAAAAATTGTCCCGCAATGCTCAGCGATGGACTGGCGTCCCGTCGTCGGGTGTATTCCTGCCTTACGCCGTGTTTCCGGGATAGGCTCCGGCTCACCGTGACCCTACATAGGACTAAGCGGTTTCAGACAATGAGATGAGACGTATTTAAGCAGAGCGTTCCAAAAGTTGGACAATTCCAGATAATAAAGGACATGTAGCGTTTGTAAATCTTACAAGAGAAAAATGCACCAGTGACTAGGGAAATGTCAAAAAGCTATGGTTAGACAATGACAAATATGCTTCACAGAGATTGCAAAATAACAAACTTGGTGAATGTTCAAGCCGAAAAACACAAGAGTAAACCCTTACGTTTCGCGTCGGATAGTTCCCAAAATGGGCGCGATTCCTGAAAACCGCGAATACCATTGTCATGTTTCACTTAAACTCGCTTTCACTTTCGGGGCCATATTAGGAGCTGCACAATGGCAATACACATCATATAGAGATGCGAACAATGGCTGAACAGAGACTATCGTGTAATGGGTGGTGGTTGATGTGGGACATCCAGTGATGCTGGACGCTGCTTGCACTAGTTCTTCTGCCAGTGCTGTGGCTAGGCAGCTAGCTCACCAGGAATACAGAACTGCAACCGCCAAAGGCTATATAAACCTTAATACAAAATCACTTGAAATTAAAACCACTTAAAAATACAAAATGTGTGAAATGTTGTAACTGCACAACACTACTCAGTATCTTCGCAGTGTGCAGAACTTGACGCAGCTCTGCTCAAGTCCACGGACCAGGCCCTTGCCAGATGCCGGACAATCGCGATTTCTGGACTGTAAGGCGCCGAATAATCGGACTTTTACTGTATAAGGACAGGGAACTTAGACAATGACTAAGATTGATGCTAAGGATAAGTAGGAAAGACATGACAGAAAGACTTGCTTAATACAGGCCTGCGCATTAGCAAAAACAGGTGACAAAATTAAGGGTGATACCAAAATTAGGAAAACAAGTTCTATTTTTTTAAACCCTATAAACGTTGTTGTTGTTGATTTGCCGTTATGCAAGACGGATTTATCATGTAGTAAACACATTTTAATAACCGCAAATAGAGGACAATAGAATCTTTACATTTTTACTATATGCCTTAAACAAGCAAGCTTATGATTCTGATTAAGAAAGGCTATGCAAACCTCTAGTATCTTATTGATTTCCAGGTAACATAAGCAGGCAGCTTTTATGATGATCACGGAGTAACATTGCAGTGGTTGAAGGTTAGAACAGCTTTTTTTGCCAAGGGTGTATTCTGTCATCCACTTCTTTCAAAGATGTACTTAACTTCTGCTCATTAAAATCATGAATAGTAAAGAGAGAAAATAGGATCCAAGAATCACATTGGGTGCTTTTCAACTGTGGGATTTATAGTATGCAGTCAACACGGGTTTCATTAGCTATGACCTTGGCTGGGGCACTGCAAGTTTTGGCATCTTCAGTTACAAAGTCTGGTTACTGAGGCCTTGCCTTAAGATATCAAAAACAAAGTTGTTGAAAGTCTGTCATGCTGGGCCCCAAGTACATTTGCCACAAGTGTCAATTAAGGTGGTAATGTGCATGGGAAAAGTGACCTTAGATCCAGCTCAAACGAGATTTTGTAGGGAGGACATTTTTTGGAAGACCACACAAATATTATTTGCAAAATAAGACGTGGACTAGTTTAAACGGCTGACTGGGGAGATTGAAGTAATGAAAGTTACTTCACAGAACGAAGCGCTGTTATTTAATGCAGTGACTACAAAGGGAGACATGGCTTCAGAAAACATGGATACTGGGTATTTCTAGGCAGGAAAGATGAAGAAATTTTGAAAATTCCGAACAAAATATGGAAAGTGCGGCAAATGACATTGTGAAAACGAGGCTGTGGTAGGCGATACACGTGCAGGGATGGCGGATGGCAAAGTTCCAAGATAAGCCATTGGGGTAAGCACTAGAGGCCCGTGATTAAGTGAGCCTTGGTGGTCAGGCGTTGACTTTATAAAGACCTTGGGATTCAACAGAAGGGAATCCTGGCAAGCTTTGGGACATTGATTGCTTAAGTTGTAGTTACTCCTTGACCTTAACACTTCTTCCAGGGACCCACATTGACCCTTATAAGTTTAATCACGTAAATTTCCATATCTAGGGTGTGATAGAGAAACGTAAATAGTTATATTGTACAACAATACCAGCACAAATTATTGAAAGTCGGGTAATCTTGTGCCAAAACTCGAGATGTCATTAAATGTGGAATTAAATGAGATGAGAATTAAAAACCAACTGAGTTATTGCATTCTATTTAATTAATCAAATATAAATTACGATATCCATTGCTATGTACTCTGTTCCTTGCTGAAACACAAAACAGTTGATAAAATCTGTTGTATATTTAGAAAGAATTCTAAAGATTTACTATTGTCAGTGAACATGACAGTTTTATATACTTTTACCCACACATGTAAATATTCACAGCTTCTTGTTGCACTTTGCAAGACTTTCCACACCAGCTCTCAACAGGGACTCTGGAATTTGCAATTTATTTTTCCCTTTTACAAAAATAAGGTGAACACTGATTTGGCTGTATTGGCCAAGGTGGTTGACTTTGAGCCTATGACGGTCACATTTGTCAAAAAAGTTAAGGTCTCAATTTGTTTCATGTCCAGTAACATCGCCTGATCAATGCATTTCCCCCCTTTTTCATGCTGCAAAAGACTGCTGCGGTTCTTTACGTCTAACATGTATTTGCAGACTTATTCACTCGTCATCATCAAGGCGTTTTTTCTTACAACTTTCATCGGGGTATGACATTGCCACGGATATATATATTTTTTCCACTTTTTCTAATCCTTTACATTCGTCTCTCGTTAAACCCATATTCTTTTCCACCGTATTTTTGATTGGCCTACCTCTAACCAGCTTTTCTTTTTTCCACTTCAAATTTCATACAAAATGTGACCCAATTATTAATTTATTTTCCTTCAACATGACTCGCCCATCTCAATCTACTCTTTAACACATCCGTTATTTTCTCTATCCCTGCAAGCTCTCTTAATTCTGCATTGGAAAAATGCTTGTCTTTCATGGAAACTCCGTGCATCCATATGATCATTGTAAAGTCTATTCTTTCAAACATTTTCAATATCTAATTTCATAGGCCAAGCCTCTGCTCCATATATCACTAAAGTGCTGTAAACTTGAAATGGTGCCTCAATCGTTATTTTATTCACAAAGGCTGATAAAACTAACTTGAACAACTACAAGCCCATTCACCCCTCTTGGCGCACACACATAAATTGTTCACAAAATTATACGGAACAGAGTAAGCGGAGGGCAGAATATGTTATAAATGGTGATACCTCGACATAAGAACAAGCACAGAGGTAGACATGACATGAAAAGCATACGAAAACGATAACCGAAGACAATCAGAAATTAAATTCACTTATCTGTTTTTGAGAGGTGATTACATAAGAGGATCACAAAAGATGACTGCCAAGCCTGCATCCAGCAGTGTGTGGACCAAAGAATATGACGATATACTATACTTAAATGTTACACAATTCAATAAATTCAAAGCAGCTCACTGCTCACATCTTGTACTATGTATAAATACAACACAAGTGGCAACCGTGCTAATTAACGTAGGGAGGAACTAAATCCACACGCACATTGCACCAGACTTGTTCACTGCGGCAATGAATACAAATACCCACTTGGCACAATGATGTGTGAAATTTTTAAGATGTATCATACTACGTACAATTATGCAGGATCCTTTTCTATTCAGGTGCTATGGTGTATGCATCACTAACATACCAAACTAAAATACGTCCCCAATGTAGATACACTGGCACATCTGGAGCTGTTTGGGTCACATTAGGGTGGTCACATATGGATGCTGGCCATTACTTCATGTCAAACCAACTATGCCATTACTTATTTGAAATGTATTGATCAAAAACCTGAAGCCTATATATTCGAGAGGGGTATGGATTTATGAACCATATGATCAGTGTCGTGTGTTTGCTCAGCCTTTTTTTTATGTGCAAGTTTAAACAAAAATTCATTGATGCAGCGGCATATGTAAAGCTGCATGTGTTTAATATATTAATTTAATATAACACTGAAATACCTCTTGTTAAGAGCCCTCTGATATCCACAGGGTCAGACTAATACGTAATTCTTTCCTTTCTCAACGGATCAGCACTCATATGCGGTTATGGCCGATAACAGAAAGACAGACAAGTGCTCAATCCATCCTGTTGTTTCCTTGTGTAGGCTACGGATATACATTTCATTCATTGGAAACGTATGCAGTCCACAAAGTTCTCACAATCTTCCGAATGTCTCACTTTTAAAAGTATAGAAAATATCTATACCATACATAACTATTTTTAATAGCTATACTGAAATTTCACATTAAAGGTAGTACAATATAAATTTGAAATAGGAGTCTGGCAAGGACACTCTCTCCACGGCTAGTCAGAAGAGCATTAAAATATATTTGTAAACAATCGTATGGTAAAATAAAAGGTATATTATAAATGAAGACAGTAATAACCAGTTTATATTTGGTGACAACAGTTATCACGTTCAAATAAAATGAACTGGAGGAAAATCTTCAACGGATTACATAGATGGTAAATATGATAATGAATAAAACAATGATAAATATAATGAAGACAACTATGGAAAACAATCATCACAGTCGTATGGATGGTGGCGCTAATGACTAAATAATCACGGATCACAGCAAAGTTGAACGAAGATTAAGGACTTTGATACGACAGAAGCTGATGACTATGATGTGTGTGCCTTCGTCCTGTCATTGTCACCACAGCCGCATAGGATAGTACTGTATATTGTACCGCAGATTATAATTACCAACAGTCACCATTCGTGAATTATAGAAATTATGAAAGGATTAACAGAATAAAGCTGATATACAAATGTGAGGATGGCGCAGTACGATGATCAAGGCATTATATAAAGACAATGACGAAGACCATGAGTAATGTTTGACGGTACTGAAGATGTCATCAATGCCGTCTCCAGCGACCTCCACCAAGGGGGACATACACCATTAATAACAGCTCGTGGAAAATTCTTCCTGCTATGCGTGGTTACTGCAAACTAAACTCATCTAATTATCCACCATTATCCATGACGAAAGGAGTAATTTCCCTAAATAATAAAGGATGAAACTCCCGTCATCCACAGGTGGGTATGCGCGATGGGGTCCCGTTGCCATCACAGATGATAGGGTTCAACGGTATTGGTCTTTTTACTTTAGAGTTTAATAAATAGTATAAACTCAAAAGCTGTAAAACCATTTTAAATGAAACACAAGAAAAGATGGGCACCGACATGGCGAAAAAAACTGGTTTGAAAATGAACAGGACCAATAAATGTCACTTTTGTGCAAATACAGTAATTTAACGCCTAATTAAAATTACTATGGTCAAGCCCACAGATGTTGCGAGCATATCTGCACATTGGGACACGTGTGGACATGCTACACACTGTACAAGCACAGCTGTGTATTCAGAGCAAAGCAGTGCTGTTGCCATCCTGTGATTGTGCATACATTCGGTTCATGTTGCCTGTGCAAAAAAATTACAACACGTGTCCGTGTATAAAAAGATAGCTATAAACTACTTCACCAACATATTTCAGCTGACAGGCATTCAAGCAAAATATGAACAGTGGAAAAGTGTATGGAATGTTTGAGTACCGTGTGTGGATACACTTAGATGCACCTCTGTATATCTTTGTATTTGGCTTCCAGTTATTAAACGAGAAATAACAATCATGCATGCATACGGATTTTGAAAACATTTCAAACGCGCATTGGTTCTTTGAAGAATTTAATTTCTTCTTTGTATGTCCCACCTGCGACGTGAATCAAAAACGTTGACGTTAATAATAAAAACAAACTACATAAAACTGTAAAGTATACAAAGGCTCCTGCGGAGGTGAATACTTGAAGTTGCAATAAAGGCAAAAAAAATTATTCATGGAGTGCAAAACGTACGCAGGCTAAAAATATCATTCCCACCCCCCACCCCCCGAGGATGCTTAGAGGATACCCAGATCGCAATAGGTGGATGAAGGAGATTTGGGGGGCAATGAACCAAACGGGATAACGGCTGTTAAACCGGTAGTTGTTGGTGTTGTATTAAAATAAAAAAACGTAAGTGGGCTTGGTAGGTCACTAGAATGATGAGCAATCGACATGAATGATGCAGCAGCAGCAGCCAATAAATAAAATGCATCCGAGAGGATGTTCACCAAGGGCACTGAGCGATGACATTTGCTTGGGTGTGGATGCTCGGTGGATTGTTACACCGCCGGCACTTGCGGGATGGCGACAGCTTGTGGAGGAGGCCTTCGGCAAGCAGGGCATTGGCCATGGCTGAAAATGATTATGAAACGTGTTGTCTCGAGGCGCGCGAGACTCCGTCACAAGAAGATTGACAGGCGCTCGAACACAGAGGTGAAACAAGGTGACACGAGGTGACATGACACGATACAGTACATGGCATCGCAAGATCACGTAACACACATGGTGTCGGCCATAAGACGACACTGTTTTCGTTCCCTTGTATTCTCTCGAGTAGTCCTTAATATTATTAAAACTGTAGTTTTGTTCTTATTGGGTCATTTATGAATGTTGCCATGCTTCCATCCAACCACTGCAGACAGACTCGGTGATGGGTAAATCGATGGACAGAGAAGGAAAGGTTCGTGGATAATGCAAATGCTACCGTGCAAGGCTGCAAAAGTGGTTAATAGATGGCAATACAGCAAGCACACTGTGTAGCTATCTGTGCAAACTGCTGTATTATTCCCTCATAGTAGCTAAACATTCCAAAGCTAGATTTTCATGAAAATATATAACTGGTGACTCAGTGTTACCTGGATTAATACAGTACAGTGCAGCATGCCACTGAAGTTTTACTCATGAACTGAAGTTTTAAAATAAACAGACTATTAAGAGGAAGATACAATTGAGGTACTTGTAATGTACACCGCACCATGTAATGGAAATGTATACTTATCAGTCAAGTGGAGTAAATGCAACAGCCCAAAATGCTTTTGTAAAAACTCTCTGAAAAAACATCCGATTGTCACCTGTGATAGGTGCAATTGCAACCTACATAATTTCAAAAAAACATTTATTGTAAAATATAGTATATCGAGATAAAAATTATTTGAGACGCGTGCTTGTATCTTCTAAAATTCGGTTTTAATCCTTAAGGTAGCCGGTGTAGAGTGCCGTTTCACGCACGCAAGTAATACATTTAATTATTAGACTGACAAAACAAGCTTTTAGTTATTAGACCAAATAATTAGCGAACAAAACGTAAGCTGTGGGAGAAAAAAAAACTGAGACAAGCTAAAACTGGTCATTCAAGCTCATTAGTGACTGTGAGAAAGAACAAATTACAACAGCATGCAAGCAAAGTCAGAAGTGCCAACTAGAGACAACCTGCTTGGTTGGAAACACATAGCCACTATCATTAGAATAATGCCCAAGTTTGCCAGTCCTAACATGCTGTAACAAGTACACCATGTGCATCTAACAAAGATACCCAGAGAATCCGCTACCCTATGCACCAGGTATGCATTCAGAAGAGAACTCAAGATAATGAACATGAGTCATGCCGATTGCAGGATCAAATGAAAACTTCCGTCATTGTGGTGGCAGTGTGGCATAGTTGTAACATCTGCGCCTCACAGAGAGAAGCTCCTGCCTGAGGCAGTTCGATTCCATCCTCGGTCACCTTTCTGTGCGGAGTTTGTGAATGTTCACTCCCTGTTCGGCGTGGGTTTCCTCCGAGTTCTGCGGTTTCCTCCCAAAACCAAAAAAAGTACTAATTAATTACCCGTTATACAGGACGCAGTGTCTGGCCAATATTGGGGTCGGCTCACCACGTGGCAGTCTTCCCAACGCCTTACCTCTCTGCCTTACAGCCTATTCATGGGCCCTCTATTTCCTAATACTGTATACGCATTTTTCCACGTGACAATTAGTAGTTAATTCGCGGATAATCCCGTGAATATGTTACATTACATTGATCACCCACATCGTGATGAATTAAAGGGTTATCTCGTATATTGTATGGCAATAGGGTACATAGATTTACATTTTGGATTCATGCAGAGCCATTTCTGTAAGGCGTGTTCAAAGTATTTTATGAGTTGGAAAGATTACAGGCATGAAAAAGCTGGCCTAGTTTCAACTTATAGATGCCAGAAACACTCACAATGAAACGTGCCGCAACAAAATCACTTGTTAAAAACACAAGAACCATTTGCTTTAGTAACAATGAGCAGCAATCAGTTCAACAGGTTTTACTTTAACAATGTATATACACTGAACATATGGGTTTTTACATACACAAACGTCTCTTTCAAACTAAAACACTAAATAGTATACATGATTCAAATGATTTAAATATGTATGGTGGCTAAGAAAAAAAACATCTATCCACTTAATCTAAACTCATCTCATCTCAGGGTGGCACGGTGGCCCAGTGGGTAGCGCTGTCGCCTCACAGGAAGAAGGTCCTGGGTTCGAATCTCAGCTCGGATGCCTTTCTGTGTGGAGTTAGCATGTTCTCTCCCCGTGTCAGCGTGGGTTTTCGCCGGGCACTCCAGTTTCCTCTCAGTCCAAAAAAAACATACTGCTGCATAGGTTAATTTGGCTTGCAGACTAAATTGCCCGCAGTGCCCGGTGACGGACTGGCGTCCCATCGTGGGTATATCCCTGCCTTGCGCTCACCGGGACTCTGTACAGGACTAAGCGGTTTCTGACAATGAGAACTGTGATGAGCTTTTATTTTCCTCACTTTCCTGGGTTATTCTTTCCAGAACAACAACGTTCCTAATGGGTGTGACCGCCTGGTGATCAGGAAACAATTGTTTTCCAAGTGTTACGGGAGTTAACACCTGCAAAAAATTCTATTTAAAATAGATGTAAAAACAAGTCCGAATAATAACACATAGGATACGTGTTTATTATTGTAATATTATTTTAGTGTCAAGAGGATTATCATGTTGACTTATTGTGTGTTATATTTCAGGCCATGTGGTAATTAACATGGTTATACTGTACGTTGTGCTGCATTAATAAGTATTACCGCGTAAAACGGAAGGGATGAAGATATGTGCTTTGTGACCCTCGGGTATAAAGCACCATAAAAGTGCAATTATTATTATTATTGCTGTTCATCTACTCAATTTCTCATCTCATCTCATTATCTGAAACCGCTTAATCCTATATAGGGTCACGGTGAGCCAGAGCCTATCCCGGAAACACAGGGCGTAAGGCAGGAATACACCCGACGACGGGACGCCAGTCCATCGCCGGGCATTGCGGGACAATTTGTAGTCTGCGAGCCAATCAACCTATCCAGGAGCATGCTTTTGGACTGTGGGAGGAAACCGGAGTACCCGGCGAAAACCCACGCGGACACGGGGAGAGCATGCAAACTCCACACAGAAAGGCACCCGAGCCGAGATTCGAACCCGGGACCTTCTTACTGTGAGGCGTCAGCGCTAACCACTGGGCCACCGCGCCGCCCCTCCTCAATTTTATTCAACAATGTTATAGTGCCATAAATAAGATGGCATTCTAATAATCATTATCGGATGCATTACGTTTCACAAGTGAGAGTCAAGATGTTATGTTCAACTATATCGAGAGAGTACATGACAACTTAAAAACCTTTCGAAATAACAAAAATGTTAAAGTGATGATTGCTTCGAAAAGCTACTCTCTTGGGACAGCCGCGTTGATCGCTCCCTCTCCCTTCATCGCAATGTTTCGCCTCACACGTTAAAGGCCATCCTCAGGTGCAGTGTGTGTGTGTCCTGTGTGTCACTCATTTATATGTAGCCACAATGTATATGTTAAGTCTCTTCTACAGCGTTGCTTTCTTCCAGGAACAATGGACAAAGGTCGGGGTCCATTTCAAAGGGTCCCATTGTCTTGCTCGCACACCGAAATCACATTAACCCAATCCAAATCCACATCTGACTCACCCACTAACCTGCATCTCATGAAAGCCTGCCCAGTCCTTCAAACACTTGGTGATTCTCTCCTGATGTCCACATTTCAGAGCTCTTTAGCTGTGCACTGCCGACTTCAATAACTAGCCTCCAGGTTTGGCTGAGCTGAGAAGGAAGCAACGCTATGGAAGAGACTTCACATATACATAGTATCTACATAATAAATAGGAATCACACACAACACACACACAGCGTCCGAGGGAGAGGGAGCGATTGACGCGGCTGTCCCGAGAGAGCAGCTTTTCGAAGCAATCATGCATCGAGCTGTGAAAACATACATCATTACAATGTCAAATTAGAATATTTTTGTGCAGTTTAACACAATAATAGTACCTCGTGAAATGTCACATGCAGAGGTTTAAAAACGCTCAATACTCACTTGCAACCGTAACTATGTACAAAGTTAGTCATGCACTCACCTCGAAAACAACCTCTTTGCAACAGCACCACGACCACCACCTGGGTGCAACTATCGTCTTGATTGAAATGAAGCACCATGTAATTCGACTCAGCCCACAAGACTGACCCAAACCCAAGACAGCCCAATTCTATACAAATTCATTTTCACTACAAATCCTCTCCTTCACCGAATTACACTGAATATCCAAGACAATTAAGATCCTTCCTATGGTTTCCTTGAGTGCACACACTGTTTAACCAGTTCAAACAAGTCAAACATACCTCAATGGGGATGGTCAAGTACTCAAAGATGGTAATAAAATAAGGTGGCTGTTTTATTACTTTCCTTTTGGCTCTTCAAAAAAAAACGAGAAGAGTGGCAGATACTGTAGAAGTAGATAAACATGTCTTTTTCCCCCCTTAATGCTAAAAAATGTTGGTGAGAGATTGTACTGCAAAGGTCGCACATTTTATTATATATTGCCTTACAACAATTACCCTAAGGGTGAAAACAAGCGGGAGCATGCCGTTCTTGAAAGTAAACAGGAGGTACCGCTAAATACAGTTAGCATAAATTGATTGGCCTTTTGAAGGGTTGCATATGCTCCGTTTGTTGTGATGTATAACTTATTTTTTTTCACCTGACACTGTCGCACTGTATTATTATTTTATCGTGCTGTAAAATCAAGCGCTACTGTTCATTTCACGACTTTGGTTGAGGTTTTTAACTTTATACAAGTTGGTGTCGTGAGTGTGCTTATTTGTGTAATCTTAAGTGTTATTGATTACTCTCATGATTAAAGTTTATTTTTTTCAGAGATTGTTGCTGTAAGTTCATCTACCCTCTGGTTTTGTGCGTTGTTGCTTTGATCTTTTTTGGAATTTGCTGTGTCGCAGGAATCCCGCATCCAGAGCTTGCAAGCTTATCCGGTACTTTATGCTGTAATAATAACATAATAAACTGAACACTGGCAAGTGTTATTTAAAAAGTGCAGACCTGCCAATTATTTTCTCACACCACTGCTGGTTAAAAAAAGTCTCCACTAGAGGAAGCTCCAGGGCCCCTGTAGAGGGTATTTTGACCTTTTATCACACTTACCAGACACCTATAAGTGTAAATACCCACACTTAATTGCACCACACACGACCTGCTCTGATCAACTGAACACTGTGCACCTGTACACACAGCGTGGACAGACGCAAAGGGATTTAGGAAACATGCCAATTGTTTCAGCTGCAATGCCGGTAGCTCAAACTAAAGACGTCTGGATTTCAAGTTTAGTGTTAACTTTTACACGCTTGCAGCGCAGTATGGCATTCCCCAATTATTATACTGTCATGTGTAAAAAATAATAATAATTGCACTTCTAAAGTGCTTTTCACCCGACGGTCACAAAACGCTGCACAGAGCTGCGGAGATAACGGCACGTCCATCTATGGCAGTAACTGTGCTCCAAAAATACACAGCTTATGTTACGAGACCCCAAATACTGTACCGCATGAGGTGAAATTTAGTGGCTCCCTGTTTTACTACAATACTCAGCACACTGTACTAAGAGAGACATTTTACAGGAATGCAGGTTTTCCAGAAATCAGTAAATGCCTAATATGGATATGAAACCCCTTGACGACAAAGAGTGGGACCAATAACTAACACAATGCGCAGAGCGTGCACACCCAGATAATAGCTGACGGCTGACTATGCACCAAGCAGTGACCGAATGCAAAGCTTAGGTGTCCATCTTTTGAGGGCTCTTCATGATTCCAGCGGCTATCTAGCCAACGACTGCAGCATTGCACCATATTATTGGCCAAACGATTGTGGGGAGACAATGGCTAATGCAGATGATCATTATTAATACTTAGCGTAAGAAATAACATACAAACACCTGTTTTTTTGGTTTTCCCCGAGCACAGTGCTGGGGTATCATCGAAAACTGCTGTTAGTTGCCTCACCGCAAGCGAGTGTATTCATTCTTGCTTCGACCAATTACCACTTCCTGACGCAGGGAACATTGTGATTGCACGCTAAATCTGGACGTTGACAGATATCTACTTTAAAACGTTAGGGACAATGTATTGACAGTATTACTGTTAAGTTATCTGTTGTAAGTAGAGACAAATACATGTGTACGTGAAGTGGGTCAACATTTCTCCATGACAAATGCTATTCTGTGGAAGATGTAATGTGTGGAATAGTGCTTCATCACCTCGGCTGCTGGGAGGCATTTGCTGCCTGAACAGAAGGCATACATTGAACCAGCCCTAGTCCTTTTAGTCTGTGCTAAAACGATGGACTATGTTGTCATTTCCAAAACAATACATAGCAATAAAAGATCGTTGTGTAATTTTCACATCATTCATCATACTGGTGGCAATCTTACGAATATTTACTATAGCATTACCTTTAACATTGACGCAGTTAATTAAAAACGTAGTCTGGACATTCTTCAAAAAGCAAATGACTATATGGTCATTTCCCTTACTTTCAAACTGACAAAGTTGATTTATCCTAATTTCTTACGTTATAAAGAGGAAGACTCCCCTTGGAAAGAATCACGAGGCTCAAAGAATGTTCCTGCCTCTTTTGGCAAAAGCGTGTTAAAATAATTCCATTCAAGCGTGAAAATACAAGCGTGTAGGCTCTAATTACCGTGCCGAATCGTTAATTAACTACAATATATTGTACAACTGTTGCCTCTGCAGTCTCAAGTGTCCTATATGACCACACCATCGACCGTAAAGAATTATTCAGCTATAAACACTGTCCTCACGTTCTATACAGAGCTGTGCCAAACCGGAATCGGCACTACCCACCTTAACAAGGTATAGCACCTGCAAATTGCATGCTCAATTGCCTCTGGCTGAGGTTCACTTCAGCAGCTTCTGTAGAAAGTATTTGGCTTATTTTGCCACACCTGGAAGAGGTGGGTGTACCCAGATTTATGTGCCTATTCGGGAACATTTATTAGTTCCTTGTATGTTGAACAATTATTTTCTTAATCGCTTATTTTATGTCCTATAATTTATTGCTACCATTTGACTCTCAGTTGACTGTCCTGATGTTGTTGACATGGCCGTTCTCTCCACAGCTCGGATTTGTAAAAAAAAACCCTCCAAAAACGTTATCGCTGATTTGTTCTTCTTGTCTCGTTGTTGATCTGCCGTTCTCTC
>JAZEWT010000001.1:15899329-15920539 GCA_036362905.1 Mordacia mordax
ATCTAGATAAACAAACCAATCTTAGTACAGTAATGTAGCTTTGACTGTCTATACAGTGTATACTCCCTAATACAGGTATTCAAATTAAAACATTTGCTATGCAAATTGCCCCAGTGGACTGGCGTCCCATCGAGGGTATATCCCGCCCTGCGCCCTGTGTCTGCGGGATAGGCCCCGGCTCACCGCGACACTGGACAGGACTAAGCGGTTTCTGACAATGAGATGATACGAGCTTTGCAAATGTCTCATCAGGCTTTCACACAGTAGTCATTGTATATAACAAACAAACAAACGTGGAAATGTAAGGGGACACTCATTTAAAACAACACAGAGTTTTCACTCCAGAATCGACAGAGGCGCGCACACACACACACACTTCCACGCACACGGACGAAAACAATCGCCGCCTTTCCATGACTGCGACGCATTTCTGCAGCGAATCGCAGCACAGCATGTGTAGCGTTGCAATGTGGACATCCTTCCCCGATATTATATCAAATTACTCCCTCTATGCTGGATGGAGGTAGCTGACCGGCAAGGACCGTCAGAGAAAGTGAAGAAAAACCTATCTTGCAAATGTCACAAACATGTGATGCATGGCTTTCCTGACGCAATATAATCATAATTACTTGTCGTGTAACTTGAAAAGTAAAACTGACAGTGGCCGCCCACTGCAACTACGCAGTGGTAATATAAATGGTTTAAACATAGCACAGCCTGAGCACTCGAATGGATTGTTGAGTCATTTTAATACCACAGTATTGTCTTCAAACAAAACTACCTATTAATTAAAATGTGAATGCATCAGCCAATCTGATATACCATACCCTAGATTACGCCTGGCAGTCTAACACTAAATTGTTTTCTAATTCAACTTAAATGAAACTAAACCACTATTTTATTGGACTATATAAATCTTCAGCAACTGCTTAATCAAAAACCCGAAGGTTTCATGATCTACAGACTACAGTTTGGAATTCAAGTGAAGCGTTTTTCCTGATGCCTAATACTTAATAACTGGGCGTCAGATGTTCAGGTTCATACTTTAGCATGCGAAAACATGTTTTGAAATGTGCATAGAATCTTGACCCAATGAAATAAAACTCTACAGTAAACGTAATTAAATGTTTTCCAATGGTTGTACACGTTAAAGTACTCAATAACTTTGGAAAAACATGAATTCATGTGGCTTTTTAATTCTGAGTTGTTAAGTGTTAAAACCAAATGATTTTGTAAATCTTAAACAGTGCCTCGCTTCTTTAATCACTGCTAGTTCAGGCAGTTATTGAAACGCAAGTGTGATTCCCAGTGGAATGTTATGATAAACACTCAGCCAGACCATGTATGTTCAGTGGCATAACTGTTAACACTCCTATTTTGGTTTCAAACACTAAGTCAGAGGACAGCTTTCTGAGGTTACAAAGATTACCCTGTCATATACTCAAGAGGATATTTACCCTAAAAGTCACTGCTACAAAATAATAGCATTTATAAAGCGCTTTTCACCCGGGGGTCACAAAGCGCTGCACAGAGCTACGGAGAGAACGGCACGTCAATAACATAAATTTACTGTACGCTTTAGGCATTATTTGCAATACCTTCAAAACAGAACCAATTTAGAACTGCAGAATTCTCACCTTGGGTTAACTATGCATATAACATTAATAACTTACATTAAGTGCTGTACTGTTTATTCTCCAAGGAAAAAAAAATTGTAGATTTTATTGTTGACAAAACTGAAAACAATATTTTTTGCAACAGCATGGTGATATCAATGCCTTAAGCAAAAAAAAAATAATATGTTATTGCTATTTTTTCACTCGCTCAATACCAAAGTTAATATCATTTTGAACTTCATTCACTGAATCCTCCACCCACTTTAAAGATTGTGTTAATACTGGACTGTTTTAGTCTCATCCATGCTCTGTTGAACCACCATTATGCTGGCCAAAACGTTTCTCTGCTTCTTTCCTCAAGCTAAAATCGTGGAATTCCCAGCCACTGCCTGTTTTCCCAAGTTCCTACAGTCAAATTTTCAGGAAACAATGAAATCTAACCTAATACACTTTCAATAATGCAGTTTGCTGCTAGCCCCTTTGGCAATTTTTGCCTGTGCTTAGCCACCACTGCAGGGACCACAAATCTAAGTTTTGGTTTTGTATACAGTACCGTATTTGTAGCTGATGTCCTAATGATTTCAAATTCTTTAAGCACCTGTATTCCAAACTACAGCCGCAAAACTCACCTAGTTGACAGTGCTCTGAAGTCCAGCAGCGTGAGATGTTGCGCCCATTGAAGAAAGTGTGAGGGCAGGGGTCCCTCTGGGGCGTCCCAACAGCTGACCCATGAGCAGAGGCCCCAGAACTGTGACCTGGCCCCGTAGCCACGTTAGTGACCGACCCAAGGCAGATGTTGCTGCACTCCCGGTCCGGTTTGTTTCCATTGATGTAGTTGTTTTCTTCCGAGTCCAGGATGAGGGACCAGTCAATGGTTGTGAGGTAGCAGAGGTCTGTATTCTTCTCTACACGCACAGCGCCACGTGTGATGTTGGTGAGGCTGGGCAGGCCGATTTCCTTGAGGCTAAGCATCTCGTAGACGACCAGGGCGTAGTTGAAAAAGAGCCGCGTTCCTCGAATCACGGCCAAGTTGGGGAAGAGCTCCCGGAGTGTCTCTAGCCCAGCAATGCGATAAAGAAGCAGGTACTCTGTGATCACGTTGAGGCGTGGGAAACTGAGGCCTCGGAAATGCTCTGTCCTGGTCTTGGAAATCAGCACGATCTGCAGGTTGCCTTCAATGATGGTGCATTTCTCCAGATCCTGTAGCAAGGTTATGTTGTTGCGGATATCGATGCTTCCACAGACTAAATTGCAAAGGCACAAACAAACACAAAAATCAATTATTTTTAAACGTCGCACAACGCACTATATGTTTATCATTCTGTAACCAGAAATACGCCACCACATCTACAGCATGTCATCACATTACATAGGCAGGATAACAAATGTTGTACTTGCAAAGGAATTGTTAACAAATCAAGCTGTTTAAACTTACAATTGACATTGATGGCCGTGAAAGAGTTGGCAGTGTTATATCCCTGTTCATGCCAGGTTATGGAACCAAATTTTGTAATACAACGCCAACAGACTGTGCGTTCATGCGCCGTTAGCGAACATCCTTGTAGGTTGACACGGCACACGTGGAGGCGGGTGACCAACACCACGCACGACCGCCTTTGTTTCCCTCGTAGCAATGTTCACACACCGCACCAGGTATATTCATTTGAGGCTCAGTCAACCTAGGGGAAAGCCTAAGAGCTGTTTAGAAAGTAGTCACTGCTTTTTGGCCGCGAGCGGGACTCGAACTCAGGTGGACGGGTCTGTAGCCTAGCACGTGCATCCGCCGCACCACTACTGCGATACAGTCCTAACACAGTACTACAGTATTAATACAGTACTGTACATACCAACTCTCGTATGTGCTCAGCGATGGGACGTGCACAGTAACAGAACGGCACAGGTGTAAATACAGTACTGTAGTGGATTAAAGTTATTCCTTTTCGTGTGACCGTGACAGTATGATGTACTTTACAGTGGCCTAAATATAGTAAGGGCAGCATTGAATTGCAGTCTGATTGCTATTAGATACTGAGGAGCTCGCTTTGTTTATACAAGTGCTTGATGTATTATCATGCTGTCATATAGGAAGTCTGCACTACTTCCTACTTGTGTAAACATTCACACGAAGGTTGTGTACGTATTGCGTGTACCTTACATCTATAGCAATGTTTGCGTTGATAAAAAAATCACAGGAAAATATATACTACAGTACCACAATGTGCACAGCAAGAACGCACACTTTCCACCTATCGAATAAACATGTATTTTTGCAACTGGTTTATCGGGTTTAAATTGATAGTCATGGTTTGAAATGAAGCGTGCAAAAGCACCTAACATTTGGAATACACGGCAATTTTTTTTTAAAAATCACCACTTATTCCATCCATGCTTCGCTACAACCCTACCGCCTACACACACGCACACACCAGTTCTGCACGCAGAAGGTACCTTCTTTAAGCATTTATACTGCACAAATGGAGTTCAACTAGGTCACTTTTGAAATAACCACACATCTGAAACGTTTGAATGAATTATTGAACAATTACCTAAAGCGCCGTACACGAGACACATTGTCGATCACATTACATAATGGTGTAGAACGTCTATCTCCCCCCCCCCCCAAAAAAAAACCGCAACATATCTGCATTTTAAGCACGATGGTTGTTTCGATATTAATCCGCTATTTCAAAACGGAAACACACGCAACGATCATAACAGCGGCAGCATTGAAGCAATACAAAAAAAACCACATAACCCAAAAATGGGCATTAAATTTGCAACGTTGAAAAAAACCCCCCACACATTCCACCTACTCTAAAACGTGCATTCTTGCACGGGTTTACAAGTTGCAACATCAAACGTTTCACCCAACTGCGCAAGCGGTCAAAGAGACACGGGAAATTCCTTGGGAAAATGCGAGGAGGACACGCGGACGGGGGCCATGGCAATCATCACCACGACTCCACGGGTCCCTTCCCAGCACAAAATGGCCTAAATATATAAATAAAGCGCGCCGCTATCCCCGCTCCTTGTTAGCAAATGCAGTGCATGTGTGACGTGGTGCGCGTAGCCGAATTGCCCGGTGGAGCTCACTCACTTTCTCCGGAGCTGGGTTCCACGTTGGCCAAGAGCATGAGCAGCCCGAGCAACGTAGCGTAAAGAGGTCCCCTCCATCTCCTTCCGCCGCCGCTGCTGACGGTGAAGGTGGTCCTCATCCATCCTTCCCCGCCACCGTCTCCTCCTCCCTCCCCGGTGTCCTTGCGGGATTCCATGCGCCCAGAGGGGCCCGGGGGCCCCGGTAGAGCGGCCGCCACCACCACCACCACCACCCGGGGCCCCGGTCGCTTGGTCTTCATGGAACCGGGGGCCAACGGGGAGACTCGAGCGCCAAGCTATTTAAATCTTCTCATGCAGTCTTAAATATGCAATATACTGTATGCAGTCTATAAATATACACGCAGCAACCAATGTGTACGTATACGCACACGTACGTTGCCTGGGTATGTATGGTGTCGGATATTCCAAACAAAAACACTATAAATCTCGTCAAAATAGCCACAAAAACAACCGCCCCCCACACCCAGGCCGCTCCTTCCTTTCAACAAAAAAACATCCACTTGCACGTAATGGTCGTCATCCCATTCGGTCTTCCTCGCGTCTTCGATTCCCGTTTCGGTTCTTGTTTGCCCCCTTTCTTCTTCGTCGTCCCTAACGTCGGTGTTGAAATTACGAATTCACGCCGCCACCGCCGCTGCCACCACTACACGTCGCGGTGCCCATTTTGATGAAGCCCCATCATCACCTTCGCTGCCATCACTACCGCCGCCACCCACCACCAACATCCACGCATCCACTCGCCCGCCGCACGCTCCTCTCGTCTCCCACAACCCCACCTCCTCCTTTCTCCTCCTCCTCCTCCCTCCCTTCTCTTCCTCCTCCTCCTCTCCGTCCTCCCCACCACCAACAGCAGCAGCAGCAGCAGGCAACCAGCCAGCCACCTCCTTTCCCAAGGAATAGAAATAATTAAAAGGAGTTTTTTTTTAAAGAGGGGGGGCGGTGATGGTGGTGCTAGAGAGAAGAGAGAAAAAAAGGAAAACCCTATAGCAGGGAATGAAAACGCGCTGGAAATGAATTGGCCCCTCGCAAAAGTGGGGGAATCCTCTGGCTCTGCACGTATTTATAAACCTCCGAGCGCACTCCCTCCCCTGCTCCTCCTCCGAGCACTGTACGGACACCGGGAGAGCAACAATATTTACGGTATATATGCTGTATGTTTACAACAAAATCACGCGAAAATAAAGCGAACCGAAGTCAAACGCCACGTCCTCTTCGTTGCGATTCTATTCCTCTTCCTCCCCATGCCAGTTGCTTTTTTTTCAAGGGGAAAAAAATACGCACTGTATACGAATCGAACGTGTAAATTAATATTGCCAAATATAGGAACACGTTGATTTAATACCACGGGTTTTATTAATGGGATAAATTATTTGACCGCGCGGCTCCCTTGTTCTGTCGTCTGTCCTCGCTACAGGGCGGTTGGGTTAGAGCTGCGAAACGACTTTCGGACAATATTCGCCCCCCACCACCATCATCACCACCACCACCACCACGGGCCACGACCACCCAGCCAGCCAGCCAAAGAAAAGCAATATTCACACCGTAATCGCTTAAACTATCGCAATTAAATAATACTTTACCAGTCCACCTGACGTGCGCTCGTCCGATCGGTCGTCGTATCGTTAACCTATCCCGTCCGTTAACGTTCAGTGTCGTTTGCGACAACCGTGCGAGGGTAGGCGGTGGAGAAGAGGGAAGAGGATTCTCGTTCCTCTCTCCTCTCCGTCGGGGTCTCGGAGTAAACGAGCGGAGCTCTGCCCGCAACGCTCATTGGTCCGCGCCCTTGCTCCCTGCAGCGCAACGAGATCCGTGTCAATCATTCCTCACTCGGCTCTTCTCTGCTACTATCGTGATGATGGTGGCGGTGTGCTCAATCACAGTGTGATCGTCGCCGTCATCTTGCTGCTGAGGATTGTGACGGTGATGATTGCGCTACCGTACTCAACCGCAGAATCATCGGGAACAACACCCTGCTTGACCACAGGATTAGCATTTCCATCGTGCTGCTGGTTTTGAGTGTGATGCTGATAATGATAGTACTCAAACGCAGCAGCATCATTATCTGCTGGTGCCACTGCATGGTAATGGTAATGAGGATTTGGGTTCTGAATCATTAGCATCATGTGACTGCTGATTAAAATAGTAATGATAATTCTGGTACTAAACCACAGCATCATCATTAATTATAATGATTAACATGCTGCTGGTGCTATTGCATGATGATAACCTTTCTTGTTTGCATGCTTCTATTGCTACTGTATGGTGATAATGTCACCATCATTGTCACCATCATTGGTTTTCAACCATCGCATCATCCGGATACTTTCAAAGGGCCTTGCCAATAATCAGATACATTTAGAATAAGGTGCGAACCTGAAAACACATGTATGAGACCTGGGTTATAACAAATCAATGCAGGATATTGCACTAAAGCTCAGTGACATGAATTTAAACGGTAAAAATATTAACAAAATAATATATTTGCTATTAACCTAGGAAAGTATGAGTCTCTGCATATGAATGTTGGCCCAATTCCATTAATCAGTATTTGGCACGGGGAAATAATCTCTAGTGCTTGACAAAAATCCACACATACAATGAACTAAAAGTACAAGCTTTATAGAGATAGGTTCAATAATTAATTGTTGTACTCACTGAAGTCTACAACAGTCATCAATAAACCACAGTACTGTACAGTACATATACACCAATAGCCTATAAAGCAAAAACTCACATTCGTTGTGGAAAAAGGGATATACTCAAAATACATAAATACAATGACGTAATATGAATTTGAAGAAGTGTTTTTTAAAGTTCCGAATGGAAACTCCGTGATCGAACCTATGCGTTTAGACACTGGACGTTCGGTGTGCTATTTTACACATGTGTATCATGCAATACAGCATTATGTTGTAATTGATTCCAGGTCTACATTAAACAAACAAGAAATAGTTTCTCCAGCAGGATCTTAACTACAATTAAATAATGTTTACCCAGTTAATATTTATTCAATCTCAAGGTTAACGTTACATGTTTTTTTTCTTTCTTAATAGCACGTTCTGTGCTCCACAATAGAATGTTTAAGCTAAATAAATGTTAAGCCATTTTAATAAGTACATCTCATCGACTTGACCAGACATCATTGACAATATTTTCTGCAAAGTATATGGAAATAAGACAACATTCCAAGAAATAACCCTTCATACAAAATATAGAGCATATATTACATTGTAATGATGTAGGTTTTCACGGCTCGATGCATGATGATTGCTTCGAAAAGCTGCTCTCTCGGGACAACCGCGTCGAGGTGGAGAGAGGAAGCAATCGAATCGACGCAGCTGTCCCAAGAGAGCAGCTTTTCGAAGCAATCATCATATATATGATATATGATTTGTTGTAATGTGGTGGTGATTCGGAACTACGGTACTTAAGTTTAAATTCTATACAAAACCAAGGACTATTCGGTAATAGTTGAAATGCCCCACTATTGAAAAGCTGTAACTAAGAAAAGAAACAAACTTTAAATATGAAGGGGCGGCGCGGTGGCCCAGTGGTTAGCGCTGACGCCTCACAGCAAGAAGGTCCCGGGTTCGAATCTCTCGGCTCCGGTGCCTTTCTGTGTGGAGTTTGCATGCTCTCCCCGTGTCCGCGTGGGTTTTCGCCGGGTACTCCGGTTTCCTTCCACAATCCAAAAGCATGCTCCTGGATAGGTTGATTGGCTCGCAGACTAAAATTGTCCCGCAATGCCCGGCGATGGACTGGCGTCCCGTCGTCGGGTGTATTCCTGCCGTACGCCCTGTGTTTCCGGGATAGGCTCCGGCTCACCGTGACCCTATATAGGATTAAGCGGTTTCAGATAATGAGATGAGATGAGAATATGAAGTAAAAAAACCAACTCCTGTACATGAATGTAATTAAAGTTCTATTGTATAATGATTGCTTCGAAAAGCTGCTCTCTCGGAACAGCCGCGTCGATCGCTCCCTCTCTTCTCCTCGCGACGTTTCGCCTCACACGTTAGAGGCATCCTCAGGTGCAGTATGTGTGTGTAGTGCCTGTTGTTCCTTTATATATGTGGGTACTATGTATGTGTCGAGTCATCTTTTGTTGTGTGGGGTCTACATCTGAATCACATTAACACTCATCTCCTTTTCTTATTCACACCCCGGAACTGCGAAAAATCCCTCCCTGCTTTGTCTGTGGCTAGTCCCCTAATTTGCATCTCATGAAAGAAGCCTCTCATACCTGGCGATCCCCCTCTGATGTCCACACGCAATAGTTCTATATCTATGCATTACTGACTTCAATAACTGGCCTCCAGGATTGGCTGAGTTTTATATTCATTTCTTGTTTTCGGTTCATGATCCTGTTAGTCTTATGAATCTCAATTGCTTCACGAATTAATTTTGGACCTTTTTGGCGGATGGCTGCTAGTATTCGTATTTTTTCAAAATCGATTCTATGTTGTTTATCTACACTGTGCTGCTGTTGCTGATTTATCCGTGTGCCGCAAACGTACTGCTGCCTCGTGTTCTCTTTTTCTTGTGGCTATTGTTCTTCCTGTTTGTCCGATGTATACTTCCTCACAATTGCTGCAAGGAATGCAATATACGCCTTCTGTCTGTAGCGTTAGTCGGTCTTTAGGTGACTTGAGTACGTCTTGTATCTTCTAGTGGGTTGTGAAGACTGTTTTTATTTTATATTTTTTAAGGTATTTGCTTATTTTGTCTGTGGTGCCTTTCACATATGGCAGGAAAGTGCGGGTCTTGATATCTTCCTCCTCATTTTCTTGCTGTTTCTGTCAATGTTCTCTTGTTATGGCATGTTGGATTTCTGTTTTTGTCTATCCATTGCTCGCTAGTGCTTGTTGTAGATGTTGTAGCTCCTCTCTTAGATGTTGTTTGTCTGAAATCGTTTTTGACCGGTGGGCTAAGGTGTGCAGAATCCCCCGTTTCTGTTTCGGGTGATGGTGAGACTCCGCGTGTAAATACCTGTCCGTATGTGTTGTCTTTCTGTATACAGTGTGGCTGAGCATCCCTTCTTTTCGAAGCAATCATCATGCATCGAGCCGTGAAAACCTACATCATTACGTTCTATTGTATTGTTAAACTGGCCAATTGCCATTCTGTTGTGGCTCGCTCTGTGCAACGCTTTGTGACCTTCGGGTATAAAGCGCTCTAGAAGTGCAATAATTATTATTATTCACAGGCTGGTGTAAGTACTATTGTTCAGTACGCTATTGTTGTCCACACACTCCAGTTGCAGACATTTGAATGGACGGATTTTAATACAATACTCTAAGATTTATTGTTGTAAGTTGTATTTTTATTAAATCAGGCCTGTCTTGCAAAATCAACTTGTCCCAAGCTCTGTCACCTGGTTGGTAAGTACTTCCTAAAATCATTACACTTCCTAAAATATTTGCGCTCCGATGTTAGAGGCATCTTTAATGGTTGTGTGACCGAATGCTTGTGAAACCGTCGCAAATGAAAGAGGAGGGCTCGAAACAGCTACTCGAAAGAGCAGCTTTTGTAAGCAATCATCATACATCGAGCCGTGAAAATCTACATCAGTACAGAAAGTATATAATATTAAAATATGAATCCATCAAGACGAACCCTGGTTCGATTCTTGGCTCGGGTGCCCTTCTGTGTGGCGTTTTCATGTTATTTATCTGTCTACATGAGTTTTCGCCGGGTACTCTGGTTTCTTTCCATAGTCCAAAAACATGCTGCCTAGGTTAATTGTCCAAAGTGTATGCCGTGCGCTGAGATGTCGTAAATTGCTTACTCTTACCAGCTAAACAATTGTTTAAAAAGGGCTATTGTAGCTGAACGGTTCCTTCCAACCACCTCTGACGATCATTGTGATGTAGTCGGACAAATATATATTTTAAGAACAAATTATAATCAGAACTGTTTCATATAGGGAGGCATGAGAAGAGACGTGTAGAGGACGAAGGGGATACGGCAGGGTGTGGTAATTGCTCAATGGGCTGCATGTTGCAAAGCTTCCCACCATTGGCCTTTGTAACGTAGGTGGCGCTCGTGACCCAATGGTACCTTGGGGGAATGCGGAGGAATCTTTTCAGATCTTTTTCTGTGTTGGAATGCTCTCCCATGTGTTCATATAAGCACAGTACGCTGCGAAGTAGTGAGAGAACAAAGCAGTATTTAAGTTTATTAATTGGCTCCACAGTGGTTCATTGCTCACAAGACAAGGTCACGCTTGATTTTGTCAGATGATGACGATTGCAACTTAATACTGAAGAAATGTTTGCTTTGATGTACACAGCACCACGTGCGATTAGATTTCACTTTGAAATAGCTGTTGTGTCTGCATTTGTGAGTTAAAACAATAATGTGTTTTGCACATTCCGAATTCATCTCATCTCATTATCTGAAACCGCTTAATCCTATATAGGGTCACGGTGAAGCCGGAGCCTATCCCGGAAACATAGGGCGTAAGGCAGGAATACACCCGACGACGGGACGCCGGTCCATCGCCGGGCATTGCGGGACAATTTTAGTCTGCGAGCCAATCAACCTATCCAGGAGCATGCTTTTGGACTGTGGGAGGAAACCGGAGTACCCGGCGAAAACCCACGCGGACACGGGGAGAGCATGCAAACTCCACACAGAAAGGCACCGGAGCCGAGAGACTCGAACCCGGGACCTTCTTGCTGTGAGGCGTCAGCGCTAACCACTGCGCCACCGCGCCGCCACATTCCGAATTTACTGCGAAAATTCATGTTTCATAACATATGTGTTGCTTGTTATTTCATATTTTTTGTACCTACAGCTGCCTGGCTGTTCCTCTTCAGCTGAAAGTTTATTGCACTTGCGTCAGCTTCGTTATTTTTATCAGTGTCTTTCCTATCTAAAAATATCTAATTTACTAATCGCAATGACTTGCTGAAAGAGTAAACATGAAATTGTTATTTTTGAAATATGGTCATCAGCAACGAGACTCTCGCGTGTGGCTTATGGCTGCATGCCGTACTGTGTATATACTTAACAATCTTAAGTCACCTCTTTGGAGATACTTTTATTTTAAAATGCCTGAAAAATCTTGAATAGTAATCCTAACAACAACACTGCATTGTCTGGATGTTGAAAAAGACCATTTATTTAACGTTAACATTGTATAACTCTATACATTTATACCATTTCCTTCCAGTTTATGAATATGTTTTAGCCATTTCATGCACCTTTCAAGTACACTTGCGTTATAAATGCACTGTGGGTGTTTGTGGATACTCAACATTAGGACAAAATTATAAGTAGTTTGACATCTGCATTTTTATCCCTTCACCATGATGATTATTGTAATGATGTAGGTTTTCGCAGCTCGATGCATGATGATTGCTCTCCCTCCATCGCGATGGAGGGAGGAAGAGGGAGATTTCGACGCGGCTTTTCGAAGCAATCATCATGATGATAATTTCTGAATATCCTTATCGTGAACCCTTTAAATGCATAGCTCATCACTGTAGATGTATCATTGTATTAAAAAGTTGCTGTATAACACAGAAAACATTTTTAAAACAATGAAGGAGGAAAACAGTATTCGCGAATACTATTTCTAATCTAACCACTGGCCACGGACACTTATAATTGCCCGGCGATGGACTGGCGTCCCGTCGTCGGGTGTATTCCTGCCTTACGCCCTGTGTTTCCGGGATGGGCTCCGGCTCACCGTGACCCTATATAGGATTAAGCGGTTTCAGACAATGAGATGAGATGAGAGACTTATAATTGCCTTTATCACATTTAATTCTACCGATCATATCTAGAGTGAATTAACGAACTCAACTTCACTTATATGATGGTATTAGTTGTGTTTAAGGTAACAACAACACAACATGTGGTCCACCTGAGAAATCTACTATCTCCAACTTGTACCGGTTCTATGGCTGGTATTTTGACCACTATATTAGATGATTCGTGAAAGAGGAATATTAAGTTCTCTAGAATATGTGAAGAAAATACAACTACCATTCAAATGTACTCCAATTATACAAACTCTACATCTGTATTAATCATTTAACCATTTTCTTGAAATACCCAGTCAGCAATAACATTGTTTTCATGAAATTTGACTGCATATGGCATTTTCATCCAAGACCACCATCATCATCATATAGTCAGTGTTGTTTTCGAATGTTTTGTACATTTGCAGTACGAATGACAATCTCATTGGAAATTCCACTAATTCCTTACCCGGATTGTAATTGTTGTCCAGGCCAAATTTATTTTAGACCCTCGCAAACGAAAGCCTAATCATCCTTTCATTGCTGTACTCCCAACATGCAATTTGTCTTCCACGTGTCTAATAACCTGCGCCGTAGTTTGTGTATTTATAGAAACCATGTCATTGAGACTCTTTGGATTAATCTCTGAGCGAGGAGCCACATTTTCACAGACCTTTTTTGTGCCTGCTAATTAAAGGAATCGGTTAACATTATGCACAAACCGTTTCACTCCACCATTGAAATTCTATGGTCATCAGGAAATGGAGTCATATATCTTGAAGTGTAAAAATGTTTTACCTTATGAGGTTCACGTATTTGTAAATGAGTTTAATTGCAGAGAACGTGTGCATGGATGCCCTGACCGGAAAACAACTGTACTGATGTAGGTTTTCACGGCTCGATGCGTCATGATAGTTACCAAAAGCTGCTCTTTCCAGATAGCTGCGCCGATCGTTCCTCCTCTCTCCTTCACGACGTTTTGCCTCCCACATTGGAGGCATTCTCAGACGCGAAGCAGAAAGGAGGAGCGATCGACGTGGCTGTCCCGAAAAAGCATAAAGCCAACCAATATTAATTACTGTACTTATTTCACGTGGGATTTTTAGAACTCTAAATAGGGCTAGGCATGCGTTGTCACCGATAATATCCTGGCTTCTCATTGGTTTAAGCATTTGTGACGTTACAATCAGCCCACGAGATGGGGTACAGAGAATATTTCATTTGTTTAATGATTTCCCTTTTAATTTATTGTTTATTTCATTTTGGTGTTTTTTTCATCATTACCGTGATCATGTAACATGACAACACTTCCGAGGGTCACAAAGCGCTGCATAGAGTTGCGGAGAGAACGGCATGTCAGCAACAATAACGACATAAGAACAGCGAATCAGCAACAATAACGTTAGTTTGGGGTTTTTTTTTAATACAAACACGCGGACACGGGGAGAGCATGCAAACTCCACACAAAAAGGCACCCGAGCCGAGAGATTCGAACCCGGGACCTTCTTGCTGTGAGGCGACAGCGCTCACCACTGGGCCACCGCGCCGCCTGGCACAGTATCATATGCATGTATTTATTATCAACACTCGCTTGATGCTGTACAGTGTCGGGGGGGGCGGAGCCTATCCCGGCCGACAGAGGGCGCAAGGCTGCGGGAATACCCAAGATGTGGTGCCACTTCATCGTAGGGCCAGTATCATATTCCACTATCATTTGTTGATCAATGTATAGGTAGTATAACACATAATAAACCCAGATTATGAGATATATTTTATCAATGCCTTTGAAGAGCTGGTGTTGTGTTTTATCAAGCCAACACAACAAAAGAAGCGTAATCAAGATTTGGGGTGGAGCAGACTTTTCGAGATCACAGAGGTCAACCACCATTTCGAGGTTCCATGGAGGCACCATTATCAGTATCAGCATATAAGCCTGTCACGATGACCTTAACACCCTGAATGCAATATTGTAAACTCCATGGAACTACTCTCAAAACTCATCATGGAAGGTTTAAACTACACGACTTTCAGAGCTATGAAAGAATCATTATTCTCAATTTCGTCCCTTTTTTCCTTCAGGTCGTCCATGGTTTCCGATGATGACATCCTCTGATATTTCTGTTTGTGAGTTCTTAAATGACGGTAAATGCCGATGCGAGATGCACAGACTCAAGTGTTGCAGGGTTTAGCCCACACTTTTTCATGGAGGTCTTTAGCTGATCTTTCAGGCGTTTTTTCTGCCCACCTGCAGAGCGGCGGCCCTCAATTTCGTCCACGGCCGACATCAATAACATGCGCAGATCACACGTTTAGACATCCTGCTGCATCACCACCGCATGTTTAATCCAGTAGCTGTTGTAGACCTTAAAATAAACAACCTCCTGTATTCAACAAAATGTCTGGAAATATCATTCAGCAGACCTTGTCTGTGAACCATTTCCATTTATAAGATTACAATAGGTTTTACCGTATCTGGCGATTATGCAGGTGTTAAGATCTTAACACCTGCATAATATAAGATTACAATAGGTTTTACCGTATCTGGCGATTATGCAGGTGTTAAGATCTTAACACGATTATGCGGGTGTTAAGATCTTAACACCCGCATAATCGCCAGATACGGTTAAGATCTTAACACCTGCATAATCGCCAGATACGGTAAAACCTATTGTAATCTTATATTTGTATACTGGCAAAAAAGTACCCATAGCGTTAACAGCCCCACCTAAGCTATAAAGCATTGATACTGCATTGTCTGGAGCTGACTGCCTTTTGGCAGCGACTGACACCGGCAAATAGGCTCAAAAGGAAGCCACTGCCAGGTGAAGGTCGGTCAGTTGAAGGACAATGCATAGGTTATCAAAGCTACCTGTTTGCATACTTTGCCACTAGTATGTGTGGCTTTTGCAAACTGGACACATTGTAAAATGTGTGCATTTCCATTTAGTGGCCACACTGAGAAGCGAAAACTTGACCGGAGATAAATAAAAGGCAACTCTGCATTAGAAGGTGTCCTTCGTTCGGTAGAAGTTGCTGTTCAGCTATTAGCAACTTCCTTAGGTCTGTAAACCATGAGTGGTGTGCACTCAAATTCCATCTTTAAAGGAGACACCATTTAAGAAGGGTGGCGCGGTGGCCCAGTGGTTAGCGCTGATGCCTCACAGCAAGAAGGTCCCGGGTTCGAATCTCTCGGCTCGGGTGCCTTTCTGTGTGGAGTTTGCATGCTCTCCCCGTGTCCGCGTGGGTTTTCGCCGGGTACTCCGGTTTCCTCCCACAGTCCAAAAGCATGCTCCTGGATAGGTTGATTGGATCGCAGACTAAAGTTGTCCCGCAATGCCCGGCGATGGACTGGCGTCCCGTCGTCGGGTGTATTCCTGCCTTATGCCCTGTGTTTCCGGGATAGGCTCCGGCTCACCGTGACCCTATATAGGATTAAGCTGTTTCAGATAATGAGATGAGATGAGACCATTTAAGAATCTCGTATCCTCAATCTTACTTACAGGACCATTTCCACTGTGGCTGCCATGTAGCCTAGGATAATTACAAACGATGTCAAGATGCTATAATGCTTGCTGGCTTCTTCAAAGGAAAAAAATACAAAACAATCTAATTAAATAACACCATCTTGAAGTTTATTTGTATGGCGAACTTATTCTACCCTCTTCGGTCCAAAATTAGGTGGAACCCCCGCAATGAAGTGGGATCATTAAGAACCGAGAGTAAAACCCCTATGTCTGTTCCTGCTCTACAAAGATTGAAATTGCTTCAATTTACAGAAATCCTGTTTGATAAGGTTTCCTTCGTTCTGCAATCCCTTGGGATATTTGACAATACAAAGCTGTCACCGTATTGAGGTCCATATGAGCTACTCTGGTAGAGGAGATTGTGGTGCTTTTCGATTTATTTTATCCATCTGCTTTTGCATCGCTTCTCTATATATGCCGACCACAATACTATTCTATTTATCAGTGCCATATTGTATTTATCACTTGACCTCTCCGTAAACTATCCTATCTAGAGCATCTTTACTCGCAGATACTTGGTTTTCTGGAAATTTATATTTATGAGACAAATGTCTGGAGTACATGGAAGCATCAACTCATGGCACCGTATCCAACTTCTGTTTTTGCTCCGTCGGGAGTGCATGGAGGCAGTCCAAAGATTTTAATGCTTTAACAGTTTCTCTCGCTTTTTTCACACGTGGAGAAGCATTTCTGTCGGATGAACACTACAAAGCATATATATATGTATTTCGCAAACATGTGATCCTTCTTCTTTCCATTAAACTTATATTTTTTTCAATTTCTGAGATTCCGTCTTCTTTTCCTCCTCAGGTGCATACTTAATATGGGACACAAAAAGCTGGGACCTATAGCTTAGCCGAAGTCTATGGTAGTTCTGAAACGGGGAGAGGGGGTCGCTGCTCTCTCCACTATTTCGCTGATAACGCTGCACCAGGCTACGCATTCCTCGAAATCATGTTCATCCCCTATGGTCAAAAGATATTGTCCATGAGCTTTAGACGTCCTGAGAGATGCGTCGCAGCCATTGCTCGATCCAGGGCACTCGAAGACAAAAGCTCTGAGCCAATTTCCTCTGCCGATGGCTTCCCGAGTAACCAATGATGAACAATCCACTGAACGTTGGTCAACTGACCACTATCTTACAATTATAGATTCTCCCGGTGTGAGAGTTTGCAAGATTTGTTTTCTGCTATAGGGAGCCAAAACATTCTAAGTCGGATAATGTGCAGCAGTTCGTATTGTCAATGCAAATGTTGCATACGAGCATATACACCATGGTAACGGGTCACAAAAACGTTAAGTAGGCTTGGGCAGGATATGGCAAATGATGGAGTGGCAGCTGAGCGCTGGAATGCATCTAAGAGCTTGTCCAGAATGAATTCAATTTGTGCGCAGATTATTAAAGCTAAGTTATTAAATCATATGATCGTAAGAGGTGAGTGACGGCAGCTTAGCAAGGACTTCGTATAACAGAGGATTTCCCATGGACGACTATCATTGCATTTTGAATTATTTAAACACACGCGCCGTGAACTATATATTAATGTTCAAACTCGATGGCTTTTTTGTGTGATATGTTATAGGAAGGCATTCATATCCATTGAAGGCAAAGTAGACAAGTAGCATTTCGAGAGATCAAGAAGCCCAACTGGAAGTCTTCTGAAGCATGAGCGTGCCTTTTAAGGACTCTTGCACATTGTTACAGTACAATTTATGTAACACCTGTTTCTCCTTTAGACAAAAGAGACTCGGGTCATTCATGTGTTTCCAGGCCGAATACATACAGTACTGTAATTTTAAAAAGTTGAAAAAGGGGAGACGTAAAAATGTAAAAAAAAAATACAATACTGTACTGTATGTTAAGAAATTATATGCTGGTGTAAAATGCATCCTAGCTTAGATGCCAAAGGGCTGGTATCAGTGTTATTGGACACTGTGACCTCTTCAGATCGAAAACTATAGACAATACGGTTCGTGTATATAAACTATAGTATTGTGTTAATACAAGAACGTCTCGCGCGATGTTGTAAAATTAATGGAGCGAACAGAGTTATGTGAACAGAGTTCTGTGTTTGGAATGAACTAAGATTCAAACATTCTTAGTTAGCTACCATTAAACAGCCTGGAGGTTCTTGACTTTTTCCCAATGTTTTTGAACTGCTGCAAATTTTCTGGGTGAATTTTGCTTAAAACATGGTGGCAATGCCTAAGGATACTTAAAAGCTAAGCTAGCTTTCACATTATAATACAATGCAATAATTCCAAAAGATAAGGTTGGGAAGCTAGTACTGAAACAAAATTATGTTTGGCTTTCGTTTGTTAAATATATTTCTATGATGAAACCTGAGAACGAGCTGGGAAAGCACCCACTGGAGAAAATGCATTATTTTAAAGTGAAGCTGACACACAGGGCACAAAGTACACTAACCTTCAAAACCACCGCACTTAAGGAATGCCATAATAATGTTTATTCTGGTGTTGTTTAATGTTGCTTTATGTGTTTCTATATGAGTGAGCAGCTGTACGGTATTAATATCAATTGACTACTATCTATATAGAAGCTGATAGCAAAAATGTAGGTGCACAGTAAGCATTAGCGGGAAATTAGAAGACGATAAGATAAAAAAACAAGTGTTCATTACAGTACACATTTCAAAAGCCAATATATTTGTATACAGCTCACTTAGGGATAATGTGTAAAAATGGATTTCACAGACCAGCAAATGCATACCATAACCGACTTAATAATGTTTAGAGCATTGTCTGAATAACTATCATTCTGTTGTACAATGATCAACACATTTTGAGACATATCTTGTTTTTGGTATTTACACAATTTAAAGCAGTTAATCTGTTTATGGGCCAAGCTATCGCAGGTAAATACCATATAGTCCATAATACTGGACTATATGGTATTTACCTTCAGATTTTATATAATGAACATGTTTTACTATAATAAAAACACAGACACAACTTTAGATAACTCTGTTTAAATGTTGATGGCCATTATTTTGAAATATGCTTCGACTTAAGCACATGTTATGCATTCAGAACCATGATTAAAATCTTACCTTTTTAAGGGTATACTCATATTAGTGAGGGTGGTGAAAAAATTGTGAGTTATTTATGGACATTCCATGTTTCCATGGCAAGGGTTTTATAAACATTGCATAGTCCCGAGAGAGCAGCTTTTCGAAACAATCATCATTGCATAGTCAATTCGGAATTTTCACAAGTTGGTAACTATTTTCCTGACTCCACAGAGAGGGGTGATGGCCTCACTGAGGCCCAATCAAGAATATATAGGCGTAATGTGCACCCTAACCACAGCACCACCTGGCAAGAATGCCAGCGGGAATGAAGGATATTTGTTACCGTGTTGAAAGTTGTGTTGGCTGTGTACATGTTAGTGCGCCAGTGGCCTATAGGGCAATGTTGTCGAGAAATCAGTGGGTAATATATAAGGGGAAACGCTTCCCATAATGAAAGCTATGCAACTAGAGTATCATGCAGGTTTTTTACGTTTGAGCAAAATGTGGAGTAAGATGTTTTATGTTGTATTTAAGTAAGGTGTATTGCTTCCAAAAGCTGCTCTTTCGGGATAGCCGTGTCGATCGCTCTCAAAGTGGGAGGTAAACCGTCGCGATGGAAAGAGGAGGAGCAATAGACACGGCAACTCCGAAAGAGCAGTTTAGTAAGCAATCGTCACGCATTAAGCTGTGGAATCTACATCAGTACGCAAGTAAGATGTGGTTTTATATGTTGATGATAATAATTGCACTTCTCGAGCGCTTTTCACCCGAGGGTCACAAAGCGCTGCACAGAGCTGTGGCGAGAATGGCATGTCGGCAACAACAACGACATAAGAACAGCAAACCAACAACAATAACGTTTTTTGTTTGCTTTTTTCTTATGAATCTGAGCTGTGGAGAGAAGGGCATGCCAACAACAACATCAGAACAGGTCAACTGAATATATATTGATGTCATTCTTAAAAGTGGAGTTCCGAACTAATGTGTAGTGTCTACAGAGTTGACTCTCATAGAATGCAAGCTTTATGTAATTGCTCAGAAATGTTACTAGCAGCCAGTAGGCACAGAAAATATCCGAAAGTAGCTCAAAATATATGTTTGGTACTTTAATTGAGAAGATATAGTCATATTTCACTGTGCAGATTTGCCTTAACATGATTTCTTTATTTTATGATTTCAAAGATTAATGCTGTACTTTGTACAGTACTCCGAATTAATAGCACAGCATTATCTATTAATTGCCAACCACTGTATTTTCTCACGATTACATTTCACTTTACATAACACACTAATTAAATCTCATAAAGTATGTGTAGTACAAAACGATCACGTGTATGGTTTTTATAAGAACTTATGAGAGCCGTGCTAAGCTATGGTATCCAGTGGCAGTGATCAGGGGGCTTTGCTGTACTGTATAGTCACGAGCTTGAAAGTCACTGTAGAAATTCTTGCAGCTTAGTGTTATGAAATTAAAAGCCTGTATCCAACGTGACGGAGAGGCCAACTAAAGCCATTTATTATCTGAAAAGAGTGGGAAGTCTGTTGAAAAAGTCACGAGCCCATGGTGTTTCTAAAAGTATGATTAACATGTAACGGTGCTGTTATAACTCAGTGGTCACTTCTGAAAAAAAATAGTCCAGTACACTAATGCGATAACAAATGGTCCAGCTGAACGTTATCTCCGTTATGCCTGTAGAGCTGCACGTGTGTGTTTATTGTGATGTGGCTGTCGGCAGCTTAAAGAGTGACTGAAGTTAACTGCTCGCACATTCCCAACGCGGGAATGCTAACCTCCCCCGCAGCAATGCTCGCACAATCCAGCCGTGGCATCCTACATCGATACATTGCACTCTATAGTCTCATCTCATTGTCAGAAACCGCTTAATCCTGTACAGACAGGGTCGCGGTGGGTCCGAGCCTATCCCGGCAGACACAGGGCGCAAGGCAGGGAAATACCCACGATGGAAACGCCAGTCCATCACCGGGCACTGCGGGAAATTTAGTCTGCCAGCCAGTTAACCTATGCAGCAGCATGTTTTTTGGACTGGGAGGAAACCGGAGTGTCCGGCGAAAACCCACGCGGACACGGGGAGAACATGCAAACTCCACTCAGAATTGCATTATACACCACGTGTTAAGATCTTAAAACACCATAAAAGACACATTTCAC
>JAZEWT010000001.1:15921412-15936346 GCA_036362905.1 Mordacia mordax
CATCTCAGGCCATCAGGCCAGTGCAGTTTAGTCAGGGCAATTAACCCCAGGCAGCAGTCTGTGTTTAGACTGTGGAGCCAAACCAGAGTGCCTGAGAAAAACCCACGCGAACACGGGGAGAGCATGCAAACTTGACACAGAAAAGCACCCGTGCCTGGAAGCGAACTGGAGTTTCTCTTGCTCTGAGGCCACCGTTCGGCCCCAGGCATACGCACTGTGGACTCCATTCATTCCGAATTAAAGCTGGCACTGAGTGCTGCAGTACATTCTGTATCTACAGGAATGAGTGCTCAATTGTATGGCATCGGAACCAATATCATGTTGCTATTCACTGACGGCGGCGCGGTTGTGCAGAGAGTATTGCTGTCGCCTCACAGCAAGAAGCACCCGGGTTCAGTTCCCGGCTCGGGTTCCTTTCTGTGTGAAGTTTTCGTGTTCTCTCTGTGCTCGCGTGGGTTTTGTCCAGGTGCTCCGGTTTCTTCCCACCGTCCAAAGACACGATGCTGTCGAGGTTAATTGGCTTGCTGAGTAAATTGCTCCCAGCGCCCTGCGATGTACTGGCGTCACCTCATGGGTATAGCCCCACCTTGCGCCCTCTATCTCCCGGGATAGGTTGCCCTCCCTCTCCGCGACCCTGTACAAGCTTACGCGGGGCATTGATACTGATGATTATGTATTCACTGGCACGCAATAAGCATATTATTGTCTTTAATGAACTCATGAACACCATCCTATATTTCAGATACTGGCAAACTGCAACGTTTCCAAATAGGAGCCCTCATTTTGCAACAAGTTGACAAATAGAGAATATCTGAAACACTCAAGTACGCAGTTGCCACCTGTAGTTATTTCATAATAATAATTGCATTTATAGAGCGCTTTTCACCCGAGGGTCACAAAGCGCTTCACAGAGCTGCGGAACGAAGGGCACGTCAGCAATAACGGCACCAGAATGGAAAATCAACAACTGCTGGTTGTTCTGCAATGCTGTGTATATATTAACAGCCAAATGTGTATATTTTATATTCACAGCATTGCTGAACAACAAACAAAACAGGATCTGACTTTCAACTACAATCTTAAAATGCAAAATTATCAGTGAATATAATACATATATTGGGAATTTATATTGGGTATTACATCTGAAGGTTTTACGTTTTCTTTAATGCTGTATTTGCACCGTGTCGTTGTTTTATTGTGTCGGCCACATGAAGTGCGGTAGTTGTTGTTGTTTATTTTGTAATTATATGGAAATAAAACGGCAGAAAATCTCTAATGTTTCTCTTCTTTAACGCTGCTGCCGCATCGCGTTACCGTAAAAAACGCGTCTGTGAGCGAACTCGCCACCAAAAATTATTCTCGAAAAGGGAATGGTTTCAAGTTTTGACATTGCTGCTCGTCAGGAGGCTGTTTGGTAGGTTTTGCACCTCAGTTCAGTATCGGTACCCGCTTAAATCTGTACAGGGTCGCGGGGTGGGAGCGGAGCCTATCCTGGCAGACACAGGACGCCAGGTAAGGGAATTCCCAGAATGTGACGCCGGTACATCGCCGCAGGGCACTGGGGTGGCAATTTACTCCGCAGGCCAATTAACCTGGGCAGCATCGTGGGAGGAAACTGAAGTACCTGGCGAAAACCCATGCGGACACGGGGAGAGAACACACAAACTCCACACAGAAAGGCACCCGAGCCGGGAATCGAACCCGGGGTCAGTGGCGCATTGACGCATGGACACGCTGGGCAGTTGCCCGGGGGCCCCACGAGCATCGGGGGCTCCATGCTAATAATCTATGTTTGTTGTGACTTGCTGTCAATAAATAAATAAATACAGTGCACTGCTTTGCCCGGAGGGGGGCTTTTAATGCTAAGACGGCCCTGCCGGGACTTCTGGCTTTGATGCGGCAGAGCTACTCAGTGCGCCACCGCGCCGCACCGGTCGGGAATCGCCGTTTAGAATGTTAGGTTCACGTCGAGGTTCTCACGACGATCTCGGAGCGCCATCTGCTGCGTTTACGAACTTGAGGCAACCAATGAGTAATTCAGAATTCAGCGTAACGTGTTCAAAGTCACGTGAATGCTCTTCACGTCAAAATGTCGAACACGGTACGAGTACTGCACGTCAAGTCGTTGTCAAACAGTTGGGACGGCACTGTTTTTTTGTTTGTTTGGCAAGCCGTGATTGGTGGAAATTCCATATTACCAAGGCAGAGGACAGTTGTGTAAATTGTGACAATTGTTGAATTCCCTCAATGTGATGATTTGACTGAACCTGGAGGAATGATAATATGGGATTGTAAGATCCCCAACAAGTTATGATCATAATACCATTTGAATTTTAACAAATAAATTGTTTTCCGTACTAGTTATACGAAATGTGGATGAACAACTCGTACTTACGATGTATCGTCATTATTAATAACCCGCTTAATCCTGTACAAGGTTGTAGGAGCCAGAGCCTCTTTTGGCAGACATAGGACGCAAGGTAGGACTATATCCATGATTGGACGCCAGTCCAGGTAACTGACGATAAGTTGGTCACGCCAATAAACCTGGACAACATGTCTTTAGACGGTGGGAGGAAACCGGAATACAAGGCAATACTTATTTTAAGAATGTATGTGCGCATTGCTGCCAATATCAGCATGACATGTAGAAAATACATAATGACCACCTTAATGCAAATTAGAACACGAGTTAATGCTAATAACTTTAAAAAATATTGCAACTTACGACCGTTTGATGTCCACTGCTGGATGAAGACTTCTCCATATTTCACCCAGGACGGTGAGTGTTGTAGGTGATCAGAGATACAAGGACAGGTTTGGATATCATATATTAGCTGTGGACAGAAATCAAAGTCATATTCCTAGCTTCATAGCTTATTTCTCGAACCACTGTGCCACCACTCCACCAGAACATCGGCGTTATTCATCATATGCTCTTAATCGAAGCCTTTGCTGTACGAGAAAAGGCGGCAATGCTTCAGTGGTACTGATTTATTAAGACAGTCAATGCATTTGAAGTCCAATATATGATTTCCTTTACAAATAAGTCACGTATCACACAAATAATTTATATTGGCAATCTAACACATTTGGTGCCACTAAAGTTTGTTACCTTAGATGGTATAGTCTGATCCATTTCTCTAGAGAGATTATTGTAATTGTTTACACATTACCATGGTGATTAATGTTGATATTGTTGAATCATATCTTTTTGTTGTGCGGTGGAATCTGTTGAATTCACAAATGTCTAGCCACTGATGCATGGAAACGTAATAATTATGAAATACTGTAATTCTGTTGTTTAAAATTAATTGCATACAATAGTTTGATGAATTTAGATTATATATAATATACACTTTAAATCAAGACATGGAACACATTGCAACTTAATGTGATATGCTGGCAAAAGTATATTAATAATAATAATTGCATTTATTCTATAAACGTAACGATTATATCGAAATTTAAACATAGCATTAATGCAATAATAGATTATTGATACTAAACTAGATGAATTTAATTTACATATTCTCCCCGTGACCCCCCCCCCGCGACCTTGCACAGGATTAAGTGGGTATTGATAATGAATTAATGAATAACATAAACCATTCCTGCAAATTTGGTGGCACGGTGGAGCAGTGGGTAGCGCTAAACCTCACAGCAAGAAGGTCCCGGGATCGAGTCCCGGCTCGGGTGCCTTTCTGTGTGAAGTTTGTGTGTGTTTTTGCCGCGTACTCCGGTTTCATCCCACCGTCCAAAAATACGCCGCTGCCTTGGTTAATTGGCCTGCTGAGAAAATTGCCCCAAAAAGTGTGCCCCGCGACGTACTGGCGTCACATCCTGAGTATTCCCCTGCCTTGCGCCCTCTGTCGGCCGGGATAGGCACCGGCCTCCTTCGAACCTGTACAAGATTAAGCGGGTATTGATAATGAATGAATAACATGAAACATTACTGCAAATTTCCAGCAGAGGGCAAACAAATAAAAAGATGTGTGACTTCTCCCAATGTTTTCATGAATTGTGAAACCCAACATACGCATTTCTCGAAAAATCAGCTCCCAGAATGCTCCTTAATCTCCACAGACGCCACTGAAGATGCTAACCTAATAAGTTCATATGGTGAGGTTACCTGGTCCTCAAGAACTGGCTCCTAGTTACAATGCGGTGCACATTACGTGAACACATTGCCAATGATGCATGACAAGTTTAACAGAAAGCAGACAAAATGTTATTGACAACAGATGGTGCAAAGTGGATTCGTCACAATTGTTATTGCCAATAGTAAGCATAAATAACACGAAAGTGTGTATAAGAATTGTGAGGGAATTTGTAGCCTTAGGTGAAAAATATTGGCGACCTGAAACTCATTGCTGCGTTAAGCAATCGTCATGCCGCTCTAGAGGGTTGTGACCAGCAATGCTTATCTCTTCTCATTGGCAGAAACCGCTTTGTCCTGTACAGGGTTGCGATGAGCCGGAGCCTATGCCGGCAGGCACAGGGCGCAAGGCAGGGATATACCCACGTTGGGATGCCAGCCCATCTCGGAGCACTGCGGGCAATTTAGTCTGCAAGCCAATTAACCTATGCAGTAGCATGTTTTTTTTTTGGACTGTGGGAGGAAACCGGAGTGCACGGCAAAAACCTACGCAGACACGGGGATAACATGCAAACGCCACACGGAAAAAGCACCCGAGCCGGGAATCGAACCCGGGACAGCAGCAGCGCTACTCACTGCACGACCATATCCCCATCATTACAATCCTCGGCCATGGTCAGTCAACTGCTGGATGAAGGCCTCCCACATCTGCCGCACGCTCTCAAGATCCTGTACTATAATCCACCTAGCACCTGAGCAAGAGCTCATTGCATTGCTCCACCTCCTGGGCACATTTCATTGTCAATGAAACACACATGGATCAATTGTATTTGACAGTTAAAAAAATATATATTACTGCACATTACGTAAATGTATCAAGAAACTGTGACGTAAAGTAGCTATGAGGTAATGTACAATTCAATATTTTGTACAGCATCTCGAAAATACTGTTCAATGTATATGCGTTATCATAAAATTCATTTTGTCCCATTTAAGAAATGTGGGTATGTACCAACGTCACCAAATGATGGGAAATAATATCAATGGACATAGTGTGTGTAATAAACATGCATTTTTTGTTGACGAATACCTCACATGTTGCTTGTATTACAGATTTGCACAACATTTTTGTGGCATTTTTGAGGGGGGCAGTCTGCGGGGGTACTTTGCAAAAAATCAAGTTAATGTGTTCTGGGATCTGGTGGGCATCAGGAACGCTTTGCGCAGCTGTAAACAATTAGTGTTTGGTGGGGGACTCATGCATGGATTGAGCGATATGTTTGGGTAAGGTTTCAGCCTGGAAATGCTCCCAGGGTGACATCATACAAAACGCGACCACTAATTGAGGCCCAAGGTACCATCATTAGGAGGCCGTCTCAGCCTCACTCCAAGGACTGAAGCGTTTCTTGTACAATTAAACCACTGTTTTTGCATTGTTCTTACTTGGAAATAACGTAACTTCATAAGATGTATATGCCTTTCCATGTCATAGCCAATCATTGACACGTTTACCCTTAACAGTAGGACGATCGCATTGTCCTCGAATGTTGGGAATAATTCTGGTGTTGAATCTGTTTTAAATAATTAAATGTCCCACATGTTCAGTTACACATTCTTTCGTTGCCTCACAAAACCTTCAAATCACTTAAACAGATGGTTGCAACACTTTGCAGATCTAGACAGTAAAGCCTTAGAGAATCAATGACTATGTATTGGCATATAATGTATATCATAAACATTGAATATATATTTTAATTACATCCACTAAAACCTGCAATATATGACTTTAGAAGTAATGGTTGGTTTTATGAATATTCATATACGATGGCTTTCGTCTTTTCATCTTTCTGCATAGAGCTGATTAAAAGAAAAAAGATTCCAATTTACCCATTAAATTAATTTCAATAAAAACAATTGTTAAGAGATTATTCATTTCCACCTGAGCAGATCATTAAAAAAATCATGTGACGATTTTCTTTGTATTTTGCTGCAGATAATCATGGTCACTGATAGCATTTAGTCATTTAAAGCTGCTGCTCGCTGATGGAATAATATGTTATCATACATAAAGTCAGTAAAGATTATTGCACACTAATAGCCAAAGCACAATGTTGGAACTGTTTGCATAATACTTTTTTTATTACTTTAAATGTACACGATGCAGATACAGATAACATATTAATAATGGATGTACACGGTGATGAACGAATTTTCTATTGTGTCGTTAAACAGTTTGTTTATAGGAAACAAGAACAATTAAAACAGTTTAACATTTAAATAATTTACCGGCTAATCAACACTTGAGTTTTATATGCATCTACATGTACACTAAAAGATGTCAGGTTTAGAAATGTACATCAATTGGAAAAATTACATATAATTTTGTATCATTAAATGTAGCATTTCTGTATTCCAAAATTACCACCGTGCATCATTTACTGTTACTGATTTCACGATACTATCTCTTCTTTACCATGTATTCATAACACATACTGTATATTTTAAGCTGTCTCTCAACTGGGTACACATTTAATGCAAAAACACAGTCCTGAGTGTACGTTTCGCTTAACGAGCATTGGCGCAGTGTAATATCATAATGTCAGACAACGAGCATAATGCTTTGAGCGTTCGTGTGACACTATCAGGCACCAAATATGTACACCTCCAACACATTCAAGGTTGGCACCTCCCAAGGCACACCATAAACTGAAAATTGCCATCAGTTCAAGGACTCTTTTTTTTCTCCAAATATTTCAGAAACCCACAAACTGTTGCTGACAGCAAATTTTTCACATGTGTGCTCCTGTGTTTTTGCAGAGCATGGGTCACCCTACATTAATGACGTCAAAGGGGTGTAATTTGAAACTTTACATTTGTGTAAAGCTATCGGGAGCTGTCTAGAAAGAAATGCAGCCCCCCCTCCGGTCCGTTCCCCCCCAAAACAGTTTGCAGCTGCTCCATAGCTGGTCCTAAGGCGGTGTCGCTTATGACGATATTGTGATTTGTCCGGGGGATGCTTTTCCCACGATAGATCGTGTGCATGTTTCTTATTTTTTGAAGTTCAATTTCACCATCGCCGAAATTGTGGCGTAGTCTTGACACAAACCACTTCATTCAGGCTTAAAAAATGGAACTTGTCTAGAGCACAATTAGTTACAAGATGAGTGGTGCATTTGGGGAAAAAAGTGTTTGTATACTCATTTTCTCCAGCAACACGTTTACTCTGAACTGCAATGTTTGTAGCTTTTCATTGAATCATTTCTACAGCATAGACCTTAACATGTGATCGTGAACACGAATCAAAAGGACATTTTCCCAACAATACGTTTCCTCTGATTTCGTGATAAATTTGGACACATCCTATAAACACGACGTACCATCACTGGGATTATGGTTTGTACTGATGATGTTTATTTTTTTTATTCATCCCAAAATGTTTACAAATCTGCGGCCATTTTAAAGCCAATTTTTTAAAAAAATGTCATCGACATGTTCTAATTATTTATTAAATGTCTTTTAAAGTTAGACCACACACACAGATTTAAAGCAAACTGTGCTCGAAAGGCAACATATACCGAACTGTACATGTTTACAATATTTGTAAATATGTTTTAAAAACAATTCCATTCTTAACTTTGTCATAACTGGACCGTAACGTATGGGAGAATTTAACACTTCTGAAGTTAAAATATTGTCACATATTTGTACATTCCTCTTTAGATAATTACATGGGAAGCAAGTTGTTCTACAATGAGACATGTTCATGCTTGTCCTGAACCTTTATTAAAGTCTAGAAATGAAGTTTGCATTGAACCGCAATTAAATTGCTTCGTTGAAAATTTGAATGCATTGCTATTAAATGAAACTTGGTAAAATTATATTTTCCACAATAATTCATATTCCTATACAAAGCAAATGTTTGCAACACTGGGTTCTAACCTGGCCTTAGACTGTATTATATGTACGTTTATTTTTATCATCATCATTATTAATATCCACTTAATCCTGTACAGGACCATGGGGCCGGAGCCTATCCTGGCAGACAAAGGGCGCAAGGCGGAGCTATACAAAGGATGTGACGCCAGTTCATCGCAGAGCACTGGGGGTATTTTTCTGAGCAGGAAAATCAACCTCAGCAGCAGCGTGTCTTTGGACGGAGGGGAAGTACCCGGCGAAAACCTACGTGGACACGGGGAGAACATTCATTTTTATTTGAATTTCTAACTCAATCCTCCATTCTTCGTGAATCACGAAACAATATTTGACGCGCTTTGTAGTACATATTCATTCAGCTATGGTCAATTGACTGCTGGATGAAAGCGACCTGTGATATAATAATGACTTAAGCACGTACAATCTATTTATATGACAGTGTTTGGGCTATAAATGTGTAATTGTCACTGTGAAGTCTAAGTTTTATAGTAGTATTTAACAAATAATAATACTGTATACACAACACGTGCATAATGATCCTTACATTATGTTGGTTAAATCAGCGGTCTCAAGCTTTTGCACCTCAGAATCCACTTGAATCACTTGGCTATGGTCTCCCCGGACCGCTAGGTGGCACTCGCTGCCCACTTACGGGTCATGACCCACTGGTAGGGTTAAATGACGTAAAACAATAGACTTGGATGACGTTGTGAGGAATAATGTTGTATTTTCCTCCATTCTCCATTGCTATATCCCTGTTGGTAACTTACATCATTTCCCAACAAAAAGTTGTTTCTCTTACTAATCATTGCTTCATTCAGAATGTAACGGTGCTGCCAAAGTGTCTGACAGGGTGCCCTAACATTACTTTCATCCAAGTATGTTCTTTGCACCAGCGGCAGACTAATTATTTTATAATTGAGTGCACATGCCCATGAGAATGATTAAAATAGATGTTATTTCGTTCTATCAGCGTCCATTAATATAGCATTTCACTTGAATTTCACTCATTTTATGATTCAACATCGATCAAATTTTGCATTCGAATTGTCTAGCCATGGTAAACATTTCGAAGGTCAGCGACCAGATTGGTGAGACCCCAAAAGTTGGTTATCTGTTTCGACCTAATAACCAACTTAAAGGGCAATGGGAAAATAGCATTACAACGAGGAGTAAATAAAACGTTTGTTATACATTTGCGTCATTACAAATAGAACTGATGCACTAGTAAAATATCGGTAAAAAATCCGTACATGCCGACATTATTATTGAACAAGCCTTGTATGTCGTCGTGTTTATGCAATGGAACGTACCGATTGTAGTGCAGCTATATAATTTTATTTAAAACATCCACCAGCTGGCAGCAAAACGTCACGAAGCACAAGCTTTCAAGTTTTTTTTACGAAGCGTTCTTAATGCCATCCAATGTAATGATGTAAGACCTCCAACAACTGTTGTAAAACATCACGAAGGAGAGGAGAAACGCTCGCCACGGCTGTTCTGAAAGAGCAACTTTCAGCTTAGCTTAACATGTAAACATTGAAATTGTTAGTACTTGTTTTTGGTGTTTTTGCAGAATTGACAATAAAGTTGAAATGTGTAAAAGCTATTCTCTCCAATTCATCCTTTTCTTGCATTTCTTCAAGCTTTTGGAACAAATCTTAAGGACGCTCTGGCGAAATGGAGACTTTACACACATACAGCGCGATGCTCAATTAAATAACATACATATTAATACTTTCACAATGCATATCTTGACATAATTGATGCAACAGCATTACACTAATGTGAATTGCTTGTGTCAGGTTAAGGTTTTGTAATATTTTATGTTCAGATCAAAGCACGGGACTGGATCAGCAGTAGGTGATCCGAATACAAGCCAAGGAAAATAAAGGAATTGTACTCTACTCATGGATCCAAATTAGGGATCAAAAAGATGACATGTTTGTAGCCTTTGTAAATAAATATATCGAGACTCACCATGTGGTGTTGTTCTGTTTTGTCGCAAGTGACCCGAATGAATGCCATGTTGTAACCCCATTCTTTAAAATGCCGCGTTCTCCCAGTGTTTATGCTCATGTGGCCACACCGTATCTCCCACTGAGAAAGTTTCAAGTACACAAAGAATTACATCAGTGTGGTGTTTGTTTCGCTTTTTGATTATTTAGACTCATCGCATGCGTGATTTGTGTAGGAAGTGCAAGAAAATGGAAGCGTGTTGGCATACATTTGATCTCATCCTCGTGTTTTATAAAAAAGAAATGCTTCGATCCACTGTACCGTATTCCATTTGTTATTGATAGAAAACCTATTTTTTGTTACTTAATCAGCGTTTTACATTTTCATTCTACTTCCCCACTCTTGACACAAATGTGTAAAGAGTATTTATTCTTAAAGACATGTATTTTAGAAAATATGTAAATTATGTGCATAAAAATACTATGTATGTGTTGTGGCTGAACAATACGAACTGGTTTTATTTTCATTACATTTAAATACGCTGAATGATTCATATCCACGCTGCTGAGAGTGCATATGTGTATGCTGGACGTGCTTGCAATAAATTAACAAACATTTTCTTACGCAGAAGCCCATGTAGCTTTTAACACTGAATGTGAAACACAGTCTCAAAAGCAGCTGGTTGGTATTTGGATTTAAAAAGCAACAATTTGAAAATAAGTTCCTCACGTACACTCGTGCACCAAGTGACCAGCTTGTCAGGCATGACCCTGACATTGTGCCAGCTCTCCGGAGGATGTAATCGATCTTGCCGATAGCAACCGGAAAGCGTTGCCTATCTGCCAGGAGCGTGATGGATGCCCAATTGGGCCCCCAGGAAGCAGTCCATCTGTGCTGATCACACAAACACTGCTGGTAATCCAGGAGTTTAAGAAAGAAATGTAAAAAAAAACTACTCGGTGTGCACCTACAGTAATTTATCATAGTTGGCCTAATGTCTGGCCAGCACTACAACTCTTAAATGAGACATTTTTATATTCCCAGGTGGGGGAGCTGAGGCAGATTTGGAGGCGTTGAGGATGTGTTAAAAGTCGTGGTGTATTGCAAACACTGTATAAAATGAACTGCTAAATTGATTTGAGATAAATAATTGAGAGAAAAAAATGCGCTCTTAAAAGAATAAAATGTAAACGACTTGAGTTGTGGGTACTTCAGTCAATTTAAATAATTAATCATTGTAAAAATACACATTTGATAAGAAAGAAAAATACCAAATAATCAGTGATTGTCCAAAGAGATATACATATCTCCTTGAAAGATGCTTGTAATTACTTAAAAAAGAACCTCAAAACTGCTCGCACTATTTAAAAGCATTCGAATATTAATCAACTGCCTGCCACTTTTGACTAACTAATTTGCCAGAATTAATTACGTCAAGCTGCGGTTTCACCCTGTCTTAGTTCATTTGCTGTCAATATTTCAATGATCTTAAATATGCAAGTTTAGATTTTTTTTTACAGCAGCCCGCAGTTAATCCACTGCTGAATGAAATATTCTTCACATCATGTCAATCATGGGAGTTAATTGACCATACTTCACTATACTAGCCAGTGTGGGTTGCTAAATGGTTTTGGAGATCCAGGACAAGTTTAGAGATGATTTACCAATGATGCTTGCCATGGCCTGGAATCAAACCTAGGCAATAGGCAATTGTGCCTCGAGAAACTACCATACTATCATTACAATCCTGAGACTCTTTCGGAGCTTACGAGAGTGCGTAAAATATCGTACTTTAGTGTTAAAAAGAAATACCAATAGACGTAAATACTTTTACTCTGTTTATACCATACAAGAATATTTATACAAAAATGCAATTTTCAAATGTCACATTCTCAAGGATCTCTGCGAATTTGTGAGGCTAAAGCATTCAGATTAACAATGTCAGTAGTTATTAAGCCAGCGATTATGTGTACATTCCCAATTCACCTGTGGGTTTCTTAAATTTGCAAACCAACAACTCACCCCTGCCTTTGCCCTGCCCTCTCAACCTCCACCGGCATCTGAACTGCCCACCTAACACTTCCAGCCACCTTCTTTCTCGAGGGAGAGCTGGTATTTATTTAACTCACTGCATGAAAACATTGCCTTTGTTCAACAAACAAGATAATTGTGCCGATGGCGATTTTTCTCCATTATAAGGACAAAACTATTTGTCACAACGTTCTTAAACAAAAATATATCCTAGACCTTGCTTATCTCCAGAAATTTCGTTAGCTCATTTATCAGCAAACAACTTGTTTGCTGAAAAATGACGTTTTGCAGGAAACAGAAAACGTAGTTAACATGTTTAATGTTCTCCAACGCTTTCTGAAGATCAACAAATACTTTTAAAACCACAAGCAAACCTTATGAAGATGTGCACTTGTAAACGTGTTTCAACATTCATAAAATGTCTGCAGCACATTTAGCGGCACTATACTGGACTTGCTAACATTCTTGAATGCACTGGGATGAACTTGAGTTTTGGGGTTGAGTTACCTAACCTAATGCACATTCTCCCTGCAGCACAATGTCAAGAACATTTTGGAAGTGTGCATCAGTTGCTGATAGGTGAGTACTATTTTCAATTGCTTTGCGTCATTCTCGTCTTACTTTCAGAATCCATACAGTGCTTACTGTTGAGTAATAATTCACAACAATTTTTTAATGATATTTTATCTATTAGGGTGTCATTTGAGCTAAGCAAACACAATGAAACACACACACCAACGCGCGCGTGGGGTAGTTTTAATATTTAATTCTGAGTTTCCTCTCTAGAATCCTACACATTGCTCTCGTCGTATCGGCAACACAAATCATATTGTGATTTGAAAGTTTCCTAGATTTTCACCAAAATCTGAGATGTGATTACTTTACATGCTTATATTACGTTCTGTAGAAACTACAGCTTTCAGTTTAATCAATGTCAGTATCTTGCACCGTAAGGTATGTACGAAATATATTTCCAACACATCAACCTCACAGTTTAAACCATTACCCGGTTATAATAATCAAACATATTAATGATACCTTCACGGACACCCAAGAGTATACGATATACAAATAAAGTATATAAAGCTAAATATCCAGCCCTACATTTTTCTGCTAATGGTTCTGGCAGCACAGAGGAATACACTATAAGAAGGTCTGGAGAGGGTATTTTTGGCCTACTCTTCCAAACGAGCCAGATGTCTTTGAAGAGGTAGGCGTACCCACCAAGACGGCAGCTCCCCGTACATACACACAGCACATTTTCCACGAGGATGCCTAACCAATGACCGAAATTGGCCTGAGTCCATACTTGCATTCTTAGCTCATTAACAGCCACTTTCAGTCTCTCTGGAGGTTGCAGTCAGATGGCGGGATAAGAAGGGGTCCTTGGCTCTGCAGCAGCTCACAATGTGCTGCTCCCCATGTGTTGGGATCGGGCAGTCTTTGTCTTGTGAAGATAATTCAACCCGTCTCACCATATTTAGTACAATTACGCTACAGGGATAAACTCCTACAGTTTTAAATCTGATATATCCCTGAGTTATATTACATTCTTCCTTAAAATAGGATTACTTTCTGTGTAAAACCTAATGGAATTCTAGAAAATGCCTTAGGTTCATCACTCATGCATCCACTTTGAGTACATATACAGCATATACATTGGCAGCAAATGGGCCAATAACAATAGGCTCATATTTATACAAATGTGCATAAAAAGCTACTCATTCGTGATAGCCACGTCGATCAGTCCTCCCACGTTAGAGGTTTCTTCAGGCGTTCTGTGGGTCCTTGAAATGGGATTTTCCTTTGCAGAACGCCTGAGGAGGTAAAAGGTCCCGAAGGAAGGAGGAATGATCAACGCGGCTATGCCGAAAGAGCAGCTTTAATAAGCAATCATAATGCATCGAGCAGTGAAAACCCGTATCAGTACACAAATGTACATACGTTATTGTATTTAAAGCATCTGCTGCCATGCACATTCTCAGCCAAGAGCAGACATCAGGGAAACCAATAGCAATGGTCTCCCAACATGCAGTATAAATATAACTTTAACGCTTGCCTGGTGCGCGTACGCATACAATTTGCACTGCTTATTTGTGTTGCTTAAATAAGTGGCATAGTGGGTGGTAGCTAAAAAATTGAAAACATCCAAGAGGACATCTGCCCGAGGAGATGGAGCGATGAATCAATTTCGTGTGGAACATTCCATCATAAACTTTGAGAGGTGGTGATGATTGGGTGAGTCCTTCATGCAGCTGCGGAGTGATCATGGCTGATCATGATTATGATAGTTTCAGACTTGTTACCAATGGCCACAAAAAAATTAACGAATTTGTAATAAAAAACTATGTGGCTAAGTTACGGTACCATGACATAACCTCACATGACCATATAATAATTAGATAATGTGTATATATATATATATAAAAATAACTAACAAAAAGTGATTTAGTGGTGAAGTTATTCTCTGGGATTTTTATAACTACAAATAGTATTCTGTGCAGCGCTTTGTGATCTTTAGGTAAAAAGCGCTCTAGAAGTGCAAATATTATTATTATTCGGTTGCCAGACAAGTAGCATTGGATTGATAATTTACCATGTGATTTGGGATATAGTCGGGATCGTATTTCGCATTGGTGCAAAATTAAAAAAAAACAAGTTTCACACTTGAAAAAACACTTTTAAAATTGTCATCAGTGGCGGAGTAATTGCCACGTATCAGATTCACTCAATTTAAAAGAAATGCTGTACTTGGTGGAACTCCTCTCAACTGTGTTCCAGTAAATGTATTTTCAACATTATATCCCAGTAGTTGTTGTTATTTATCATAAATAGACGAATATCGCATCCCTTGCATCCCTTGCAGCAACTGTGAGGAAGTATACATCGGACAAACAGGACGAACGATAGCC
>JAZEWT010000001.1:15950877-15983761 GCA_036362905.1 Mordacia mordax
TATTGCATGAGGGGGGGGGGAGGATGTGCTTTTCCCCGTTAGATATCTGTTGGAGGCTCAAACCCAGCGCCTTTATGGCACTGAGCACCTCGCGCAACAGCCTTTCACCGACAAGCATAGAGCGCAGGCCTGCGGCGGTATAAATATCCACCGCACTCCTCCACTTCCACTGGTGCGTGTCCACCAGGTCCCTCACCACTGCTACCCTCACGGAGGTAAAGCACAGCGCGAGAGTGCGCTCCCGTACCAAGCCCTTAAAGAGTTTGCTGTGAAACGGGGGTTCCTGTAGAATGTGTGTGAGGTTGGTCTGCACGCGCGACCGTGCCCACTTGAATTCGTGCCACGTGTCAATCAGGCTCTCATAATAGCTTGGCAGCATCGTGCAATCTTCCAGCTCGTGGTTTGTCTGGAAAAGCTTACGCCCGTACCCCAACCGGCAGGCCCACGTCGTGTATCAGGCTGAGGGCCAGGGCCTTCCAAGGCAGTTCTTCTTCCTTGCACAGTAGCCGCCTGGCGACCAGGAGCCTGAAGGACATCACCCTACCTTTGATGTCTACCAGGCCCTGGCTGCCCTCGGCCAGCAGCAGACATAGGACCCCCAGTTTTTGCCAGTGCTTCCCGCAGCAAATGAAATGTGCGAACATGCTATTGAGCTTTGTTAGCAGCCAGTCAGGGGGGCTGAGGGACCTTTGCCTTGTGCCAGAGTACCGATGTTGCCAAGCTATTAACCACAAGTGCTCATCTCCTGAAGGACATCCATGTTGCGGAGCATTCCGATAGCCTCAATTTGTTCTCAATTTGTCCAATCAGTTGACTCCAGTTATTTTCTACATAGTGCGGTTTCCCCAAGTGCACTCCCAGGTACTTTATTCTGTCGGTCTCCCAGTCGACTCTGTCCAGCAGAGTCAGGGAAATGCACCACACACTGTGGCCCCATACAGAGTGCTCTGCTCTTTGGCCAGTTGACCCATGCAGAAGAGGGCCTCTCATACAGGTCAACTGCCATGTGGAGAGCGGACACGTCCCATGCATCGTTGACCACTGCGCAGACATCGTCTACGTAGGCGGAGACTTTAATAACTACGTTCTCACAGCCAGGGACTGCGAGGCCAGACAGTATCTGCTGTAGTTTACACAGCAGTGGTTCAATAGACAGGGCATACAAGAGTCCCAATACAGGAGCCTGACGTACCCTCTAAACCTTTCGCCAAAGCCAAAGGCCTACAACCCCCTGTCCAGGTAGTCATGGCTTAATCCATCCAATGCCTTGTCCTGAGCTAGGAGGCAGAGCCTCGACTCTAGCCCGTGCCTCTCGGCAAGAGCCAGCACATCCCTCACTGTCGATATATTGTCGTATATGCGTCGGCCGGGGATACAGAAAGATTGCTCAGGCTGGATCAGCTGGTTAATTACAGACTTAGTGTGATTGACTATGACTTTTGACATGATTTTGCAGTCTGTGCAAAAGAGTGACATGGGCTACCAGTTATTAATGTGGCAGAGGTCGCCCCCCTTGGGCAGAAGGGTGACCACTGCTCTACTACAACTCTGGTAGGTGGCCCTTTCCCAGGCTTTCTGTCAGCACCTCCAGTAGGCAGGGTCTCAGCTCAGGCCAGAAAGCTCTGTAAAATTCTGCCGGGAGACCATCAAGACCTGGCGTCTTTCCAGATGCCAACCCCCTCATGGCTCACTCTAGTTCTGTGAGGGTCACCTGCTGGTCGAGCTGTTCCATCTCTGAGGCACTCAGGGTGGGAACGTCTCCAATGAGCTCGTTAGCTGCATTAGCCTGAGTTGTTTTTGCAGTGTAGAGATTTGTATAAAAGTCTTGTGCAATTTGTGCGATGCTCTCCTGTGTGGAGTGTGTTATGCGGTATGGCCCCTCTAGACTTGTGATGGTGTTATTTACTGGATGGTTTGCCTTGTTGAGTGAAAAAGTATTTTGTGCGGGAGTCTGTCTGAGTTACGTGCTGTATGTTTTTGGTTGCGAGGGAGTGGTTGCTCTGCTGGTCAATAACGGCTTTCAGGAGCTGGTGTTTCTCTCGAAGTGAGCAATTGTTTGCTTCCATTGGGGTGGAGCCGTGCTCAGCCTCCAACGTCATAAGCTCACTTTCTAGTCGCTACACTAGGCCTCCAACGTCATAAGCTCACTTACCAGTCGGTACACTAGGCCTCCAATGTCATAAGCTCACTTAGCAGTCGGTACACTACCTCCCCCTTAGCTAATGTTTCCTGATTCAGGAAGCGCTGACAGAGGACCGCGATCTGGGCCTTTCCATTGTCCCACTATTGAGCTGTGGTCTCGCTTTTTTACTTTCCAGGTATCCAAAAAGGTTCTCTCATCTCATCTCATTGTCTGAAACCGCTTAGTCCTATACAGGGTCACGGTGAAGCCGGAGCCTATCCCGGCAGACACAGGGTGCAAGGCAGGGATATACCGACGATGGGACGCCAGTCCATCGCCGGGCACTGCGGGGCAATTTAGCCTGCGAGACAATTAACCTATGCAGCAGCATGCTTTTTGAACTGTGGGATGAAACCGGAGTGCCCGGCGAAAAACCACGCGGACACGGGGAGAGCATGCAAACTCCACACAGAAAGGCACCCGAGCCGAGAGATTCGAACCCGGGACCTTCTTGCTGTGAGGCGACAGCGCTAACCACTGGGCCACAGTGCCGCCCTGCAACTAGCTGCTCGCCTTTCTTTTTACTTGTTGGCCGGCACCCACGTTTGCCCATAGACAATGTTGCTCAGGCTGACCACAGATGAGGAACCCCAGACAGCAAGGGGTTTTGCTGAGACATGGGCGGAGCGGATGACCGAGGCGTACCGGAGAGCTTCAGAGAACAGCAGGAAGTCAAGTGCAAGTGGCGAGCAGTATTATAACAAACACACGAAAGGAGTGGTGCTACAGCCTGGAGATCGGGTGCTGGTACGAAACCTCAGTGAAAGAGGTGGTCCAGGAAAGTTAAGGGCATATTGGGAAAATGCTGTGTATGTCGTGAAAGAACAAATCAGTGACAATCCAGTCTACAAGGTGGTCTCAGAGACGGATGGGACCAAGTCACGAGTACATCATCGCAATCTCTTGCATCTCGTCAATGACCTACCTGTTGATCTGCCTGTAACAAAAGATTAAACCAAGCCATCACCAGAGAACAGAAAAGGAAAAAAAACGCTGAAAGAGAGACAGACCCGAAAGAGCAGTGAAACAAGTTCTGGTGACGATGATTCCACCTACTACGAACTAAGATATAACCTGAGAACTGGGAACAGAGAGAATGACACACTCACCAGTGAACCTATCTGTGCTCCCTGGCAGAATTCAGCCCCGGCTGAACATTGTCAAACAGCCAGCTATGGACGATTAATGCACATTGCAAGGACACCCATAAAACTGACAAGGGAACAGATAGAAACCGAACAAGAAGAGTGTGATAAACAACAAGTCATGGAACCTAACAGGAGCGGTGAAGAGGAGGAAGAAGTGAGAGGTGTAGAGTCAGGGGTCATCCACGCACCTTCCACTGGAAGGGAAAGTGAGACTGTGCAGCCTGAGCCTGGAAAGACCGATGCTGGATCTGACCTGGCCCCTGCCACTGATGAGCAGACACTCAGAAGGTCCGCTAGAGGTAGGCGGCCAGCAGTACTGTTCACTTACAATACACTAGGCCAGCCTGTGCTTCAGTTACGACCATCAGTAAGTAGTGCAGAGGTTTATGAAACACCACACATGGCATTTTGGGACATGCAACCATACCCCCGGACACCGTACTCGGTTCCACTACCATATCATATTCCACCGTCTTATCAGTCACCCCCATACACCTGGCCAGTATATCATAACATGCCTACCTACACATGCTAACAGATTGAGAAAAGAGTAAGGACAGCACTTAGAGTTGTGTGTTATTTTGAGTAATGTTGAGTTAAGGGGTAATATGTCAGGAGCCATTTAATTTCTTGTTGGGGAGTGTGTGATGCCTACAAATGTATGGTCACAATTGTGGAGTTTTAAATGACTATTTTGTGTTTTTCGGTGAGAAAGGCCAGATTTGGATGTGTTTTTGTTAAGGGGTTGTGTGGGGTCGCACTTCTTTAGTGTCATCACGAGGGAGTGTCCGCGGAAACGAGCATTAGTTGACTGCGTTCGGCCTCCGTTTCACAAACAGAGAACAGCCGGCAGAATCATCACAACGAATGACTCATGTCTCTGCTTTTCCTGCACAAAACAGGTTAGCGATGGGTGTTAAGTTAACACAATTCATTTCTAATGACTTCTAAAGCCTTCAGAGGTTGTTTGAACCAAGTTAGAGGTAGAAAAGACTGTTAGAAACTTTACAGAATTTATATAGTCCCCCACGTGCTCCTGTGATAAACAATGACACAAAATGGTGGCCTTCCTGTCGGTAATTTCTTTAGTAGAGCTGTAGCTCCTGAACAGTTGCCTTTGATTTATTTGAGTTTTGTTTTGACTGGAGCAACTGGTTTAGCCAAGGGTTTTGTGTGTAATGTGGGGTGGATGCCGTGGTTTTGAGTGAGTGAGCTTCAGGGTTTGCGTATTGCTGTCAATATGTTAAGTCCCTCATTCAGGTCAGTGCATTGTGTTTGTGTGGTGAGATGGTTAGGCGTGATGTTGGGGAGGTGTGGAAAATACCCTTTGTTTATATTATATGTTTATGATAATTGTGGAATTTATGTGAAGAGTGATAAATCTTGTTGAATAAAAAAACAGTGAACAGCCTGCAGAACCAGCGCAACGAATGACTCATGTATCTGCTTTTCCTGCACCAAACAGGACACATCATCTGTAAACAAGTAACTCATGCCTGAGGCCTGTAACACTATCATTCCTTGGATTTGTTGGGTACTATAGTAAGTTCGTACCATACATTGCAGATTTGGCCAAGCCCTTCAACGACATGATGGGTAGGTGATATCCGATGACACTATTGGTCAGATGATGCTAACCATGCCTTTGAAAGGCTAAAAAATGAACAGTACCAACAACCGCTCCGATCCTAAAGCTACCAGATGAGACGAAAGCTGTTTATCGTCCGAGCTGATACTTTTGACATAGGGTTGGTGCCATGCTCTTGTAGGAACATGATGGTGAAACCTTCCTAATCACATAAATCAGCTGGAAACTGTTCCCCCGCCAGAGTCGTTATTCAACGGCAGAGTCAAGAGTGCCTGGCCCTTGTGTGGGCTATTTAAAAAATTCTGACTGTACCTGTATGGCAAAGAGTTCGTCCTCAAGGCGAACCACAAGCCTCTGATTTTTATGAACCACTCCCAGATCGGTAATGGTGGAGTCATGAGGTGGGCAGTTGCCCTCCAACCATACCAATACTGCATACGTGCGATCCCAGGTCGGGCCAATGTTGGGGCGGATTTTATCAGTTGCAGTGCCGCCAAGGTGCCGGCAGAGTGAGGCTGTGGCACCACGGCTTCGACTGCGGACTTGTGACGGCTTACAGCGGTAACACCACGGCGAGGATCAGCACCCACTCCGCGATAGATCAGCCAGCGAGCAGGGACGAGCAGAGACTTCTTGATTTTGATGCTTTATTGTAACACCATCAAACACGGGCCAGAGCGTAACGACATACGAGCAGCCTACATCTTGACGTCCCTCTCGTTCCCCCAGGTGATTCCTCTCCCTCCTGCCTCTCCAACCGGCCCTCCTTATATTCCCCCGCGGCCCCTTCTAGCGCCTTCTAAATGACATCACCCCTCTACCGTAAACACCACGAGTCCAGACCACGAGTTCCGATCACGAGACCAGGTCACGAGACATCGCGGGACGACAACAGGAAGCTGATGTCCCCTCGCAGCCCGTACTGTCCGTCTGCCCCCCCAACGTGGCCCCTGCAGAAAGCCCCAACTCCACAAGGCAATGGCTTCACACGTCCCACCCGTGTAATAGCATAGAAAAACCGTGCACCTTGGAGGCAATTGTGGCGCGCATATAAACTGCTACATACACTCGAGGGAAGAGGTCCACACAACAGAGGTCTCGGTTCCACTCTGGCGACTCCCTGCAGCACGTTGTTGACAACTGGTTTAAACTCACGGAGACCTGACCGGCAGGCAGGACCTTCGCTGAGCTCTCCGCAAACAACTCGTGACTCGCCATGCACGAGAAAATTACGTAGCATGGACGTTTCGAGATCATGGATAGAGACACGTACAAAGGAGGCATTCGTTCCTCCAGTGCAGAGAGAGAGAGAGAGAGCATCAACCCAGCATGGGTGCAGCGCATCACTCCTGGGCGCGCCACGCTGCTGAGAGCATCTCAACACGGCACCGCCGAGTGAGTGACAACAGGAGATGGCCACTGGCTGACGCACGCACCAGCACCCCAAAACGCGGGCCCACTGTGAGCAGTGCGCCCAGGGCGCATCGACCGGGGCCAAACTGCGGCTTTGACCCCCCGAGCCGCTCTGCCCTGAGACCACAACACTCTGGGGACCGCACTACATCACACACACACACCCACATACAGACACACGGGTGCGCGCGTTGATTCTCTGTTTTACCGGTGCGATGGTTAACAGTTAACGTTTGATTCGTTAGATCTTCGTGAGGCTAGTCCAGTGCGACGGTGTATGGGGGGCTTAGGCAGCGCAGACTCATCGGGTGATGGGCGCACATTGATGCTCGGAATCATTGGGGTGATTAAAGTTGTTTTGGAATGATCAATCAGGATCCCGTGCCTTGTCAATCCCCGCCCGGTCAAACCTCTTTCTCGCCGTTGCAGATCGGATACCCTCTGTGCGACGACCTCTGAGCCATATACCCCGGGTCCTGTCCATCTTCTTGTCACCAAAGTTCGCTCAAATGGGCGACTGTGACCCCACATCTATCAGGGAATAAAGAAGTATGTATCCTGGTAAAGATGCTCATCTCATCTCATTGTCAGAAACCGCTTAGTCCTGTACAGGGTCGGGGTTAGCCGGAGCCTATCCCGGCAGACACAGGGCGCAAGGCAGGGATATACCCGCGATGGGACGCCAGTCTATCACTGGGCACTGCGGTGCAAGCCAAATAACCTATGCAACAGCATATTTTTGAACTGCGGGAGGAAATTGGAGTGCCCGGCGAAAACCCACGCGGACACGGGGAGAGCATGCAAACTCCACACAGAAAGGCACCCGAGCCGAGAGATTCGAACCCGGGACCTTCTTGCCGTGAGGCGACAGCCACCATGCTGCACCAGTAAAAATGCTGTGAATGTTTTTTTTTATCATTTGTTTTATATTGCTTTTCCACATACAAGTTTAAACTTTTATTGCACATTCCTGCAATGCTGCTGATATATTTTCCAGCAAACATTAACAAAAATAATTTTAACTTGCACCGACCACAATGTTCGCTCAATGTCAAAGAGAGGGGATTACTCAGAGGTTGCGAAGAACCACAGACAACTCAGAAAGGCGGCCAGGCAGTGAACTGGAACCGAATTCCCCCCCCCCCCCGAAACTCTGCTGTGCTCTATATAGCAAAGTGTTATCTGCCAATTACTGATTTTTAAAATGTAGGAAAAAAAAAACTGGAGCACTCAGAGGAAACTCGCATATGCGAGGGATCAACACTTTATCCCAGATGCAACAGATGGAGTACAGATTTGCTGCACGGCCTTCTGACAAACCACGGAATAGAACCCCGATGCCTACGGGCAGAGAGTTTTATAATATTCATGCATCCATCAACCCTCACGTCCAAAGTGCTATGTTACAAGCATGCACCCCCACTGCCTGGCTATATTAAGGATGTTAGCAAAAATAATCATGTTAATACGTCATGTACATTATAAAGACAGTAAATATTCAGCACTGCATATTCATGCACACGCCACAGTAGTGGAAGAGTTTGAATTTAAAGGGGCCTTGACTCGGAGAATCAATTTAGAGAGTTTAGGCCTACTCTTTCAAGCTGGCCAGACATCATGGAAGAGGTGGTAGTACCCATACTTATCCTGGCCACCAAAGACTAAGATCCCCCGTATCGCCTTAATAGATTGTCATTATGGAGGTTGACACAACAAACGAGGAGGTGGGTTACCAGCACCACACCCGGTTGCCTTTCTCTCGCGAGTGGTAATGTTTACACACTGCACTAGGTACTCATTTGAGGTTTCGTCGACAAAGGGGAGGCCCAGGACCGGTTCAGAAAATCGTCACGCGTTGGCTGTGAGTCGGATTCAAACTCGAGTGGCCGGGTTTGTCGCCCAGCGCGCTAACCACCGAGCCACCGCTCCCCACCTCCCCAGCCACCGCTCCCCATGCTGGCCACCACACACGGCAAGTCCATTAAATGTGATGTACCAACACAATATTGCACACATAAGATGGAGTTGAACAATGTATTTATTATCATTTTCTAATCCGAAGTACTCTGCACCTGAAATGAATACATTTTTGGACGAAGAAGAGAGTATCTGTTTTAAAAAGATAGCGTTTTTTCTTGGATGCATAGGTTTTATGATAAAATTACTTTCTGGAGTTTTGAGTTAGAACCGCTGCAAACAAGGAGGCTCACTATGCTTTTATCAGATGAAGACAAGTTTTTTTTAGCTCGTGCACTATCAGTACTCATTGGACCAGGGCATAGCGTACCCAATGTAATTTCGCCGTCATCCATTAAAAAATAATTGTATTATTTTAATGTGCTTTTTTCCCCTTTAGTTATTACTATTCGTTTTACGGAAAATTACGTTTTTATAGGAATGTGCTACATTGCACATATTTTACATCTACAATCGTATATTCTGAGAGGCAGATATTGGCAAACCGGACCATGGCTCTTGCATCAATTGGATGGAAAAAAGTGTTTAATCGCAAACAACATTAGTTTGAAATATCTAGGGATATTTAAATGTGTTCTATTCACTTTCCTGCAAAGTCCCTTTGTGGACTGCTGATTTCACAATGCAGCGTGATACCATCAATCACAGCAGCTATCTCGGGCTGTTAAAAATAGCATCCTAAATGACCAAGAGCTTCGTACTATTGTACAAAGAGTACTTGTTTATGTCTTACATAATCAATTGTAATTTGGATTTTATTTTGCCAGTCATTTATACTGAACTCGCTATCAGTGGGATATATTTAGGTTTTATATACGCTTCCAGACCAATAGACCAATAGCTTGGTACTATTGTACAAACAATATAGCTTAGGTGTTAAATAATCAACTATAATTGTGATTTCCTTTTGCCAGTCATTTGTACTCAACTCGTTATCAGTGGGATATATTAAGGTTTTATATGACTAACGGTGTATGCTACCAGACCATGTGATGGATAACTTTTATTCATTTATATCTAAACATGAGACAACATGCTAATAAGTGCTTATGCTGTTGTGCAATATTATAGCACAGCACACATCAGTCACGCAAATTAAATTTGTTGCCTTGTTTCCTTGTGCATGGCCCTGAGAGTATTTTTTCTTTGAAGCATTTCAATAAAGCTAATAATATTATTCGAATGGTTTATGACAAGAACAACCTCCAAGACACGTAACACATAGAACCTCAGACCACGCTTATTCAGTTCTTGTAAGCTAGTAAGTGACAGGCAACATAAAAAAAAAACCTTAATATAATCACCAGTCAAATGTCTATAAAAGAAAAAAATATGTGAGAACTTTGTAACATTTATAATGAGATGTACCAATTGATGCTTTCCTTTACCAAACATTCGCTCATTTTGCGTGCATGTGGGAAGTGCTCCATGAAATTTGTGAGACGTTTAATAGGCGCCAAAAGACTAAATCGTGATTTTCCCTGGGCTGAATGTTTTAGTCTTTCACAAAAAAATGTCCGGTTATGAGTGTTGCCCAATATTTCGACTAACTCATGCCAAAGAAACACATCTAGGTTGGGGTTTGAGCTATCATTATGAAATGGGGCTCCGATTCTTCTAGATATTTTGGCCATCATTTCACCACATTTTGGCGGAATGACAGCTGTTTTGTCACAAAATGGGCCCTGTTCTGCAATTTCCAATTCACATGGGGCAAACTTTGCACAAAAGCTTCTCGTACTGCAATTGTGGAATTGCCCAAATGTGCACAAGCATAGGACACAGCCAACGATGAAGAAACGTTTATGCAAATAGGTGGAAACATTAAGCCGTTGTGCAGAATCGTGTCCGCTAGGGTTGTGTTGTGGCTTGTGCGGGCAGCACTTGAGAGGGTATGACTGCCCAATCCGTCTTATGAGGTTGTATGCCTGTGTTACTTTAATTCTGCAACCTTTAGCTTAACGCAACAATTCCATGCCAAAATGGCTAATGGAGAAACTTTCGCACGAATAAACACGTTGGTGTGCGTTTGTTTCCATGTGACAGGACGGAACTCGATTGGTCAGTTTGACAGCGAGCGTGTTTACATCAGACTGCTCGCCGTGATTCGATGGAGATGATTGGCTGGGTGATATTTTTGTGCAAGGGTGATCACCCAATGTTTGTGGTGAATCAGACCAAAAACAGTTACATTAAGTTTGAGCAATCGTTTTTGTAAAGTTTCTGGCTATGATCGAAAATTTGACAAAAAAAAACCATTACATCTACATGGATAAGGTCTTAGTTTTATATATAAGCACTATGTTAATAAATATCTAGAAATGTTTGTTTCACCAGTTATATATCATATCTGATGCACGTATTACATGATTAGATACTTGGCAAAGCTACCGATGTAAGCAGAAATCTGTCCATTTTGTTTCTATCAGTTTCTCACGTGACCAGTTATCAAAAATTGTTCCCATCTCATCTCATTGTAAGAATCCGCTTAATGCTGTACAGGGTCGCGGTGAGCCGGAGCCTATCCCGGCAGACACAAGGCGCAAGGCAGGGATATACCCACGATCGGACGCCAGTCCATCACCGGGCACTGAGGGAAATTTAGTTTTGTAAGCCAATCAACCTATGCAGCAGCATGTTTTTGAATTGTGGGAGAAAACCGGAATGCCCATCGAAAACCCACGCGGACACGAGGAGAACATGCAAACTCCACACAGAGAGGCACCCGAGCCGAGATTCGAACCCGGGGCCCTTCTTGCTGTGAAGCGACAGCGTTATTCACTGGGCCACCGTGCCACCCTCAAAAATTGTTGCCATGTATTTTTTCAACAACTGCCAAAAGATGTAAAGCACCATTTTCATTGACCACAGGGTCACGCTACGAGCTTTCCGACCAGCATGGTGAGGTATGGTCAAACAATCCCATTGTTGACATGATGTATATACGGAGGCATCTAGCAGTGGATCGACAAAGGGCCGATAATGATTTTGCTATTAATGTTATTACATGTCATACAGTAAATGAACACGATGCACCTCATGACAAGTTTCAGACTTATTTGTGTAATATTACCTTCCATTCCTGCTTCACACACCTCACCTTTGCCCAACATGGCAGTGAACGTTTTTGCCCTCGCAGTGCAAGCTCGCCACACACATTCCCCACCTGCGTAGTTCCCTGCATGCAATGTGGCAAGCGTTAAGGAGACCGCCAAGGTTATGTTATTCACTCTCTCTAGGGGAGAATGAAATGAATTGCTTTTTCATTTTTTCTTATGCATGCATTCCTTTGCTATTACCATGGCACGCCTGCCGATGGTAACAAGAGCAGTTGCCCACAATGTTCTGGAGTGAGTGGGCCAGTAAAGAGGCCCTAATTTATTATTAAAATTAATGCATTTACAGGCTTTTGGAAATGTAATGCACTTTTTGACTATTATTCACCCCACCTATCTTGCCCTTGATATCTCGCTGCCGTGAAGAAGGGAAATTTCCTGTCACGTCGCTATTCTATATATTTTTATTTTAAGGCAGTGTTATTAACGAATGTGGATGAGCCCTCTCAGCATCGCGTTGGTGGTAATGAAGGTTATTTGACCTTACCTCAACTTGCTGCTTAGTGGAGGTTTTTATGGGAGTTCAGACATCGCCTGTGACTCATGTTAGCTCGTAGCCAGGCATCGAACTTAGGTGTCTATGTTCATAGAAAGTTTGCAATGACCACTGTATCACCGAATAAATCATAGCCTCTGTTGTTTATAAGCGATGGAGGGACATTTAAAATCAGTTGGATACTTCATCATCATTTTGTGGTAACATACTTTAACGTCTTAACTTGGATAAACCATTAATGAGAATCTCATCTCATCTCATTATCTGAAACCGCTTAATCCTATATAGGGTCACGGTGAACCGGAGCCTATCCCGGAAACACAGGGCGTAAGGCAGGAATACACCCGACGACGGGACGCCAGTCCATCGCCACATTAATGAGAATGTTGAAAACAATAATTTTATAATGGTATGTCGTATTTGAACAGTAATGAAACAAGATTCCACCCCCCCCCCACACCCTGCCCCATATAATTAGTTCAGAGATTTACGTGAGAAAAATATGTCAAGTGAAAATGTCAGACGACTGACAGTGATAGAAAGCATGTAAATGTTCTGTAATAATTTGTAGAAACACTGTTAAACGTGAGCTATCTAAGGGGTACAGAGGGAGGTAAGAAAACATTCAATCGCACAGAGTTCCACTATGCTTAACACCCCTGCGTCAAGCTTCTCGGTCTGCTGAGCCTTAATTTTGTCACTTGGGACTGGTGGAATGGTAATTTTCATGGTGTGGTTTTTTTGTTTTCATCACATGGTTTAACACATTTCAGGAGATTAAGAGATTCTGTATACTTTGCCTTTAAGGTCTTCCAGGGCTAAGATTGAGAGCTTAGATTGTTTTATGTAGTTTGTTTTTACGGTGAATTATGAGGTTATTTATTTATTTATGCGTTGGGCGATTAAATTATCCCTGGCAAAGTTCATATTTATTTAGATTTTTGTCTTGCGCGTCGCAAAGCCAGCGACCCCCAGAATAAATTTAAATAAATATCACATGAGGGAGCGGCCTGACCTTAACAGCTTTGTCAATGTCGGCAGTCCTTCGCTCTCACACTGGGAGGATTTAAAAAATACAAGTTGCTCACAAGTTCAATACGCTATTTATGATTTGCAACACTCTTACTTACAATTGAAATCAATACGTTTAGCTGCCTAACACTGAACGTTGGTTATTGCATTTTCTTCAGGAACGCGTGTAGATTAAAGTTGGTAAAAATTGAATGTGCGTGCGGCGTTGTCGCTTAAAATTTAAGACATAAATTGAGTGTTATCACTGGCTAGTATGAGCTTGCTTTCATTGGCCGTATTGACACGAAACATAGGTGCCATGACACAAGTTTGAACTGCTGCATATCTCGAGCTTCACGCCAGAGCAATGAGCTGAGAAGCAGTTTGAGAACTGGCCGTGTTCACCGCTAAATCAACTCCTGGGAGAAGATTGTTCGTGCAACTGGACCGGCGTGGAATGCGAATCAGCATGGGGTGCGTTTTTCAGTGACAGCCTCAGAAGGGAATTTAGCAGAGGAAGGGGGCCGGAGAGGGAAGATTGGGTAGTGTAGGGGTGGCAAGCCATGGAACGAGGTATTGAGGGAGGGATTAACAAAAAAATAGATATCATACATAATCCTGAGCTGTGTGTGACAGACATGTCACCGTAACGTTTAGTCAGAAAAAAAGGTGTTAAAATAAATACAGCATATTCTCCCGCTCCGTTCCCGCCATCCCCTGATAAAATCAGAACATCTGCAGATATTATGGTTTAAAATTGCTTAACGTACTCTTGGAGGTTTACGAGGCAAGTTCCACTAGGGGGTGGCGTAGCATAAACAACGCCAAAAACCCGGTCATTTTAGAAACATTCCAATGTCTTAACGGCCTTCAACAGCTATAGCTACTTTCGACAAAGAACATTGAAGCATGATTACGCTGTTGTATTATTACATCCTATATTAAACGGTCATGCCGTTAAGGCTGGATTACGTTTTACAGTGTTATCTTTTAAAAAGCATTTTAGGCACATTCATCATGCTATCGTGACAGAATGTTACATTAAAAATTAAGTGCTCAAAATGAGATGGCTCACTTTTTCGTGAGAACAGCCAGACTTTTCAAATCTCTGAGCAAACAGTGGGAAGAGATTTCAGGTCAAAAGGTTAAGGGATTACACATTGCGGAGGTGCGTGTTTGTGCTTGCATCATGGGTTTGCAATGATATGCTGTGTTGATGACGAATGGGCATTCTCTGTCAAGACGAGTGACACACCAGTTAGCACGGTCCACTGTTGAATCATTCATTGCTGGGTGACATCAGCAGTGAGTGAGATCCGAATCATTGGTCAGCCTGGGGACGTATTAACATATGCACAGAACAACCCATATTTGAAACACATTTTTGGGAGGCTTTCATCCAGCAGTGGAATGATATAGGACCGTACATTTCAAATAAGTAATGGATGGTCTTAACCATTAACGATAATCAACTAATTAACATCAATATATTTGAACGGCATCTCCTCTTCACCAACGTGTCATGTGAATTAAACCAGAGGTTCTTAACATTTTGTACCTCGAGGCCCACTTGGCCCATTTGGCTATGCCCTCCAGGGACCACTAGGTGTTGCTTACAGCCCACTTATGAGCAAAGACCCACCGTTTGAAAATGGCGTATTTAGACATCATTCCCCCTCCTTTATAATCCTTTCCCCTGACTTTCAATGAATTATGCATTGCTGTGCTAGTTGATTCAAGTGATGGCATACGATTAATTATTTTGCTCCACGAGGGATTACGCTGAGAGACATAAAGAGGCACATGTGGATTAAAGGTCGTATGCGTGTTTAAGCCATTAGTTGACCCGAGGAAAAGGAAGTGGATCAGAACAGTACACATGACTGGAATAGACCTTGTGGGTGAGCAGAACTACTGAACGGCAGCAAAAGAAGGGCAACTATTCAAGAGGATGCCAACCGTGAACATAGAGTGAGAGGTGAGGGCCAGTGTGAGCTGATGGTTACATCGCAGGCCTTCATTCAGCAGTGGATTACCATATTTGATTGCGATGATGATGGCAAAGATATAAATACACATGTTACAATGGACACGCGTGAATGAAAGTTTGATTCATCGGAAGGGAAAACACAGCCTCCAGGATCCTGCTCCTAACATCCTGGTATAACTCAAGATAACGATGTTGGATAAATCACAATGGCTGGTCAAAGTCTGTCTGGCAACGTGAAGGATCAACAAGGAGTGACAATGACCAGTCGAAGGGGATTAAACATCAGAGGGAGGAGTTTCTTAATAAAAGAGGAATGTTTGGAATGGGTGAACAGAAGGGGTCTCGAAAGCATTTGGGGGGGGGGGGTCTGAGCAGCACTCTGAGCTCACAAGTAAAACATTGGTTTTCGAAGTCTGTAGAAAGGAGACCTCTTGAGCAGACCTTGGGGTGTTGTGGAGGATCTGGGGAGCTCTGGGCTCTACAGAGAGACGTTTCACCTGAGTGCGTGGATAGATGACCGCTGAAAAGTACCGCTCTGCAGCAGAGCGAGAGCACTGGAGAAGTGACACCCATGGTGTAGAGACTGTTGTAATTGTTGTAACTGAAGTCATAGCAAGAGTTTCCAATCATCGCAATGTGCGACAATATTCTGGAGCTTGATTCTTATCCATTTATACATTTCTCGTTTCTCATGGTGTGCAAAAGCTTACACAAATTCTAGACGTTTACTTATTGTTGCCTTTCGATTAATTTCATTGATTAAGACAATCCACTACTATATGAAGGCTTTCTCATACCATGCGAGTCACGTGTGTTGTTTGACTATATGTTAACCACGCTGGTCAGTGCGTTAAGTTGAAGCAGCAAATCCAAAATACTGCTTCAGATATCACTGTACATCGATGTTAGTCGCCATCAGGAATCAAACTCAGGCCACCGGTTTCACAGAACTAAATGTTAAACTTTGTATGACCACTCCACTGCTCCGGTCACAGAGTTTCGGGGAACGGGTTGGGTTCCCAGAACCAGTTCAGAATCTCTCTTAACATGCCCTGCCCAAAAATCAAGTTCACTTTGCTGGGTGGGCGGCGCGGTGGCGCAGTGGTTAGCGCTGACGCCTCACAGCAAGAAGGTCCCGGGTTCGAGTCTCTCGGCTCCGGTGCCTTTCTGTGTGGAGTTTGCATGCTCTCCCCGTGTCCGCGTGGGTTTTCGCCGGGTACTCCGGTTTCCTCCCACAGTCCAAAAGCATGCTCCTGGATAGGTTGATTGGCTCGCAGACTAAAATTGTCCCGCAATGCCTGGCGATGGACTGGCGTCCCGTCGTCGGGTGTATTCCTGCCTTACGCCCTGTGTTTCCGGGATAGGCTCCGGCTTCACCGTGACCCTATATAGGATTAAGCGGTTTCAGATAATGAGATGAGACTTTGCTGGGTTCATAGAGCAGTGCACGTACGCAGCACGTTGTTTCGTAAGTTGCGTAATTAAGCATTTTATAGCTTAACAGGCAACTTGCAAACACTTGACCGTGTTATTTGTAATGGTGTAATGGAAATTACTTTTCCAACATTTGTGTATTTCACATAATAACCCAATTTGGCTTGAATACTGTATAGGCTGGTAAATATGCTGAAATGTTTTGACTTGTGAAGATGATGGGGACCTATAAAACACTAGGGTAATTTCAGTCAGGGCCTCCCTTATTTACTTTAGATGCCATGCATATTAGATAAGAAATGCAGTACTGTGTGAACACTGACTACTCATTAGTTCTGTTTAATTTAGGCCACATTATATTGCTTTAGGGTAATCGCGCTGCACGTATCTCTTTACATCTCTGTCCAAAATTAACATGATACGATGCGCTACTTTTTTTTTATGGTGAAACGACCAGCAGGAACCCTGCCATAACTTTTATCAAAGGCTGTTTCTGTTCTATTGTTCATTGAAGACATTAAAAAGAAATACCAGTATAACTCTGCCGTCTTCAGCGATTTTTTGCGCTGAAAAAATATACAAAAAAAGCAATTCATTGTATCACATAGTTCAAGTCACCCACATTATCTGGTAACCTAATTACAATGTAACCTTATTTTGAATATCAATACGGCATGGCACACTTATAAATTCGACCACGTGGCAGCACAGCAATACAAATTATTCTCTGTAACAGCGCTTCATGTACACAGTGCTTCTACTGCTTGTCAGCCGCACTGCTATTCCCCTAAAGTGCGTTCCTTTCCCTTACTGACGTCATTCATGAAGAAGGAGCTATTGTATTTTTTTGGTAAACCACCCTATTACGGTAAATTATGGTAAATTGCTAGTTTTATGAACAAAATGATGATGTGTGATTATGGCTGACATGTTTGCCTGCATTTTTAGCGGCTCCGCCACAAATTTGGTCGTAACAAAACTTAATCTATATTCGTGATTATTTAAAGCATTTGACACATGACTTTCAAGCAGTCAGGCGGCTCGTAAGTCCTTTATTTAAAACTAAGCCATAACGTCATTTGCATATCTGGCTGCTTTAGGCTTCCGATATTATAACAAACGTCATTCTGAAAGTGGAGGCGGGTTTGGGAGGGGTGGAGGGGAGTGGGGTAGGCGGGGGTACCCCGTGAAGAAGGCACATACTGAACATTTGCACTTGGTGAATCACATACTGCTCATAAACCAGCTCGTTATAAAGGTCAAGGCTAAGGCATGCTTTACATGGGCCACCAGGAGCATGCAGTAGACCCTCCCAAGCAAATTGGTAACAGACCATGATGCACTGACTGGGTTAGCTGGAGCCATCAATGCTAGGCCCTCTTTGGTCTGGCACTTTGTTTGGCCATATCAGCCCTTAAGGGGACTTCTCATAAGTCTATGCCAATAATGGCTATTCATTTAATATGTCGAAAGCAATGCACTGTACGTGGTGTTTAACATGAGACATGAAGACGGCGCAGTGAGTAGCACTGCTGCCTCACAGCAAGAATTCCTTGGTTCGGTTCCCAGCTCGGGTGCCTTTCTTTGTGGAGTTTGCGTGTTCTTCCCGCGTCCACGTGGGTTTTTGTCGGGTACTCTGATTTCCTACCACCGTCTAAATACACGCTTCTGCCTGGGTTAGTTGCTCCTCAAAAAAAGGGTCCTGCGATGTACTGGCGTTATATCTTGGGTGTAGCCCGCATTGCGCCCTGTGTCTGCCGGGATAGGCTCCCTCTCCCACCCGACCCTGTACACTGTTAACCGAGCACTGACACTGAACTGAATGGTCTAACCTGAGGCGGAGGTTTTTGCATCCTGTATGTAGAATTAGAATTCCTAGCTATAACTTGTTTGAATTTGCATGTTTTCTAAAGTTATATTCCTTCCACATATTCTTACGCAATGTTTTGCTTCTCAAGCGTGCATTTGTGATATTTGTGGTAACATATTGTTATTAGTGAAAATATGCATATTCATCTCTCTCATCTCTCATCTCATTATCTGAAACCGCTTAATCCTATATAGGGTCACGGTGAGCCGGAGCCTATCCCGGAAACACAGGGCGTAAAGCAGGAACACACCCGACGACGGGACGCCAGTCCATCGCCGTTTTTAAAGTATGCATTTGACAAAGCTTCACACATTCAAGTGGATGTGTGAGAAAACAAAGTTAACATTTAATTTCATGTCGTTTGCTTACGGCCAAATACCCTGAGATGCATTAGAGAAATCTACACAACAGACCTAGTATCAACATTTGCCGAGAAAAGCAATTGATAAGATTACATTGCTTTCTTAAACATTTGCAGTCGTGCGAGGACAATTATGTGCTATACGTTCACTATTAAGCATACAATTACTGTGATTAGAAATAATTTTGAAAGTGCTCCATAATAACAGTATATTTAACCAAGTAATAATTACAATTTGAAAAAAATATATTCCTGAAACTGAACTCAAGAAGTTATTCATTTTGCAACTGAATGCTGCGCGCATCCATAGATATTGTAATAACATCTCATCTCATCTCATTATCTGAAACCGCTTAATCCTATATAGGGTCACGGTGAGCCGGAGCCTATCCCGGAAACACAGGGCGTAAGGCAGGAATACACCCGACGACGGGACGCCAGTCCATCGCCGGGCATTGCGGGACAATTTTAGCCTGCGAGCCAATCAACCTATCCAGGAGCATGCTTTTGGACTGTGGGAGGAAACCGGAGTACCCGGCGAAAACCCACGCGGACACGGGGAGAGCATGCAAACTCCACACAGAAAGGCACCCGAGCCGAGAGATTCCAACCCGGGACCTTCTTGCTGTGAGGCGTCAGCGCTAACCACTGGGCCACCGCGCCGCCCATTGTAATAACATATTTTTATATATATATATAATGAGCAACTGCGGACATTCTATTGAAACATTCGTACTTCTGTGGTATCTGGACGTAATTGATCTTGAAACCATGCAATGTTCCTCACGAGATGGCGATCACCTGCAATCTTCCATTCCGCGCAACGTGACTTGGTGTCGGACTAAAACAAACACTGTTTTTATTAAAGGGAAAACTATTTCTATCCGTACATGAGCACTGGAACTTCTCCATCACGACCCGGTGATTGATACTAGTCCTCTTCCGTGTGCGGTCGGAGCGTGAATTGAGCCAAGATTCGTGCATCTCAGCACGCAAGGAACTCCCTCGTGCGAGCCTCGTGTGCTCCGTTATCACATTAGTGACACACACGCGAACACACGCCTTGACTCGGCAGTTATTATTGAGACGTAATGCATCATATATATTGATTTGTTATTATTATTACTAACAGAGTACCCGCCCTACGGACAATCTTGTTACAACAGTCTAACACGCTCTGCAGACGTTTATTGTTGATGACGTTTTCTGCTGACATGACTGCTTTGACATGACTTTCTGCCTGATGTCATTTTGGGACTATTACTACTGGCTGTCTTATGTTTCCGAAGCTTAATCTATAAGTGGTAAGAAATGCCTAAGTAAGACGTACAAGTTTTGGTGATGTGCAGCCAATAATGTCTCAACATTGAAACGCTTGTTCCATTATATATAGATTTTCTTGTTGAGTATATATTTTTAATATATGGCCTGCAGTGGTGGCACAGTGGTTAGTACACCTTGAACGCAGCGACGGTCAACATCAGTGGAGAGTGATATCGAGTGCAGTCATGGCTATTGCTTTCACCAACTCTAAACCCATGTACATTACAACGCTATTTTAACGTATTGGGAGCAAGGATTTCCTGTTTCACTGTGTACACGTTTGTGTAGTTCACGTTTTGCAACAAACCGAAAGAATGTCATCTTTAATTGATTAAAGCCATTGCAGTACATGTGTTTTTAAGCAATGAGTGCATGTAAGTAAATAAAACCAGACACACGCATGGCATCATCATCATTATCAATACCCGCTTAACTATGTACGGAGTTGCGGGGGGCCGGATTCTATCCGGGCAGACAGAGGGCGCAAAGACGGGCCTATACCCAAGATGTGAAGCCAGTATATCACAGAGCACTGGAGGCAATTTACTGAGCAGGCCAATTAATATAGGCAGTAGCGTGTCTTTGGATGGTGGGAGGAAACCGGAGTACCCAGCAAAAACCCACGCGGACACGGGGAGAACACGCAAACTCCACACAGAAAGCCACACCAGCCGGGAATTGAACCAGGAACTTTCTTGCTTCGAGGCGACAGCGCTACTCACTGCGCCACCGCGCCGCCCATTCACACTCACAACAAGGTGGTGCAAAATATATTCAGCTTAACCAAAACTATGACGCGTAGCGAAATAAGCTCACGCATATGTCTCCATCAGTTTTCAATCAAGCAACAAGTTTGATAATGTTGACAAATTTGTCAAAACTTTAAATGGTTCTACTACCTGTCTAACGCAGTGAAATAACTGTGCAGTGATGCAAGCGGGCGTACGGTGGCGAAGTCGCTGTGCTTTCTGTGACGTCTGTGTGAGTCTTGTTGGTTCTCCAGCGAGAAGCTCGTGCCCAGAAACTGAGGCAAGGGCAGGGGATTTTTAAGGCTGCCAACCCTCCTCCTGCCTCTTTACGCCGCCCTATCTCTCCGCGACTCAGCACCCCAGTAAACTCGATCTCCCCCCCCCATTCCCTAAACGCACAGCTCTCTACCTCCCTCGTTTCCTCCCCGCCCTCCTCCTCCTCCTCCACCCTCCCATCCCAATCGTGTCCCTCCCCCTTCCAGTCTGCACGCCATTACCTCCGGCGCGTTGTCAATCATAGGATCCGCCTTTTGCGAAGGCGCGCTATTCGCCCGGAAAAGCCTTTAAGCGGCGCGCTGAGCGCGGATGGTTTCAGTCGCACTCTGCGGGCTCACGGCGAGCCGCACCGTGCCAGGTTCCACGCACGAGAGAGCTTGAACGCCAAGCAGACCCGGCACTGCAGCTCCTGCACAGCAAGTCTGAGACGATTGTATCCCCAGTCGACGTACAGAGGACGAAGAATCGGAGCGCGAGGTAAGGGAACAACGGTGTGCGAGATTGCAAACCGCGCACCCTCGTTTTCTGGAACAATACAAACGCGAATGTTTTAGATACGATATTTGGAATTGGTATTCACGAGCAGAAAACTTTAAAATATATTTAGTTCAGTTGAAATACAGCAGTTTGCAAAAAATTCCACCGGTGCAGACGAGTTATGGATGGAATATTGATGGCACAGCAATTACGTTGTCAAAGAATGATTTTATTGTTTAAATGAAGCTTTTTGGATCAGAGCATGGCAAAAGATTAAATTGTTAACAGATGGCTTACATCGTAGCTTTGCCGGGAGTAAAGACGTTTGATGCAAAGAGACGTAATATATAGTCAGTTTGGCATTGGCTTTGCAATGTGTAAATCAGCTTGCAAAGGATTATATGAACGTCAAAATATTTACAAGTGAACATCAATGCAGTCATTGTCACTGATTTGTTTTGACAGAAAAAAAAAGTTGAAAAAAGCTCATCTCCAAAAAGCCTTTCTCGTTCTAAGCACAAATAGTAAATGCTCTCGTTGAAACAAAAGGTGGCGCTTGTTAGCTGCATATTTATATTTCACAAAGTAGGTCAACCGGAGAAAAAAAGTGCGCAAATCTAAATGTAAATTGCTTGTGTTTTCTCGAGTATTGTTGTGCTCCTCTATGCCATGACAAAGAATGTGCGCGCAGTGATTGTCAGTGTCCGCATGGCACATCGCCAGCATCCTTGCACGGGAGGCTCCTTCATCTGTCATCGCGCACGTCCGTGTAAACTGCTTAGAGTCGCGTGCATTGCGTGTGCGTGTCTAAGCCACGCATTCCGACACTCAATAAAATAACATCATTGCGATAACGACATTCACTTTACAAGCCGTAGCAACATAAAAAAAAACCGTTTTACGCGATGTGCATGCTGTGCCAAACTCCGCTCAAATTCACCGACGCGATGGTAACCTGGTCTTCCCGTTCTTGTTTTCACGTAGAGCGAACTTGAAAGTTGCCAAGCTCGAACCAAGAGCATTTGTCCGCTATCGAAGAAGCAGCAGCAGAGTCTTTAAAGTTATCATCTCAGGGAAACGTGCAGCCCGCACACTTCCTCCACTCCAAGCAAGCCCTGCGCTCTTAATTCGGCCGGAAAATCCTAGACGAGGGTAGGGCAAGGGCGAGGTTCAATTAAGGATCTGCGGGGGGGAGGGGGTTGTGGAAAAAAAAAGCGAGAGAGAGCACAGAAACACAAAACAAGCATCAGCGGGAGTGAAAATGGAAAGCGGGAGAGGTCTGCTGAGGCTGGCGCTGTGCCTCTCGGCGTTCTTGGGGCTCGCCGTTGAAGGCGCCCTCGGGGCCGAGGGAGACTTCCAAGCGGAGCGTTTCACGCAGGGAGAGGAGGGCCCGGTTGCGAGGGCCCCGCGGAGGGGCCGCCACGACGCTCTAAGAGGGTGAGCCAGGAACCGCGCACCCGTAACCACACCACACATCGAGCTGCCAGCCCACTGCACACGGGTTCTGTCCAGGAACATTGCTCCGAGTTAAACTAAATTGTGTATGTGTGGGGTTTTTTTATTCCGGAGGTATAACGTTTGGCGTACACGTACAATTAATTACGGTAGTGTATCTCTGGGACTTTGTGGTATTCATTTCACATATTTGTAGATTTCTTCAGCGGAACTATCTGGTTTTAGATAATGCATGCCTTCACCCGGAGACATTTCACTACTCGGAATAAGCTTTATTCTTTTTGACTGGCCAAGTCACGTCAGGCACTGGAAATTAATATCCGACCTGTCTGAATCTGCCAACGCGAGATGCACTGTTGGCTTAATGTTGTGGAGAAAGGCTTCGAGAGCAAGTACTGGACATCCCTTAGAATAAATATGCAGTGCCGGGTGAATGCATTGTCGTGTTACCGTTGACCAGATGAGAGATTTCTCGCGTGGAGCCCTCAGCTTTACGCTGAGACATCAGTTTATTGTTTGCCAAACATAAGGGCAACAAGCGCTGGTGGAATACTGTACAAATTAACATTGCATTCTCATGCACATATCCATTTGCTAGACTGGCAATTGACTGTCCTCAAGATACTTTATTTATTTATTTATTTGGTGGGGGGGGAAACTCAATGTAGCAGCACAATCTTTCCGGCATTTCTGAGGTTGATAGATCTGTTAACTGCGTGCAGAGCCACATCCTACCTGTAGAGGGCAGTGCAACCAGTGTTATGTGCAGAGTTTTATGCATCCCCTCCTTTGCAAACATGTGTTTGCTTCAGACACTCTGCTTTCCCCTCACATAAAAACAAATACTTCCCACATGCAAAATCGGCCACACATTATGAGAAAAAATTCCCACCAAATTAGTTTTGTGGATCGCCTATGGTTTTATGGATACGACTAAAACTTAGATTTTAAGTGATGGGAAAGCATACAAAACCTTTAAGCAGGAATATTATGAATCATTCATTGTTATTAGATAATTGCTAAGCAGCTGTATAACATAATATATACAGGCAACAAATTGAAGGTGAGAAGTTAAAGTCCTGGTTGATATGTGGATATAGCTCATTATCCCTTGAAGGTTAATAATGAAATAACACTGTGGCAAGCCAGCAGTGGTTGCCCTGTGACCAAACTGCCCCTTACCCTAAGAATGTGGAATTGGGCCTCTGGCAAAGGACCACTGATAGCGGATGAGCTCATTGTTTGAGTATGGAGTTGCACGATTTCTCAGTACACATGCCGTTATGGAAAACTAGCATAAGTACCAGATGAAAGTTGCTGATTGATGGGTGAATACAAAGTTTAAGGTCATGATACACGTATTCAGTCGCGCGTTTAAGACTTGTTGGTTCTCAATGCGTGCACGCCCTATGCACATTTCACGTTACTACTGGCAGCAACTGGATGCATTGTTAATCACTACAGTTAGTCAAAAAAAACGATGAAGCAATTGTTTAAAGTGAATCACTAGCCTGAATCACAGGTCGTGGATTCATCATGAAAGTGAATCAAACTACTCCTGAATGACACACTTTGTACACCGTCTGGTATAGTTCAGAAATAAGTCGACGTTTAGTTGAGGTTAAGAAAGTAGGAAAGAATACACGATTGTTTGTGCCTGATTCAAATAGCTTGTTGATATCGGAAGCAAACCAAACCCAAGCAAGCGGTTACCACACAGGAGATGTATGAATGCGTTTGGGAATTGAGCTCTGAAACTGCATGTTATTTGAATTGGAATGACCTTGGTACAACTTTATTTATTTACATACTTTCGATCGCGTGCTATTTAATTGCAAGCACATCCAGCAGGACACAGTGAGCTGCCGATCCCATGCAGGAAGCGGTTGTTGGGTCAGCGTGTGGCCCATGAATGAGTCCAACACAATTGTTCTGCGGTACCGGTGGCTTGTGCAACGAAGGGCCATCGTAGCCCCTTTTCCTGGCACTTACAAAAAAAATCTTTGGTGGTTAGTATCCCAGACTGGTCCACAAACACGTCTCCACGCAATTCTGCTGTTGTGCATAGGTTACGGTCAACACACGCTGAAACGGGTAAAATGGAAAGAACAACACGTCACTTATTCAAGTTTAAAGCAACCCCTTTCCGCCCATTCTTGCTAATGTGTGTATCTGGAAACCAAGTGATAAAAGTGAAAGTAATCGAAAACATTGTTACTTCAGAGGCCTTGAAATCAAATTTAAACCAACAAGGCTTTAACAATAATCCAAACGTACGAGAAATGCACACGCTATCAAGATCCATGCCAGCTTACAGAAGGAATTTGATTTTTTGGCACAGTCGAGTGTAAAAAGGGACTTTATTTGGCAAATACTGCAACATCGTGATACCATATGGGCCTAAGGAACATTTTTTCGCGTGTGCACTCTTCGTAGCTAAAATCAGCTTCCATGAAACATCTAAAACCTCATTTGGATTGTCCTTCTAACCTACCCTGCTGTGAGTTTAGGATGCATTAATTCCATCTTGACATTTTTTTTTCTTTCGTTGAAACAAAACGCATAAACTAAACTTTTCGTTTGTCTGTGCACATTTCTGAAAGTATGTGTCCTTGTTCTTGTTCGTATTCTTCCCGGAATTCAGACCAAATGTGTGTGGATCCCGGTTCCATTCCTACTGTTGTCCTGGTTGGAAGACCTTACCTGGAGGCAACCAGTGTATAGTGCGTGAGTATAACACCCTTTCCTGGCCGTCCCAATAGGACATTAATGACAACGTGGCTGTCTCGGATTAGTCAATGCGGCAGTAAAACGCGTTGTATTCACCGGCGATGATTAAACGATCTCCAAGCGTGGCGCCACACCGAGTATTACACCACGCGTGTCCAGCGCAGTCCACGCACAGCGTGTGTGACTGTCGGTGTCTATAGATGTTTATAAACGTGACCTCAATGCGCGCGGCGATGTGTTCTGAATCGCGCGTACCTTCGCTCACTTGTAAAGCACAGGAAAGCATCTGACTGACGTTAATGCAGTTTGCACTTTACATCTGTGCACGGTGTCGCTCTCATATGCAGATGTTCAGTTATCCAACCTTTGCACATAGCTGCCTACGTCTCAATCCCCATTTCTGCTAACGTACTAATTCTTGATAATAATTAAAATAAAAAAACGAGCCTTTAAATCTTTCCTGTGATGGTTTTGTGCCGTTTCACCTCCACGTGCTGCACGGTCACGACAGTGGGCGCCGGCCGGCCACGTGCGACCCCTAACGCACCTGCGCGCCGCGTCTCCCCCCCGCACCTCCCTCTCCGTGCGCCGCAGCGATCTGTCGACACTCGTGCGGTGATGGCTTCTGCTCGCGCCCCAACATGTGCACCTGCTCCAGCGGGCAGATCTCGTCTACCTGCGGCTCCAAGTCCAGTGAGTTGTGGGATATGACAGCGCAAGCGCCGGCGGTACTGTAAATCTCCGTTCAACGCGCGCAGTTTTCTTTCTTCCAGTGATTAAGAGAGATTGAAAGTTTCTCTAGAGAGCAGATCTTTCTTCTGTTTCCTTCGCAAAGGAGAAGAGGAAGAATTGATCCAGTAATCCCGAAGCAGCAGATCTTGATAACAATTCTTTTTGATCGAGCTGTGGAAGCCTACATTAATACACAGAGTGATTCTCCTCCAGACGCTCACCTATTTATATTAGGATTTCATTATAGTTCTCAGATGTGCGTTGCATTGCAACATCTTGTTTGACGTCATGTCTGACGTTTCGCTTCAACTGCCTTCTTCAGGAACTGAATTCGGACATCAAACATCATGCTGACAAACTTAAAAACACACGAAAGAGCTGCAGAGCACACGCGCGGAAACGCGTACGGCAAGAAGTCATTGTCGCTCAAAGTGAATTAGAAAACCTCGAGGATAGCTTCTGACAATAGTGTTCAGGAATCGCGTCCTGTGATGCAATGAGACTGGATAAGTGAGGGCATCGAGCCACACGCGATGTCTTAGGGATTTGCAACTGGCCCGCTGAGCAAGGCCATGTCAAGTTGCCCTCTACTATGGTGTTGTGACATTAACTAGCAGCGCACGATGCTCTTCAGGGCGACGGCAGAGCAAGAATGGACTGACATTTCCATTGCTCATGAGTAATGATGGATCAACGATGTTAGCGACGGTCGACATCGTTTGTGGCATCGTGAAATAAAGATCACTCCTCGTGCGGTGGGCGTTCACACTGCAGTCTGTGAAACGGTGCCTTCGATGTGTCTTTAATGTCATACTTTGGTAAATCATTTCGCTTGCGCGTAAAAGACTTAATAACGTCCATTAATACCGACCAACTGAAATGGTGCTGGCTGCACAACAACAGCGCGATATACGTAAGTTAAACAACCAATGGCTGTTCTGCTGATATCGGAGTCATCGGTTAAATTCACGTGGCCTTGTGGAGCTGAAGGTGGAGGGCGAATGGGTGGAGAGATCTGTACTGCAATGGAGGAGGTGGGGGTAGGGGGGATGAAACCCAGTGGGAGATCTAAAAAGACGTATATCCAGGTGGTGAGGGATGATGTGTGGATTTAAGGACATTTGAGTGGTAACCGGCCAACCTGGGGTACACCTGGATAACGGCCGTTGAACCGGGTTTCTGTTGTCATTGCTGTATTTCACAGTCAGTCAATGCAACATCAGGTGCATGAACGGTGGCAGCTGCGCCGACGACCACTGCTCATGTGGCAAGGGCTACACCGGCACCCACTGCGGACAGCGTGAGTGGCACTCGCACGATGGGCACGCTCACGGCTGCTACGACGGGCCCTCGCCGTTGACACGGGCAGTTTGTTTTTACGCGGAGTAATGCAACACACGTGGCTGGTTAGCCGCATGACACATGCATGTTATTTTTATTTAGCTACGACTGCACAGAAGAGCAGCACAGAAAAGGATGTGCTAGGATAAGGCGATTTTGAGCATCACGATTTTGAGCGAATGCGTGTTTAACGGTGTTAAAGCCCCTTTAGTGTTATGATCAATTAACGTATAGTGCATGGCAAATTGCTAATGTGCTGGTTAAAGGAATATGTTTATTAAATATGAACACATATACTCAAGGAACATATATATGTGTGCGTGTGTGTAATACAATGGATGTACATGCCAGGTACTCTAGAATTAGCAAAACTATAAGCCCACCCAAGTTGAGCTCACTTTCAGAGATTTATCTTGTAAATTAAGCTAATAATTGGTTACTGCGGTAACATTATATATTGGAGTCTTGCCCATTTACCTGCCTTAAATCTATAATAAAGCATTAATGAATTGGTCTATTGCCAAGAGGAAATTAACATGCAAGATTGAAACAAATCTGGAATTTGAGAAGGTTAACAATTATTTACAACATTTTTACATAGGTTGTGGGTGAAGAAAATGTTTGAATTAGTATAGCTTGAAGAAGTCACTGAAGAATTTGAATAAATTTGAGAACATTCCTTTTCGTTGGAAGAAATGCGCTGCTGAAATAAACACTTTCCCACGTGTCCTATGTCAGCACAGTTGGAGGTTTTTTTTTATTGCCAAAAGATTTATTTAAAGTTTTCAAGAAGATCGCTATGAATTTTCATCCATTATAAATGTTTTTCTAAAGAGTAAAAAAACCCCATAAATTCCAACATTCGTTAAGAGATCAGTGCCCTAAGCCAGACCTGACCAAACTTGGCCAAACTAAGTGGCAAATCTCATGATTAATTAATACGAACATTAATTATGTCGCAGATGTGGTCTCTTAAGTCACGCATGGATTGGAGATCTGCAGATTGTGCATTCTTCTCTCTCACTTTTTTGGGAAATATTTCAAACGCTTTTTTTTCATCAGCCACTTGGAGCGCCTCCAGATTCTTTCTGTGAATGCTGACTTGGGTCCATTTCAAAATCTCATTTTTATAACGTGAAATATTCTTACAAAATCCGTGAGTTTATGAAGAGGATTGTTTGCTAGAAACATTTTCAGCAATCTTTGTTTGTTTTCATCTGGCCTAATTCTTTGAAAAACTGCAGCCTCTAAACTATGAGAAGCAAAGATAATGAAAAACAGCTGCAAGAAATATTTGATCTCAGCTGACATCAACGTTTGCACAATGAACCACCCACACACACTACCGTATTATAAAAATAACGACTGTAGATTCATACATAGCACAGTCTTCAGTGACCATATTTCAAATCATATTTTGATATAATTCAACCTGAATTCCATTTGTGAAGAAATACAGGTATGTTCACAAATCACTATATGTAATTTAAATAATTTAAGATATAAAATGGAATCTGGATTATAGCCCGGGCGGCACAGTGGCGCAGTGGGCAGCGCTGTCGCCTCACAGCAAGAAGGCCCGCGTTTCGAATTTCGGCTCGGGTGCCCTTCTGTGTGAAGTTTGCATGTTCTCCCCGTGTCCGCGTGGGTTTTTGCCGGGCACTCCGGTTTCCTCCGACAGTTCAAAAAATATGCTGCTGCATAGGTTAATTGGCTTGCAGACTAAATTGCCCACAGTGCCCGGTGATGAACTGGCGTCCCATCGTGGGTGTATTCCTGCCTTGCGCCCTGTGTCTGCCGGGATAGGCTCCGGCTCACCGCGACCCTATACAGGCCTAAGCGGTTTCTGTCAATGAGATGAGATGAGATAGAGTATAGCCCCAATCGGTTTTGCAATAGTAGATTTACAGATAAACTGGGTGAAAAAATGTACACTCCAGGAACGGTCCTAAGACATTCCAACAGAAAACTTTTGGCAGTGACCATTTGTTACAACTGAAAGATTTGGTGACGAGCCTGTAGTTGATCCCAACTGATCTCTGCCACAGCCGTGTGTGATACGGGATGTCAGAACGGAGGTCGATGCATCGGGCCGAACCGCTGTGCCTGCGTCTACGGATTCACAGGCCCGCACTGCGAGCGAGGTAAGGGCGCGAGGGAATGCGTGTTTTGAGGTCCTTCAGCAGTAACTGACTCCTTCAGATTGGAAGAAAAAAAAACACCCCATCGTGTATCGATGTAGGTTTTCACGGCCTCTTTATATAAGCGTAGCCTCTAAAGAGCTGCTCTTTCTGAATAGCCGGGTCCAGCGATCCGCCGCTTTCCTTTGCGATGTTTAACCTTGCGCCAGTGATGATGCCTGTAACTAAACGATGGCGCCTCCAACATTGGAGCCAGAACGTTGCGAAGAGGATGAATGCTCAACACGGCTATCCCGAAAGAGCCACTCTTGAGAGCAGTTCTCAGAATTGTTACAAACAGGTAAAGCTGAAGCCGTGGAATTGTATTCTTCTACCACTGCTGGTGGAGAGACCTTTAACTAGAGTGAGCTCTGGATAGCCATTCCAAATCATATGTTTGTCTACTCTTTCATAGTTCCAAAACGTCTTGCAAGAGGTTAGGGTATAAACATTGAAATCTGACATGCGAGACCTGCTGATTGACTAGCTGGGAAAGAAAAAAAATGTCATTGGAAAACTATTCTCTAACATAACAATTGAATAATATTAATTGCACTTGTAGAAGGCCTTTCAACTGAAGGTCACACAGTACTGCACAAAGCTGTGGAGAGAACGGTATGTCAGGAACAACAACGACATAATAGCAGCAAATCAGTGACAATAACTTTTTTCGGGTTTTCTTTTTTCATGCAAATCTGAGCTGTAGAGAGAACGGCATGTCAACAACAATGCAGTTTCAAATTCAATTCAGTCAAAAAACGTTATGATCTGCGTTCTTACATATTAATGCATGTTGGCAGATGTTCTAAGGAATGTTGTGGAAACGTGGTTGATTGAAAATGTAATCCAGCATACCACGTATGCTGGACATATTGCTTATTGTAGCTGAAGAACTCATGGACAGAATGCGGTATCATTAGAACAAACTGCACTGGCATGCATAGATAGTATGTTCTCTTTCCCTACATAATTTATTATTACTATTATAAGTACTAAAGGATAAATGATCAAGTGGAAAACGATACGCCGAGCCAAGATTGTCGTTCTTGAAAAACAAAACAGATGCTGCTGCTCTGTTGGCTTAAGCCCTTAATTCTGGCTAAAGCACTTTGAGCTCGCAGACATCCTCTGTACAGAGGAATTTATCACCTGCTAGACACAGGGTTAAGCTTCTAGTGTGTGGATCTTTCTAAGACCAGCCAATGTTACATTTAAAGGCTGTTATGAGACAACTTAATAACATGGTGTTTTTACCCGCTTTTTCTTAGCTTACATTGGGCGATGTGTGTAATGGTTAACTTACATTGGGGGATGTATGTAATGGTTAATATCTTTGAGCACAATATTAAAGCATTTCCGATAAAGCTGGAGAGCTACATTTTTGCACGCAGGCATAACTCGGATGACAATGCGATTTAGTGAAGAGTTTGAAAATCGGTGACAAGCCAATCCTGGGCCCACCATAGAAACGATCCTTTCAAATTATCATTCTTTTTTCAATCTGATGGGGGCGATATCTTCCGGATGCCAGACACGCACTGAGCTGACTTGACATTTTTACGTGGCTAAGACTAAAAAAGTAGAAATTAAAATAAGATAAATATTACATTTTTAAATTACCTTCTTTTACTGCACTCAAAGGTAGAAAATACATTTTTGAACACAAAATCAATCTATTTAGGGGTGGAAAAACACTGGCCGTATAAGACTACAATAATCTTTTCATTTAATGATAACCTTTAAACTATATTGATATTAAGTGATAATTGATAGTTGTTCCTATCAGTCAATCGTAAGTCACATATTGTCAGTGTTTGGCCACCCGCTTTTTAGTCTGTACCCCTAGAAAGACTGATTTTGTGTTCAAAAAATGTATTTTCTACTTTTGAGTGCGGTAAAAGCGGGTCGTTTAAATTTTTAATTTTTATCCTATTTTATTTAAACATTCTTCAACTACACGATAAATTGAAGAAACACGAGCAGCAATTTACATTGTTCCACAATAAAAAAAAACTTGTAAATTATAGCATTACTCAGATGTTCTCCTTCTCTCTTATATATATAATAAACATTAATGTATAGCTGGTGGAAAGGAAGCATCAGCAAATTGAAAATGTTATACCAACCTTGGAGAGTCATGTTTTATGCAACATTATGTTTAACCTCAGGAATGCGTGTGCACATCAAACACACACTGAATGCTTAATATTGTTTTGAACGCAGGAACATCGATGATAATTTAACAATGCAATGTCGCATATCCCACAGTGATATGTGCAGCCTCTGACCAATTAACTGATCACATCGAGTGCTATATTTACACATAGTGTGACTGCCATTTTCTATATGATGGCGGCAGGGTGGCGCAGTGGTAGCATCTGTGCCTCACAGAAAATCCTGCCCAAGGCTGTTCGATATCCCATCTTGGGCACCTCTCTGTGTGGAGTTTGTGAGTTCTCCCCCTATTCTGTTTGGGTTTCATCCGAGTTCTTCAGTTTTCTCCCACAACTAAAAAACACTCACGAATGAATTCGACAAAAACACCATGATATAAAGGACATGGTGTCTGGCGGGTTGGCGGCGGCTCACCACGTGGCTTGACTCCCCCCTACCTCTGCAGGTCTCCTCGTAGCCCTATATTATTCTGGCTTCGAATGATTACCTTCGGACTTGAATTAACATGTGCCAAGCATTATAAATAGTTTTTATTACAGATGCTCGCAAACATTACCTGTTTACACACAGCAATGTGTTTTTAATATAGTGCACATTTACCTACTCCTCAAGTACTGCAAAGCATTTTCACAAGTCTAAGGCGGCTTGCATTCCATTATTGTCCAATAACCAGTTTTAGCGTGGTATAAATGTTAACATATCCGACTCTTGCACACATCTGCCTGTAGCTTAGTTTTATAGTGAGTCTAATAAACGATATTGTAATGTAATCATATAATAATCGCAGACCCCAACACTCGCCTGGAAAACGTGATTGCCATAGCAGCAGACGTGACAACGTCACTGTGCAGCCAGTGCAC
>JAZEWT010000001.1:16000608-16031409 GCA_036362905.1 Mordacia mordax
CATCCTTCACCACGCTGGTCGGTGCATGATGGTGAAAGTGAGTGGAGGGCTCAAGGCCTTTAAAAATATATTCCTCTCTGCTGAGGTAAGCTGTGGCCAGTCGCTGGAATCACATCGCGGTGCAGGGCTCACTGTGCCACTGCTTCACCCAATGTGCTAGCCTACTTATCAGTACGGCTGGTAAGGTGTTGTGTCATAAGGTTGCAGAAGTTCGGTTAAAACTAACAACTGATGCTAGCCATGGTTGGGAATTGAATTCATAATGCACTCAACTAATGATGCAGATGGCTAATCATTGTACCCTGAGAGACCACGCAGTATACTTACTATAATGAATTTGAGAAATTCTGGGCAATGTTGTAATGATGTAGGTTTTCATGGCTCGATGCATGATGATTGCTTCAAAAAGCTGCATCCTCAGGCGCCTGAAGTTTCCTCTAATGTGTGAGGTGAAACGTCACGAGGTGGAGAGAGGAAGCGATTGACACGGCTGTCCCGAGAGAGCAGCTTTTCCAAGCAATCACCAGGCAATGTTGTTGCAAATACAAGGTCCCCCCCATATAGCCTTATCAGACTGTAGGGTCTAGTGCTATTAGCGAGCACCTATGAAGGTCGAGGCGGCACAAGAGGATGTGGGTGACCAGCACCATGCTCGGCCGCTTTTGTCTCCCTAGTGCCAATGTTTACACACTGCACTAGGTACTCATTTGAGGCTGAGTCGACATAGGGGAGGCTCAGGACCGGTTCAGAAAATCGTCACTGGGATTCGAACTCGGGTCTCCCGAGTTTGTAGCCCAGAGCGCTAACTGCTGGGCCTCCGCTCCCCATGTATGTGTGTATATGTGTGTGTTGCAAATACACATATATACACACATACACTTAGCCATTCCCCGGTTGCCAGCTACCAATTTGAGGCAACCTAGCAATTTGGGTCCAACCCTTCCGTTCATCTGTTCCAAAAGTGATAGTTTATCTTGCAATCAACATGCACTCTGAATGCGTTGTAAATAACGTGTTATAAACTTAAATCGTGGAAACTTCCCCAAATCGTATGTAACTGTGTTTGTGCAACTAGTACAATGAATGGGGTATTTTTTTGCCGCACTAATTGGAATTTTTTACTATTCGACTGAACCTCCATGTGCATCCGATGGCAACTTGGGCGGAAAGCCATCCAACTGTCCCATAACGCACCAGTGCCTCCACAGTGCTGCACAGCAGTTACCAGTCTCTGGACAATTGCTTTGGAAAGAAACAGACCTCTGCTGAGTCGGCATTAAACACGATTGTTGAGCTCTTATTTGCAAGTGACAATCCATAAATCTCATCTCATCATCTCTCATTGTCAGAAACCGCTTAGTGCTGTACAGAATCACAGTGGGCCAGAGCCTCTCCCGGCAGACACAGGGCGCAAGGCAGGGATATACCCACGATGGGATGCCAGTCCATCACCGAGCACTGCAGGCAATTTAGTCTGCAAGCAGCAGCATGTTTTTTGGACTGTGGGAAGAAACCGGAGTGCCCGGCGAAAACCCACGTGGACATGGAGAGAGCATGCAAACTCCACACAGAAAGGCACCCAAGCCGAGATTCGAACCCGGGACCTTCTTGCTGTGAGGCGACAGTGCTACCCACTGGGCCACCATGCCACCCCACAATCCATATATCTTTATATTAAAATTTGATTGCAATGTTCTACTTTCCAGTAAAGTTCGGTATCCAACAGAGCTCCCTTACCATACGTGTCTGGCACCTCTACTGACGAATCGTCTCGTTTTTTTTTCCAGAACATCATGTGCTTTTCACTCTTGTTTTATATGCATCCAAACACAATCTTTGTTCTTTCTTCCAGACACCGTTTGCCCCAAGGGTTTCGCAAGAGCAAAAGGAACTCAGTGTGAAGGTATCGCGGTTTTTTTTATGGCATTGCTTCCTTACCCTTCAGAGGGCTCACAACATAACACAGAACCCCCGTGAACTTCGCAAAACACAACAAGGAAACGAAATGTACGCAAGGGAAAAGACGAACACAAACAACGTCAAAATGTTAGCCAGTAGGTTTCAATCAACCATGTGCGGAACATCTTGGTGTTGTGTTCTCAGCCGGACATCTCAATTCCCCTGTGTCTTGAAAGGGTGTTGTAAATTCGTGGAGGCAAAATGCTTATATTTCATGTATGCTTTCTAAACGCAAACTAAATTACACTTATACATGCACGTTATGATATTGCCTCTTAATGCATTTGGCTGGGAGCTGCTGTAATAAATAATACATGTGTTGACTCGTGGGATCGCAACCGGCGCAGCACAGCCAAGTTCTGGCTGAACAAACATTAAATGGCTCGCGCAGGGTGCGACCGTCAGTACAATTTCAACAGAAGTGGTAAGTGAATGGGCCTTGCTATTTGCCTTTATGCTGGTTCACCAAAGGTGACCTCTGCCTTTCTGCCGTGGTCGCGTTCCATACCTGCAGACGTGAATGAGTGTGAAGTGTTTGCGGGGATCTGCATCAACTCCCGCTGCGTCAACACTGCCGGCTCCTTTAAGTGCGAGTGTCCACCTGGTCACACTCTTGATGGCACCGGCAGGACCTGCATTGGTGAGACTGCTGGATTTTAAAAAAATATATAAAAAATTGCACCACTTTCAAAGCAAAACACTATCCTCAGTTGACCACACTTTACACCAACAATGATCCATAATGCGGGGAGGCATAATTTCCAGCGTCACTTTCAGAAGCTTCCCAATCGCAGTGTGTTATTCCATATGTTGTTATGTGATTCGACGTAACGGGAATACCTTTGTGTTAAAGGAACTTTAATGGAGTAACTACACCATTAAAAATAGCAATCAAGCATTTTAGAGATCACTCAAAATTATACGGGCATCCCAAACAGCAACAATCTAAAATAATGTTTTAAGCAATAACATGACACGTTTGCACAGTTTGGCATGAAATGTGAGTTTCTCTGAACAGCCTGAAACATTTCTGGTAGTTTATCGGAAATATATTCATGAGGTGGGTGCACGACACATTTACATTCACGTGATCTCGACCAAAACTCTCGTGATCACGAACACCCACGCTCCACCCCACCGAGAGTTCCAATAGAACCGCTGCGGCTTTTGCGTTCATTCTGGCCTCGTTGCGCGCGCCGTTCAGACCTGCGGCTGGAGAACTGCTACCTGTCATACGAGGAGGAGGATTGCGAGGAACCCTTGAGCGTGCGTCTCCGCAGCGACGTCTGCTGCTGCTCCCTCGGCAAAGCCTGGGGCCCCGATTGCGAGGGCTGCCCCGAGAAGGGCAGCAAGGAGTACGCTTTCCTGTGCCCACGCGGCCCCGGATACTCCAACCGTGGCGACCTGGTCACCGGCCGACACTTCTTCAAAGGTGGCGGCGAGGCCTCGCGCTCGGGTCAATAAGTCGGTGTTAGTTGTGGCCCCGTAGGATTTAGGGAGTGGGGGTGGGGGGTGGCTGGAGTTGAGCGACCTCTGCCGATCGCTTTTAAATGCTTGGCCATATATCAAAATATGTTTTAAGTGATGGGCATCAGATCCATTCCTCATACACGTGAGGTGGTGAGAGTGGGAGTGGAGTCCACGATGGACAAGTGTGGATAATCCTCCTGGTTGTGTTCAAAGTTAGTGTCAAACGTTGACTGTCATTCCTGCCACCCTGAGATTTGGTCTGCGCCCTTCCCTCGTCTTTTAACACAAGGTCATGCTACGGGGCCGATGGAAGTTGCATTGTTTTACTTTGTGCTTGCTGATTTTAAGCTACGAAAATTATAGCTCTAAAGCGACTATTTGCAGTGGGGATAACTGCGATACAGTTGTGTGAAAGTGATCTGTTAAAAAAGACACGAGCGCCTGGAAAGATTGACCTAATGAAAGTTTTATCCCTAAATCCTGTAATTTTGAGAGCACAGTATCAACAAATGAAATGGTTTGCTGAACAAGAGGATGTTTATTTGCTTCTTGTATAAACTGTAATTTTGGCTTGTCTTCATCAGCGCTGTGTATATGTTATCGCCTCTACAGATATCAACGAGTGCAAAGTGTTTCCACAAATGTGCTCCAACGGCAAGTGCAGGAACACTATCGGGAGCTTCAGGTGCAACTGTGAGAATGGATTCGTTTTGGACGCAGAGGGTAAAAACTGTACAGGTACGATATATCACAAATTCAAAACGTCTATGGGAGAAAAGAGACAAAAAACACACCCATAAACGTTAATCCCACATGACCATTATGATTTTCAATTACTTCAGCCCTTGCCAAATATGAATTTGTTGTATTAATATTGGGTTCACTGGTATGACATTCAAAGATTCTTCGCAGTATGCAATAGAACTTGTTGGTGTAATTGACATCATTTTCATATAAACTATACTGAAATGCATGAATGTTTGAAGCATGACAAGCACTTGAATATCCACGTGGACAAGCTAATGCCAGATCATGAACTGATGAAACGTGGATTCAAAGGCACACAGCCAAGCCAACTTTTTGTTTTTAAAATGTCCTCTTTATAAGAGCTGAACAAACGATTTACCACATGCCATTAATGCAAGCACTTTTGTGCCACCAAGTTGTTTTACGCATGTGTTAACATGTGTAGTAATACATTTGCAACACCGAATTGAATCACGTGCTGAACCATGTCCATGGTGTGCTTCTACCCCCTCTGGTATCTTCCTTCACAGACATTGACGAGTGCAAGATCTCTCACGACATCTGTGGAATGGGGACATGTGTTAACACACCTGGAAGCTTCGACTGCGAGTGCATGGAGGGCTTCGAGAGTGGCTTTATGATGATGAAAAACTGCATGGGTATGACCTGCGCATCATCATCAATATCACTAGCAGCACCTTGACTCGCAATAATTTTGTTACTAAGTTGATACTGTTGGTCATTATTTCTTGTTGTTGTCAGCTTGTCATTCCCCACTGCTGGGAAAGGGCCTCTCCAAGTTTCTTACATTCTTTCAATTTCCTGAGTTGTCTTGGTTCAGTAAGGGCCTCCGAATTCTTTGGTTAAATCTTTCCATCTCTTCCGCTGTTTTCTTCGGCCTCTTGAACTTTCTCTGAGTATCCACCGAGGGGTTAATTACACTTCAAAGCAACACGATCGCACGCTTACCGAGACCATGCCGCCGTTTGTCTCCCGGCGAGTCGGCGACACGGATTGCGTTCTAATCCTGAGCAACCTTCGCACCGCCGTGCAGACATCGACGAATGTGAGCGGAACCCACTGCTGTGTCGTGGTGGGACGTGTGTGAACACGGAGGGCAGCTTCAAGTGCCTGTGCCCTCCGGGGCACGATTTGAACGAAGATGGCACAGCGTGCCTGGGTAAGTCTCCTCCGCTGCCTTAATATGCAACACCGTTAGGTCCTTCATCTTGCTACGGTACTTATTTGTGACCCTTGGGTGAAAGGAGCTTTAGAAATGCAAATAGTATTATTATCATGCTCATTTATGAATCTGATCTTTAACAACTATGCCAGACTCACCGTGTATAATTGCCAATTTCAAACTGTAGTTGCAAATTTGACCTCGTGTTTGAAGATGCAGTTACTAAAATGAGAAAAAGAGCAAAAAATGTATGTGTTTAAAAAAACGTGAATGTTGAGTAATCTCTAAAATATCATTTGACTCCAATAGCTGTGCCTGCTTTAAAAAAAAAAAATTATTTTGCTTTGACCACAGCATGAAGGTGCAGCCTTACAACTTCTTGCTCCCTCCTCTATTGACAGAGGGGCCTCCAATATTGGAGGCCCCTCTGGTGAGATACATTGAACGGGGAAATCATATCATTATGAAATTTGTTATTGCGTAAATAGTTTTTTTGTGTAAAATCCTTCGATAACCTCTGCTTGTCCTGCTCGTGTGTCCGTTAAACAGACGTGGACGAGTGCTCTCTGAGCGACAACCTGTGCAGAAACGGCCGCTGTGTCAACATGATTGGCTCGTACCAGTGTTCCTGCAACACCGGCTACAGTGCCACACCAGACCGCCAGGGATGCGTGGGTAAGTGACCTCCCATCGAACGAGTGAACATGTTTAATGGCACTTGAATCCAATTTTGAAAATCAGAATTCGTGCACAGTGCTGTTCTTTTCTCGTGCTTGGAGTCACCTGCCAGGTCAGGAAAATTCGACTGTGGAGGAAAGAGGACTGAAGCATGAAGTGCAATAACTCTGTTGCCATAGCACCTGACGGGATCGGCTAAAATAAATATAAATGCTCGGTTGTGTTTTTTTTCCTGTACGTGAAATTTTCCTTATTTACGGTGAAGGAATATGTATTTATATTTTCCTTTTACAAACAGGTGAAGTATATTATTTGTGTGTGTGTGGCTTTTTCTTACACCATAGCTGTTGGTATTCTATTTTTAACTGTGGTTCCTGTGCTTGTTGCATTTTTCGTATAGACATTGATGAGTGCACAATCATGAACGGCGGTTGTGACACCCACTGCTCCAACTCGGACGGAAGCTACGAGTGCAGCTGCGAGCGTGGCTATGCCCTGCTGCCAGACACGCGCAGCTGCTCCGGTGAGTGACGCAAATATGCAGCCGTGTTCCAGCCACTGCCGAATGAATGCCTCCTTAATTCGTCTCCTTCTGTCACCATGACCCATCCCACTCGTTCCCTGTGAGATAATCTCCATCAGACGATCCTGCACGGTGGTGACTCTCTTAGGTGTGTTCATTCCGTTGCCCACTATTCAGTCACCGGTGTCTCATCCACCTGCTCTCCTCATGCCCAAACCATATGACTCTTTTGCGATCAACATTATCCCTCCTTAAATCGATGGGTGCATGTTTTGGTCTCGCGGTGTAATGCAGAGCATGCATTTTGGCATGCGCCTTTCAGATTGGTAATTAACAACACATTATCATGATTAGATCACGATGGCCATATTATGAGAAATGATTGGATGAAAATTTGCTTTTGTTGGAAATTGAAAATTGTGCCATACGTGATCAGTGCTAACGGCAATTATAAATGAGTGCACTTTTCAAACAACATACGTGTTTTCTATCTTACTGCTAGCTCATGAAATCTACATATCCTACACATTGTACATATTTAAAAATGTCAGCTCTTAAATGCTTACTACCTTAAAATAAGTGATGTGGTCGTGATTCTATGTTATAAGAAACACGATTTCCCATATTTGAATATGTTTTTAAGTGACACTGGTTGGGTGGGGGGCACAGTAGCACAGTGAGCAGCTCTGCTGCCTCACAGCAAGGTCCTTGGTTCGAGTCTTGACTGAGGCGCCTTTCTACATAAAGTTTGTACATTCGCCCGTGTCCACATGGGTTTTGTCCAATGACATGGTGCCTGGATTAATTTCCTTGACTAAATAATTGCCCTGAAATGTTGTAAATTGCTTGTCTCTCCCTGCTGAACAAATTTTTAAAACAGCTACATATCTCAACACTTCCAACTTAAATACAAATTTGACTGACTGAGTGCTACCATAAAATAATAAATACACATTACAAATATATTTGAATGCATTTCAAGCAAAGGCCATTCTTCATAACTTCATAGCAATATATATATATATATAAACGTCTTTGCTTGCAGGAGCAGTGTTATTGACGAATGTGTTCAGTTTTCACCGTACACAGATGCGCCGGTGTTTCCCACTATGTCTGTCAGACATTGATGAGTGTGAGGACAACCCATACTTGTGTGACGGCGGGCAGTGCACCAACGTTCCCGGAGAGTACAGATGCCTCTGTTACGATGGCTTCATCTCCTCCGTGGACATGAAGACTTGCTCTGGTGAGTCGTCTGCTGCAGTTCTCTCCACTCGTGATGTTAAAGTAGAACGCGCACCACGGACATGGGAGAAGATTTGTTTGTTTTATTAAAGATATAGAGATGGTTTATTAGTACAGCCGACAATACCCAGTGAGCTTGAAAGCTCTATATGCGGGATTCCTGTGACACAACATACATCTAAACTGACCAATGTAACAACGCATTGTAACCAAAATATTAACATATCTAACTTTAACACGACGGCTGTAGTTCCAACTTGGTTCAAGATACACGATGAAGCTGATTATAATCATTAGCTCTACAATGTACCAATGGTGCTGAAACATCTGTATTTGTCTCTCCGGTGGCTATGGAGTTACGTCTTCATACCGTAATGCGCTTGTAAAAGATGGGCGAATGAGTAAATGGTACGGCAGGTTCTTTAGACATCAACAGATATTCTGTGATGTAACGAGATTCCTGGGCTTGTGAATAACAGGCAAACATGTCAGAGTGTAGAATTCGATAATGCTATTGTTACATGTCATCCGCAAACAAGCATATGTCTGTCAAGCTACCAGTGGTCATCGTAAATACTAATTTGTTATTTCCATGCAGCTATATAAAAATGTAAATTTGGCCTGTATTATATGGATATAGTTCTGGAGGCCCTTTTGGCTGTCGAGAGCAAGGGCAGTCAACCACAGACAACATGTGGAGCAAACAGCGCAGTTATTTTATTTTTTTATCAAGTCCTTGAAAAAGGCTAATCGTTGTTCCAGCGAATGACTGCAACACAATAAAAGAGTGCGATTCGTCCGGCAGATGTGAATGAGTGCGAACTGAATCCCAACATCTGCATCCACGGCAAGTGCGAGAACACGCGCGGGTCCTTCATCTGCCACTGCAAGGTCGGCTTCACTGTCAAGAAGGGTTCCACGGGATGCACAGGTTTGATCCGCACCCCATATTCCTCTGAAAGGAAAGCACATTATATTTAGATATCCTCGCACATACACAAGTGAGAATCGGTTTCTTTTTTATATAAAATAATAATGAATCCCACGAGCTTTTCCCGTGCAGTAGGATCCAGGTGGCAGCTATTGATGCGTCTCTCCTTCTTCTCTATTGGCTCACGGAGGGTGTCGATGCACGGCAAAGAATTTTTTTTATTGAATGTCACTCGCAAAATGTGGTCCAATGTTCTATTTGTGTCAGACGTGGACGAATGCGAGATCGGAGCTCACAACTGCGACATGCACGCCACATGCGCCAACGTGCAGGGCAGCTTCAAATGTACCTGCATCGAAGGCTACTTTGGAGATGGAGTGAAATGCCAAGGTAAGCACATGTCATCATTTTCCTCAACACAGCGACTTTTTGGTGTAATAAATATTAATTTTAAATGACACAAATTAATTCAGACGTATTTTCGTTGGTGACTTTAAAATCGTGGAGTTTGCATGTTCTCCCAGTGTCCACGTGGGTTTTCGCCAGGCACTCCGGTTTCATCCCACAGTCTAAAAAACATGCTGCTGCATAGGTTAATTGGCTTGTAGACAAAATTGCCCGCAGTGCCTGGTGATGGACTGGCGTCCCATCGTGGGTATATCCCTGCCTTGCGCCCTGTGTCTGCCGGAATGGGCTCCGGCTCACCGCGACCCTGTACAGATCTAAGCGGTTTCTGACAATGGGATGAGACTTTAAAATCGTTTCACTCGGTAGCATTAAGCTTGGAAATAATATGGTCACAGTACCAGCAGGCTGAGAGAATCTTGAAGCATTTTAAAGAATTGCGCCAAACGTTACCGTGTTGTTGTTGTTTTTTTTATTTCCCCACTCCTCCACACGCACGCACACACACCCGGGCAGATGTTGACGAGTGTGCCAACGGGACGCATAACTGTATCCCCGAGGCCAAGTGCGTGAATATTCCTGGCACGTTCACGTGCGTGTGCAGAGACGGCTTCTCGGGAGATGGACAAACATGCGTGGGTAAGGCTCACACGTAACGCACGCCACCCGCCGTCATGACCTGCCAAGCAACGCAGCGTTGAGGGAGATGAGATAATATAAGCAACATATTTTACAAATTTTCCTCTCGTTCGTTCTATTTTGGTGATGTTTATTTAAGCGAAGTCTTGATCGCTTATGAAGACTCTCAAAAAGGTCTTGCCTGCTGTATTGGGCCAGCTGCTTTTGTGTGTGCGTGTATTTTTGTTGCACGTTCAAGGCACACTGGAAAATGTTCTTCATTATGACCGATGCTTGTTACGTAACCTTTTCAATAAAACATTCACATTTCATTGGAGACGTCTGGCATAATTTTATATGGTTATGTGCACCGCCTTTCGATGCTCAAGAGGCTCAAATGTCTTATAGACTTGAGGAACAAATGTACTTGTACTAGTAAGGTACTCAGCAAGATGGAAGCCACCAACCCACACTGAACAGTACAATCAAAAGACTCCCACCTCCATCCCGCCCCCCACACCCCTCTGCAACGTTTCACATATTCGCATTACTGTGACATAATTTCCCATTGACCGTTGTGTTCCTCTACAGACATGGACGAGTGCGCGGAGAATGTGAATCTGTGCGAATTCGGGCAGTGCCTCAACTCGGCCGGAGGCTATCGCTGCGAGTGCGAGATGGGCTTCGTGCCCACTGTCGACGGGCGATCCTGCAAGGGTGAGCAGCGCTCGTTTGCCCACGGCGCTCTGTGACGCACGCAAATCGAAGCTCGAGCGCGCGGAGGCCTGACTGTTTCTTACCGCCTCTCCCTGTTTTCCCTCCAGATATCGACGAGTGCATGTTCGACAACATCTGCGTGTTCGGGAAGTGCGAGAACGTGCCCGGCATGTTCCGGTGCGTGTGCGACCCCGGGTATGAAATCGATGAGACCGGAGGGAACTGTACAGGTAAGGACGACTTATGGGAGTTGACGATTGCTTTGAAAAGCTGCTCTCACGGAACAGCCGCGTCGATCGCCTCCCCTCGCCACCTCGCGACGTTTCGCCTCACACGTTAGAGGCATCCTCAGGCGAAACGTTGCGAGGTGGAGAGAGGAAACAATCGACGCAGCTGTCCCAAGAGAGCAGCTTTTCGAAGAAATCATCATGCATCGAGCCGTGAAAACCTACATCATTATGATGGGAGTTGAGTCCATCAGTCCAGGCTGGCTGGGAGGTTCTCCAGTGTAACTGCACGTGTCGGCATTTTCATGTGGCCTTGACGTGCACGTGGCCTGGCACAAGTGCCATAGTGACGTTACTACCAGTGAGTGGAGAATGGCGGTTGTTGTTGTTTTTTGATTGCTATCCATCGGACCTTTATTTTCATGGCTCTCATTCGCAGTTCTTTGGCGAAATATTATTTTTTTACACGATGAGGCTTCAATGACCTTTACAATTTATGACTATTAAAATCAATTTCATTGTGAAATGAGATAAATGAAATACATAATAAAGTATAATAAAGTAAAGTCAAGGTTTATTATGTAATAGTGCTACCATCTTGCCTTTTTCTATTGTTTAATAAAGTGTGTGACATCAATTATACGTTGTACTTTTGGATTATATTCCAAAATGTCATCATCACACAATGCTAGCTCTCTAATGCAAGGAGGTCTCTCACGTAAGCAGACACATGCTAAACTATAAACTATGTTATTTTATTTACCAGGAAAAGCCCACTGGGCTATTGGCTCCTTTTCAAAGGCAACCTGGCCACTGATGATGTTTCATCAGCATATGTGGGAATTGATAGTGGCAGCCAAATACTCTTAACAATTGGATTATTAAACGCTTTCACAATTTCTGGCCACCTAAATGGATGAACCTGTACTTTGATAGCAATACTTTCTCCTATGCTTCTGGAGAACATGATTATATCGCATCTACTGTTACATGCTGATGATGGCCTCCGACGTTAGAGGCAAAACATCATGCATAAGAGAAGAGGGACGCTCAACACAGATGTACCGAAACAGCAGTTGTTTTTGCGCAATTCTTGTCCGTAGAGCTGTGAAAAAAGTTAGAAAAAAATGTCTTAACACCTTGATTCCTCTACCCTTCGCAGACAAAGATGAATGTGCTGATCCCAGCAACTGTTTCAACGGCATCTGCACCAACACACAAGGAAGCTTCCACTGCAGCTGTCACGCTGACTACCAAATGAGCCCTTCAGGCCAAGGATGTGTGGGTGCGTTGTCGTTTACATTCCACTTATTTGGGTAAAATGAGGACAATTTAATCGCGCGGTGATTTAAAAAGAAAATAGAAATCTGGAGTGTGACGCCGATGGACCTACAGGCACGGCAAAGTAGTCGTTCACCACATCTTTATGCTCGTGCCCTCCCGCAGTTTCTGACCGGCTGTACCATCGCCGTATATATCACACACATCTTGATTTCTGTATGCCGATATCAATCAGTTCACATAATGTATTCATTAGATGTTGAACTGTGGCAAAAGTGTGTGATTGTTATATAGTGACAGATACCATGTAGACAAAAATAATTTACTCGTCTTCATCATCTTTTTTTTCCCCAATATTCATTAGGGTATGCCATTACCACGGATCATTCTTTTTCACTTTTTTCCCCCATCCTTTGCATCTTCTCTTGTTAAACCCTTCTTCTTAAGGTCGTCTTCCACTGCCGATCCATATTTGCTAGAAAGTATGTACATTTTTACCAATCTACGAAAACATTTGGCTGGACAGACTACAGAGTGGGGAAGTGCTTCCTGGAGTCGACGGAGAGAGGCGACGGCACCCTGAGCTGCAACGTGGAGATTGGCATTGGCATCTCTCGCTCGTCCTGCTGCTGTTCGCTGGGTCGAGCCTGGGGGGACCCCTGCGAGCTGTGTCCTGTCGTCAACACAAGTACGCGTACCCACAGCGCCGGTGACGCCTTCTTCCATTCGTCTTCATCGTCCATCATCGTTATCGTCAACCCATCGTCTGTACAGTGGGCGGCACGGTGGTGGCGCGCCGAGGACCTCTGCCGCCTCGCGGCAACAATGTCTGAGTTCCGAATGCTGGCTCGGGCGGCTTTCTATGGGGGTTTTTGGAGGCTACGCCGGTTTAGTCCAATAATCCAAAAACATGCTGCTGCTGCTGTCTCAGTTAATTGGCCTGCTGACTAAATTGACCCGGTGCCTGGAGATAGACGGGTATAGCCCTGCTTTGTGCACTGTGTCTGCCAGGATAGGCTCCGGCTCCCTTGCGACCCTCGCAGGGTTAAGCAGGTTCTGATGATCGTGACGATCGTCATCTGTACGCGACTGAATATAAGTCTTCTCCATACCGTGTCGGCCGCAGCGGAGATGTTTAACCATACTTCACCACACAAGTCAGTGCTGTGTTGGTGAGGAGAGGAGCCGAAGATCGGCTCAAATTTTGAGGTGACAACAGTGGATCGATCATGACTGCTGCTAATGATATTACCTCTAAATTGCCTAACGTTACCTCAACATTTAAGGATGATTGTATTAAGATGATAAGCGCTCATGCACATTAAATAATGATAGGCTAACTCAATTAAGATGTTTCCTATTCGTGTATAAATGTACTCTTTGTCTTTTCACAAACTCCAGCTGACTACAGGATCCTTTGTCCTGGCGGAGAAGGCTTCAGACCAAACCCCTACACTGTCATCCTGGAAGGTAATTCGGTCAAGTCACTTTACTATCCACAAAATAACGATCAACTCGTGCACACTATCGTTTGGTTCCCTTGCACACACAATGAACACACTTATAATGTGGAATCTAAAAATACAGGTTAGCACAGACGCAAAATAAACGCCCCTGTTTTGTACGCTGCGTGTTTTACACAAAGCGAACAAAAGGCAAGCTTCTTTTGCGAATTTTTGCCATACTCACCCATTAAATGTGTCCCCCCCCGTCCGTACAGACATTGACGAGTGTACGGAGCTGCCAGGCCTGTGCCAGGGTGGAAACTGCCAAAACACCTTTGGCAGCTTCAAGTGCATCTGCCAGCCAGGCTTCCACTTCAACGAGGACAATCGGCAGTGCGAAGGTAATGTCTCGCCGCGTTCCCAGACTATTCCACTGACTCATTTATGTTTCCTCGGTGTGTAAATGGGTTCCCCAAACGTAACGATTTTCTGTGTTTGTAGTCTGCCGGGAGAAACTGGTTTCAGTCGCGGGGACTGTTTTTCAGATATCGATGAATGCGCCAACTACCCAACCGTGTGTGGTCCTGGCACCTGCTACAACATCGTCGGAAACTACACCTGTGTCTGCCCGCCTGACTATATGCAGGTCAACGGAGGGAACAACTGCATGGGTGAGTACTGGTGTACAGTGCAGTTTTGCTGCATGGTGACCATTCTTGCGCAGAGAACGGGTAGCCCGCCCGCACGTGGAGAGTTGCAAACTGTAATCTTGCAAGGGAGACAAACGCTGCCTTCTGTCCATCCCGAGTGTCTAGAACGAATGCCATTTTTGTAGAATGTCGCCATTGGCTGTTGAACTTGTAATGCGTAGCCCTGGGACGCTTTGTCTGCGGTGCTCAAACCCGCCCGCGGCCATGCATCCTTGTTCCGACGGCGCGCGGGAGAACACGTGGTGGGGGGCTGCTTCACTCATCGCTCCCCATCACCACTGGCACCATACACGCAGCCACTCCAGCGAGAAGACGGGAGGCTTCTACTTTTCATCCTCTTTATTAACACTAACTACCGTGAGACCATAACAACCGTGCAACACAGCACCCTACCCTCCCGCGCTTTGCGCGCTAACAACTCTCCCCGACTACATTCTCCCATGTGGGTCTTTGTCAATCTCCCATCCTGGATTCTCCCTTGCACTTCCACACATCACCTTACGTTCCCCACCACACATCACCTCGTCGCGTCAGATCACACCACGACCACGTGATGTTTAATAATAATAATAATAATTGCCCTTCTAGAACGCTTTTCACCCGATGGTCACAAAGAGCTGCACAGAGCTGTTGAGAGAATATCATGTCAACAACAATAACATCAGATCAGTACAAAACCGACTGCAGAATGAGAACTAATATGAAGCAAAAAAAAAACAATCACTGAAGGTCAAAGTTTAAAGATGACCCCAATATATCTGGCTCTGCCAGTTTTCTCAGGTTATCAACTCATCTCAAATTTACCATTCCCGTCTAAGGTCCTTGAACCACCTCCGAGGGACAATACAATGCACTAAGAACACACACCCTGGGTCGCTCTTACCTGACCCCTTGTCACTCCGGGTGACCCCTCGTTCCCACCTAGCCTGTCACGTCACGAGGCTTGACACCACATACTGATAGACTGCCCCCCGCCATTGGAATGTGGAATTGTTACCAAATGGAGAAGAGCTCTATCCCCCACACGTTGATTTTAGTGGCAAATCCCTTATATCTTTGATGCTGATTGAAGCACAGCTGACCAAAATGACTTATAGTGTGGCAGGTTTTTATTACGAAACGTTGGCAGCGGTGCACATGCAAAAATATAACAAAGCATTGAACTTAAAAACTAATAGCTCAAGAGGATGATAAGACTGCCATAGAGGGGTGCAGCGGTATGGATGCATGTGTTGAGGTGTTGTTATAACATGACAGATATATCTTGGAGCCATATTTTGCATTCATAATGGTGCACTGTACTCCATATAAAAATGAATTATCCAGGAAATGATCCAGATGATATCAAGTAAATACTACTAATAATAATGATATTTGCATTTCTAAAGTGCCTTTCGCCCAGATGATTTTACGTAAATACTACTAATAATAATGATATTTGCATTTCTAAAGTGCCTTTCGCCCAAGGGTCACAAAGTGCTGCGCAGAGCTGTGGAGAGAATGGATCACTTAAGTAAAATAATGACTATTAACCAATGAATGACATCGAATAACAAATAAAATAATTGTTAAACAAATTAAGGAAGGAAGAAGTGTTCCTGACCATTCATGCGTCAACATCAAGCCATCATCCAAGCACAGAGCAGCATGTAGCATCGACATTCCTAGCCAGAGAACTTCAAAACCTTACGGAACAAGTGAGTCTTGAGACGGGATTTGAAGAAAACAATTTCAGCTTACATTTAACCGATGTCTATTAACACGGCACTGACATTCTGACACTGCAGACATGCGGAAAAGCTTCTGCTACAAGACGTATGATGCGGCTGGCTGTGACAACGAGTTGGCGTTTAACCTCACCAAGAAAGACTGCTGCTGCAGCTACAGCATCGGCAAAGCCTGGAACAAGCCTTGCGTTCCCTGCCCAGCCATCAACACCAGTAATGACACCACCATCTGCCTTCTTCTACACGTAACACTTAGCACTTGAAGCATTCAGCCACATAACGGGTTAATCGATACCATTCAGTGGCAAATCCTTTTTGTACTCTATCTCTAAATCATAAATTTGTATGACAGCAAGGTCATTGTAGTAGATATTAATGAACACAGATCTTTAAAAATAAAATGGCGTTTTAGTATGTTTGACGTGAAAGTATGGAATATGAAAACAAGCAGTATCTGTAATCTGTAAATCAGACAGTCTATACAGTATGCTGATCAGTAGTTTTCGTGATGGATATGGCCCATAGTGGACAGCGGAAGCATTTGCCATCATAGGTGATACCGACCAACCTCCTTGGGTCATGCTATTTAATGTCTCAACACCGTTTAGCCAAGTACTGTGCAGTCACCGTAAACTTTAGCTTGAAGCTGGGTTGCAATATCAATTGAAGACCAATGATGTGCAGTATGGCAGGTTAGTAAGGGCAGGTGAACACATTACGAGACAGGGAAGCCAAACCTTTATGTATTTTCGTGGCAATCTTATAGCACGTGTGCTTGTGGAGCAGAATATGTTCTACGCAAGTTGTTTCCTATGGAGCGAGGCCATTGCATGATATTACTTCTCACGAATCAAGTAATCTTAATCGCGGGGGTTTGCCATCCTCATGCTCTTCTGCACACGTTTAATTCCACACTTTAGTAACAGAAATAGACGCCCAACATTCTCAACCCACAATGCAGACGAAGTAAGTTTGAAGTGGAAGTTGTAAAGCAATAGTGTGATGTGAAACCCACACTGCGTTTTGACTGAATACCGTACCCGAGATCGTAAATTAATGCTAATAAAGTTTGTGAGACTCAAGTTGACATGAAGCCTGTGAAAATTGTCTCAAGAGAACAAAAAAGCTGGCACAAGCCGGTGAAAACAAGTAAGTAAATGAGCCCACAATTTGGTTACATAACCCGTTATGATTATAATAAATAGGTCACCTTGTACAGCATTAAAAAAAAACCTGTATTTTACTTAGCTGTGTAAACAAAACATCTCCTCTTACAGAGGTCTACAATGAGCTCTGCGGCAAAGATATCCGACCTGGTTTCGAGATTAACATCGCAACAGGAAATGCCGACGGTGAGTTCTCCATCCTCTGTACTGCTGCACTACCCACTGGACTCGAGTTTGCACAATGCACCCACGATTGTGTTACGGTCTTACGCAATCAATGCAAGCCGTTGACGTGAGCTGACCGGACAGATATCGACGAGTGCGCCAAGATCCAGGGCATATGCGCCAACGGCATGTGCGTCAACCTGCCTGGCAGCTACCGCTGCGAGTGCCCAATGGGTTTCCTCTACAACGACCACATGATCGCCTGTGAAGGTGAGCGATAATGATGGTTTTTTTACCCATTCCTGCACTCTGGTCTCAGTGTGTGCGCGTTGTGTGTTACCGGAACTCTCTACGTACAAGGCAGAAGTGAAAGTAAGCCGGTACGGTCCAGTACAGAGTACGAGTAAGAAAGTGACCATTTATATTATGATTTGTACCCGAGGATTACGGAGCGCTGTACGTCAAGTACTGTACAGGTGGAAGGTGGGGTTCCAGAACAACCGGTAGAAGTTCAAATTACATTTCACCCCTGCTTATAGGACACGCTGAGTGTGCACGTCATGAATGACAGACTAAAGAGGCAAAAAAACTGGAATGTATACAATAAATTACGAATGAACATTAAGCGTTGAGTGTTAAAACACATCTACTAACAATTAAACGCATGTATACCACGGGCATCACTGATACATTGGCTACACTTTGGAAGAAAAAAAAACAGCATGTGACATTCGGCACAGTGCACAAAATACAATAACATTTGACTGGTCTTCAGGATAAACTTTACCCGAGCAAACAACAGAATGTGTTTTACCAGATTACTTGCATCTGTGCCACATGGTTTGTTGGCAAGATGGGATCAAATGTTAACACGAGATTAAAAGTGACACAAGAGGAACGTTGAGTCTTCACTAACACAATTGTCAGGAGTTGCAGAACATGCCAAGAACATTCTGTTGATTTAGATTATTTTGATGTTCTATGTAAAACTAAACACTACTTGCAAAGACTGGTCAGATAATCCATTGAAAATGAAAGATATTAAAGACATTATCAACCAAGATGACCGTTATATGCTAAGTGTGAATTGGAGATGGGCCTTTTAGTGATTTCAAAATGAACGTGGTTGAATCGTTTTTGTGAGATGTTACACCCAGATTTCTCACCAATTTATTTGCTGAAGCAGGAACACACTGGTACTTTCGTTCACGCAAAAACGTTTTTAAATTGGATGTATCAGTTGGAGGGATTACGACACATTTATCTTACAGATTTTAACCAAAAAGCAAATCTTACATAATAATACTATTTTGAATTCTGTTACTTGGTATAGTCCAGGTCATCCTTGGACAACAGGCAATGTATAATGTCTCCTAGGTAGTAAAAGTAAATTGTAATTTAAAAAAAGTTAAATTATAGTAATACACATTTTCCTTCACAGACATCAACGAGTGTGCCAGTGCTGAGAAGATGTGTCAGCGTAATGCCGAGTGCATTAACTCTCCCGGGAGCTACCGATGCGAGTGCTCCGCAGGCTACACGCAGTCTCCGTTTGGTCTCTGCATAGGTGGGTATTTCTCAAATGTCTGCCTGGAGCCCTCTGTATGTCTGTGCCCGCTACAGGGTTGCACAGTGGTAATATCTGCACCTCACAGCAAGAAATCCCTGCCCGAGGCGGTTCCATTCCCGCTTCAGGCGACTCTCAATATATGAAACGCAGTGTGTGGCAAGCGTTGGCGTCCGCTGACTGCATGGCTGCCTTCCGCCCGCCTCTGTACGGTTTCCTCGCTACACCTCTGTAATTATGTTAATCACCCTAGATAAGGCCATATGCCAGATAATAACTAAAAATAATACGGTCCCACCAACTTGTATGACATTTCTGGCCGTGCACAACTACTTTTGTGAAAGCATGGTACTATAAGAATGGCATGTATACCAAATGTACAATATTTTTTTTCATCATTATGATATCAACTTCAGTGGAAATGAATATCTGATCTTTCGCTTGTCAACTTAACGTTAAGTATTGATCTGATGTGGTGTCAAACCAACCCTAGTATGTGCTCGCTGAAAACAAACATATGACTAGAGTCTAGATCAAGGTTTCTCAACCTTTTGCATCTCAATGTCCACTTGCCCTATTCGGGTCTGGTCTTCACGGACCCCTAGGTGGCGCTCTTGGCGCACTGTAAGGTCGTGACCCATCGGTTGAGAATGGGTTATTTGTAGACAGCAAGAAGACATTTCAATCCCTGGTACATTTTAAGAAAAAGTTGAATGTTTGTACTATCGAAATACAAGCACATTTAACTAAACTATTAAAATCATATGGCATCTCACTAACTTCCCTCATGATGGCAACGCCACTTATTACTGATTAACACGATTGCCACTCTCTCATTACCATCAAATTGAACGGGCATTAAACAGCACTGCAAGTAAAAACTTTGCCATTAAACGCGTCACTGCATCATGATTTTAACTCTAGAGATAAGTCCCTGGGTAGAATTATATTGCTTCTGCTAGATTTATAATTGTTGCTGCACTAATGGGATTAGGTCCAAATTTAGGATAATTAAGAGCAATATTTACACTCATTACTCAACATTCACACTTGGGGTCAGACTGTTTGCAGTATAGCTGTGGGAAGTGATGTATGGAGGGTGAAATACTGCTTTATTCTAATTGCAAGTTATCGTCTTGTTGGCTTTCACCGATAGGAGTTGACTTTAGCACCACGACGCAGAACACGCCAGTACGCTCTCCATCTGCTGATGGGGAGCATGGAGCGATGCGTTTAAAAGCATACGGCAGCAAAACTGAACAGTCATATTTAGGTGATGCACCTATCGTAACTTTTTAAAAAAATTGTTGCCCTCTCGCCTTTATTTATTTTATTTTTTTAAGACCGCGACGAGTGCTCGGAGAAACCGGAGATTTGCAGCCCTGGGCGTTGCCACGACACGGAAGGAAGTTATCGCTGCTGGTGTCCCAACGGTTACAAGCCCACGGAGGACCAGAGCATGTGCATGGGTAACCCCGCTGATGTCAACCAGTCACCTTCTGCAGCTGAACAAACACTAAAACCTCGCTCACACACAAGGGCGTGTGTCACATCCGCACGTGTGTTTGTTTTTGTTACACCATTATTTCCCTCCCTGTCGCCCACCACCCCAATCAGACGTGGACGAATGCGAGCGTCAGCCTTGCGGCAATGGCACGTGCAAGAACACGGTGGGATCGTTCAACTGCCTCTGCCACCCAGGCTTTGAGGTTTCAGCGAACAATGACTGCATGGGTACGGCCGTGCGCGTTGCCTCTCGTCGCCTCTTAGAAATGCTCCACGATGGACAAACCCCTGGCCAAAGCCGTTGTGTCAACGAGCTGAGCGTTTAAGGGCACGTGTGTGTTTAAGAAGCTGCTCTCCTCCGCGAAGCCTGCCATGAGAGAAATGTGGACCTGTCTCTCCACGGTGGCATACCTAAAGTTTTAACGTGTAAAAATGTTGATTTATTGTATGTGCAAGTTAAAGAAAGAAAAACACATTAAAATCTATCAGCGTTATTTTTAAACATCTCGTCTAACATAAAGAAATCAGAAACGTGTTTGTATGGGAACCACTTCTGTCTTCTTTAAGCTTTCATCGCATATAATGTTGATCTGAGCATAGTTGTGGCTAAAGTGCTGGCTAGTTTTTGACAATTCCTTACACATCTCTGAACCTCACAAGTATAATTCCACAGATGTAATGATGTAGGTTTTCACGGCTCGATGCATGCTGATTGCGTCGAAAAGCTGCTCTCTCGGGACAGCCGCGTCGATGGCTCTCTCTCCTCTCCTCGCGACGTTTCGCCTCACACGTTGGAGGCATCCTCAGGCGCAGTATGCACACTGCGCCTGTCCCGAGAGAGCAGCTTTTCGAAGCAATCAGCAATTCCACAGATAGCAATTTTAAGATTTTCGTAACTAGTTAAAACATATAGACACAAAGATCCTGAATGAAAAGTCAATTTACCAAATGTAGCACGTTACTTTAATGCCACTAATTGTGCTGCTTTTATTAATATTGATTTACAGACAAAAGCGAAATGTTTTTGTTTCTTTGAACTTGAATTAGAATTTTGAAGACTGGAATCCCAACATCGTTTGTAAGGCTTTGTACATGCTGAACCACTCAACCAACCATGTGTTCATGAAGCATAGCTGACTCGCATAAAGCATTCTATAATAACACACTGCCATAAACATAGAAAACCATTTCGCCACATCTGTGCATTTTCGATTTGAGTCTTTTTCACTCTTATTTTGTTTGTTATTTCTTGCCTCCTAAACGTATCTCTCTCTCTCTCTCTTTCTCTGCGCCTTGACAGATAAGGACGAGTGCGTCTCTTTGGCTGCCCACGTCTGCAAGTTTGGTAGCTGCATCAACAACGTGGGCTCCTTCAAGTGTCTGTGCAATGATGGCTTTGAGTTGACCGCCGACAAAAAGAACTGCAAAGGTGGGTGGCCACACAATGGCGAAATTTGAATTTATAACACAAGACTATTGCTTCTGACAGTTACACATTCGTTGTGCTGGAAAGAAAAAAAAACATTACGGAGTCCTGTTTGTTAATTTATGGTGCGCGCGTAGTCTAAGCAAAATATCTATATCAACAACAACGGAATGTTTATACCACATGTTGAACATAAAAGGATTGGTTTTGAATGTTTTTGCGGATTTCGTAAATATATATTTTTTCAGATATTAATGAGTGTCAGCAATTCCGAGCCATGTGCGCACCTGGAACGTGCCAGAATCTGGAGGGCTCCTTCCGCTGCGTTTGTCCTACGGGCTACGAGGTCAAGGAAGATTCGTGCAGAGGTGCGAAACACTGGCCTCTGGAGGCAAACACCCTCGACACGAGGATCCACAGCATCGCATGCCGTCTGTTCCGTGCCAGTCTGTTTTTCCGCGCGTGCTCTTTGAAAACTTGTCGGACAGCTCTGCAGCACGACCGTGAAAACATATGCTGAGGTACCCGCAACACGTGCTTGGTTTGTGGAGCATAGACCTAATGGCCTATAATCCAAAACGAAGATCGTTCAGCAGATAGGAATTATTTGAGGAGCGATGGTGCAGTAGTCAGCAACTTTATGTTGTTATAATCTTTGCGACCTGACTTTGAGTCCAAGCCATGGCTAGCATCAGTCATGGGTGATATTTGAGATAATGCTCAGCCGCCTCACTCCTTCTTATTGACCATTTTGGTAAAATATGGAAATCCCCTCACCACCCAAAATCCGGATACCCTAGTGCGGTAGTGGATTGACAAGAGGCTCCGCGTTTTCAATATTTACATAAGTCACAACAAGTTTCCTGAATTGAGCAAGGTCATGTGAACTTGGGGAAACAAAACAATGGGAGGGAGTTGCAAAGGCCATCAGCACGAGGAGGTAAGGAGAAAGAGAGATATAGCGTCCTTTGACGTGTTGGTCACCATCGCCTGGTCCAGTCAGTCAGCACCTGCTTAATCCTGTCCAGGGTCACGGAGGGCCAGCGCCTAAATCAGCGGACAGAGGGCGCAAGGCGGGCCTATACCTAGGATAGGATATGACGGTGGTATATCGGAGGGCACCGAGGGCAATTTATTCAGCAGGCCAATTAACCTAAACAGCAGCGGACCTTTGGACGGTGGGAGGAAAACGGAGTACCTGGCAAAAATCCACGCGGGGATAACACACAAATGCCACACAGAAAGGCACCCGAGCCAGGAACCGAACCTAAGTAATTCTTGCTGTGACGCAGCAGCGCCCACCTGGTCCAGAGGAAACAATCTCATTGGAAAAGGGCACAAGAGCTGCCCTCTTCTTTGCAACGGGTTTAAACGATCATCGCCGTCATGCCTCGTTTTCTCCCCTCGTGCGGTGCACAGACATCGATGAGTGCACATCGGAGGAAGATCTGTGCATGATGGGCAAGTGTGTGAACACGTTCGGCAGCTTTGAGTGCCGCTGTCCCGTAGGTTTCAACCTCTCCAACACCCGTCGCAAGTGCTACGGTATGAACAACTTTTCCCATTTCCACGTTCGACCAAACTTTTGATTTAAGTGGAACAGAGTATACGCTCCAGTTAACTGGCACTTGGAAGATTATTGACGTATTTTTTCACGAGAGCGATCATTGGAGCTTTCAGGTTGTTGTTTATAATAGTAAGATTTTTAAGAAATGCTTGTTATTACCTTCCGACATGTGAAAATAAAGGTAGTGATGTGTATATTTTTTGCTGACATTCTGTGGTTTGTTGGCCACTTGTGTAAAGGAAAATTATGCTCAGTGGCAATTTTAGTTCAGTTCAGTATCAGTACCCGCTTAATCCTGTACAGGGTCGCAGGCGCCGGAGCCTATCCTGGCAGGCACAGACCGCAAGGCGGGGGCTATACCAAGGATGTGACGCCAGACTTTTTTGGGCAATTTACTCAGCAAACCAATTAACCTAGATAGCAGTATGTCTTTGGACGGTGGGAGGAAACCGGAATACCCGGCAAAAACCCACACGGACATGGAGAGAGAACACGCAAACTCCACACAGAAAGACTCCCTGCTGGGAACCGAACCCGGGACCTTCTTGCTGTGAGGCCGCAGCGCTACTCACTGCGCCACCGCACCGTCCCTCAGTGACTATTTTCGGATGATAAATTCCATGGCAAAAAGTTGCTTCCAAGGTGACCTATCAGTCCACTGGAGCAGTTTTTTTTTTATGAACACTGGAACAGACACAGACCAATTTCATGCAGTCATGGCCATTAATGGAACCGACATTAAAACGTTCGTGAGACGTCATCGAATAACCGAAGATCATACTTGGACCAGATACTAATATCGAAATATAAGACCGTGGAATATATATATATATATATGAGAAGGATCTGGGGAAATATAATCTGAAACTCAGCCAGAGGCAGCGCCAGCTAAAATTAATGCCTGGACATACATTTTTTTAAATGCATGACATATATACCAGAAATATATATTCTATATAATAAGAATGATTAAGTATCAGTGTTGAAGATCATTACACACACACAATCACGGGATACGCCACCACTCAGCTGCATTTACATCTCGATTCCATCTATTTTACAGATGTCCGTGTCAACTACTGCTTTTCTGAGTTTGCTCAGGGAAAATGCTCCACCCCTAAACCATACAACACCAGCAAAGCTGGCTGCTGCTGCAGCACGATGCCAGGCGAGGGCTGGGGTGACCCCTGTGAACCGTGCCCCAAGGAGAACGAAGGTAAAAACAAACGTGTAACCACATTATCCAGGGTTTTAATCCATTGATCTGTGGCTGACTCGCATCGATACGCCACCCTTGGCCGATGTGAGACCGTATCTCACACCAATCGACAATTAACCACAGCTCACGGTGAGGCAGTGGTCACGGATCTCAAACCGTGAACCACCAAGTGCCAGGATTGCCCGCTATCCATCGGGCTACTGCTGTTCCTAAAGCCATTCATTGCAGGAACATGGGTCACGACCTCGATTGTATCATCTAAACATTGCTGATCCACTTCCCACTGTGTGACTGAAGGAGACCAATTATGATGGAAGGGAGTGGGAATCTGTGTTGGGTGTTCAGAACTCCTTATCCTCCCATTATATTGTACCATACTTCTGCATCCCTTGTTGGACAGCTGTGAGGACAAACACAGACTGTTGTATTCAATGGTTTTTGTTATATTCACATGCAAGTCATTTATATTTGTCAAACGGTGAAGTGCAAGATGTATTTTAGAGAGATCTTGCACGAACGCACGCCGATGAAGTACGTATATAAACGTGAGATGTGCTCCTAATCGCGAACGCGGTATTCAGAATGTATGCTGACTGGGCCACGTGTTTCACCCACACTGCACAGCTGAGGCGTACAGGCTGCTCTGCCCTTATGGTCCTGGAACGGTCGTTGGCCGGGATGACAGTCGAGAAGGCGAGTGCTCGCTAAGTGTACAACAAAAACACAATCACCACCATAGACAGACAGATGTAATAAAAAAAAAACAATTTAGCAAATGGGCCAATTACATTGGTACGATATCTGAAAAGTTTTGTTGAGACATATCTTGACTTGCAATATTCGTCGCCTTTTCTTTTTCTTTTCCTTCGCAGATCTGGACGAGTGCCTTGCCAACCCAGGCATCTGCGCCAATGGGCGGTGTATAAACACAGACGGCTCCTTCCGCTGCGACTGCCCGCTGGGCTACAACCTCGAGGCAGCGGGCTTCAAATGCGTTGGTCAGTGTGCGATGCCACCGGATAATAATAATGTTTGCATTTCAAAAGCGTCTTGCACCCGAGGGTCACAAAGCGCTGCACACAGCTGTAAAGAGAATGGCATGTCAACAACATCAGCATTGATCAAATGAATAAAATAATGAGCATAAATCAAAACGCACATCAAGTAACAAATAAAATAATTGTAAAAACAAGGAAGGTGGGAATAAGTGTTCCTGAGCAGACACATGTCAACAGCGTGCCGTCATCCAAGAACACAACAGTGAGCAGCATCAACACTTGCAGCCAGAGGCCTTCAAGGGCTTACGAAACAAGTGAGTCTTGAGAAGGGATTTCAAGATGCCCAAGCACTCAGTTGACCGAATTTCCAGTGAAAGGGCGTTCTGGAGTCTGGGAGCAGCGTGCGAGAAGGCTCTGACATCTATTGAACGGCGATAATACCTGCATGAACAGTGTAGCTGTGTAAAGCCAAAACATCTCTCTTTCCAACGCTTTCCGTTCATCTTGTGCTAATTCGATGCAGTTTTGCATTTTTACGTAGAACGCACAAAGCATATTGGCAGACGGTGCCTCTTCAGAAAGCAATAGCAGTGGAGTTGTAAGGATTTGCCTCCCGTCCACCACTAGTTCTAATTTGATGACATTTCATAATTTGGAATCGTGATTTTACGCAAGGATCAATTCTTTGCATTTTAACTGTGGACACTTTTCAGTGCCTCTGGTGGCTGCAAGAGTCACCTAAACTCATTACATGCATATATGTGAACAAAAGAAATTAGCTAATAATCGACCATTAGCAAAACATTGTTACAGATCTAGAAGAATGTCATAAAACAATTGGCTGTGTTTGCAAAATGTTTCGTGCTAAATTATACTTTGTAATTTGCATGTGGCTGGCCACCCGCATAAAGCAACACTCTCTGCTACTTTAAAAAAGATGATCACTCCTATTTTGTTCCAATAAACTATGTCCTGTGAGAAATAAATAAAGTCTGCTTCCCTTAGTACTTTAACTTCCCTTATAATAAAGGAAGGCTGTGCCAAGCATGGTCTGCGTGTGAGCCAAGGCATCAAGATTAACAAATGTGATCAGAGTTGAACCCATGCCAGTGATTGTTCGGAAGTGTGCAAAAAATGTCCCAGCCAGCTTTGGTGAATTCCACAACTTTTGCCAAGAAGTTGAGAAAGTGTAAACATTTTAAACCAAGTTTTGTCCTTTAACGCGAGCTCGGTGTTCTGTACTTTTTTATGAACTGATTTTTTTAAAAGTCGACGGCAGTTAGACTGGCTAAAGAGTATAATGCAATTCACAAAGGAAAAAAAATTGCTTTGGAAATAGCGATGTCTGTGGCTGATATGTAACTACCCATTTCCACGTAGTGTCGAGAGATCAAGTCGAGCAATCTGTTAATGCTGGGCACTCTGCAGGACAGTTTGTTTGTTTGGGGCCGTAAGTGGCCTGTAAATAAAATGTGTCCCTTAAATGCATTATTCAGTATGCTTTGGAGCTTATGTGCAGCTATCTAAATCAGTGCGTGTTTTCTTTAAGGTCCATTAGTCAGTCAGTCAATTTTTATTAAGTTGGCAGGAACGTTCGAGCTCTCTTGCTCGAACGGCGCGCTTGACACTGCTTTTCAGAAAGTGCAGATTTTGAAAGCAATCATCATGCATCGAGCAGTGAAAGCCTATATCAGAACATTGATTTCACTGTGATCTGAGTATTAAGGCATTTTTATGTATTGTGCTTTATGTTAGTACCTTTGAGTACGCTAAGTGATCTGGCAGAGCAGAGAATGTTCATCTCATTATCTGAAACCGCTTAATCCTATATAGGGTCACGGTGAAGCCGGAGCCTATCCCGGAAACATAGGGCGTAAGGCAGGAATACACCCGACGACGGGACGCCGGTCCATCGCCGGGCATTGCGGAACAATTTTAGTCTGCGAGCCAATCAACTTATCCAGGAGCATGCTTTTTGGACTGTGGGAGGAAACCGGAGCACCCGGCGAAAACCCACGCGGACACGGGGAGAGCATGCAAACTCCACACAGAAAGGCACCGGAGCCGAGACTCGAACCCGGGACCTTCTTGCTGTGAGGCGTCAGCGCTAACCACTGCGCCACCGCGCCGCCCGCAGAGAATGTTGATTAATCCTACAAATGTTTGGCATTTTCTGCATAGAAATATATGCCCATTGTGTACTGTTGACTTATGGCTTTTCTACAAGTCCAGGCCTTAACATCTTTGTTTTTTTTCTGCCTATCACTGCCTGCTTCTATTTATTAAACACATATTCCCCATTTTTATATATAGACTCTTGAGATGCAGTTGTATTAAGACGGACTATGAACCCAAACATTACTGTGTTGTTTTAAACATGATAACAAATAATACGGTGTGATTATAACTATACCAAACGTAAACATACTGAAAAGCGTGGATAAAAAAAAAGGTTTCTACTTGCAGGGGGCCTAATGACTCAGATGTGACAATGTTGAGCTGGCCACCAATGAAGATTCAGTCACTCGTGATTAAAGACATTCTCATGTGTTCTGAGTTGATGGTCTCAACCCAGTCACCACTGAGTGTACAAAAGGAACCCCACCCCAATCTGATGTCACCCATACCTTGTTTAACCGCCAACTCTTATCATGTATAACGGTACTTTAACAATCATGTGACAAACAATGTCATAGCCGAGTTTAAGTGAAACTGCAACTCGCTGTTGTATTAAAGCTTTTAAAGCGAGTGATACATGTTTAAAAGTGAACATCATGTATTGCGAAAGGCAGGCACAGCATTCTGCGAAATCTTCTGGGATTCTTTTTATCATGACATGACACGACATGACCAAATTTGGAGGGAAAAAATAACGGCAGAAATTAAGCGAAAACTCGTCAGACATAATTTTGGACAAGTCGTCTGCATGTGCGCCTGACTCGCATAACCTGCAAGGCCTTACATAGCAATGGCTCAATGTGAACATTCCTCTCAAATGGCTACTCACCTTCACCACCACCGACGTCTCTCACCACTCTCTGTTTATTCCCAGATGCGAACGAGTGCTCCATTGGGAACCCGTGCGGAAACGGCACATGCCTGAACGTCCCTGGAGGATTCGAGTGCACATGCGACGATGGCTTTGAACCAGGACCCATGATGACCTGTGAAGGTCAGAACAACACCATTGTAACCAATTGCTTAATTTCAGCTTGAACAGTCTGGAATGTTTGTTCTTAATAACTATTTTGGCAACCCTTGTCATAGTTACATGGTCATCATTGGAATATTGAAACATGGGCTGCAAAAATATATCCATATTATGAATTGTAATCCTCTCTACTCTATTGGTAATGCCCCACTCTAAGCCAGCCTAGCAACTATGACCGGAAAATATCCAGTGAGAAATGAATCCCTAATTTGTGCGCTTGGAGTGAAGGACAAAACAATGTATATATGATGTTAAACCTGCCAAACTAAATCAACTTGTCCTCCCTTTTGCTACCACATATTCCTTTATTGAACCAAACTGACCTAGTTCGTACTATTTTCTACAGTGTGAAAGCTGGATTTAAGAAATGTGTTTATGTTAATTCCTTTGAACATTTTTGCCTATTGGAGACATTACAAAGTGAGGCCCTTGTGGTCTGTAACGGCTTCCTTGGGATTATCTGATTGTTTTAAATAGCGCTACGGTTTGATGCAACAAAAAAACAGTGATCAGTCCAGTGCTTTCCGTCTTGGTCAGCTCATGTGGGAATCGTTTTGCTAAAGTAAATTCACATAACGCCAGCTTTCTAAAAGACGGTCCAATTTACGACTTGTTGCACGCTACTTGAAAGATTGTCGTAAATTATGCCTGGGTTGAATGACGGCCTTGTGCGGCGCTTTACGAACCAACCACAGATCTGAACGAGTGCTCGCTGAACCCTCTCCTGTGTGCCTTCCGCTGCGTCAACAACTATGGATCCTACGAGTGCATGTGTCCCACGGGCTACGTCCTGCGCGAGGATCGCCGCATGTGCAAAGGTGGGGAATGAGACACCGCATATTCCGGTGGCACTGCCAGGGTCAATTAATAATAATTCAGAAATTATGCCTTTTAATAATAAACCAGAAATTATTCCTAAAAAATATATATTATATTAAGCATGCGGAATACAAGCGTGTGTTCAGTGCTTGTGCCTTCTCAACGGTGGGGCCCGCCGTTGAGAACATGCTACATTTGCAGCGTTAATCGGTTCTAGTGATACTTTTAAAATAGTGAAACACCAATGCAGTTGTGGCAGGAACTTTATAGAAGCACACGTTTAGGTCACGCTGCTGTGTACAATGTGTGTCTGCTCAGTAGGGCATACGAGGTATGTTATGGTTTCCATCTGGTGACCGCATGGATTAAATACATTCACCTTCGTATTATTTTAAACGTTTATCCACGCTGATGTTACTCGCTTGAAAATCCTAGAGTATAATCGCAAGTAAATAATTACAATTTTGTATTGACCATGGTGGAGTTGAGTCAATTTGACAGCTCACTTGCAGTGGAGGCTGATTTAATGAGTTGCATTGTTACAGCCTGATACCAGCAGAGCAGAAAATTAGTTGAATTAAACAGCTGCTCAGGATGGGAATCGTTCTCTCGTTGTCATCGTTGCATCTCCTTTGAGTCCAGTGAAACAAAATTAATTCCATTTGATCCACAGACCAGGATGAGTGTGAAGAAGGGCTCGACAACTGCGCATCCAGAAACATGATCTGCAAGAACCTCATTGGCACCTACATGTGCATCTGCCCGTCTGGGTTCACACGCCGGCCTGATGGTGAAGGCTGCATTGGTAAGGATGGAGATCTGAAGCGATCATTGTGTGTTCTGGGTTTTTATGAAATCAGGGGTTAATACGAATTGAAGTGTGAGCCTCAAGGTTATCGAATGCAGGGCAGATGTTTTATTACAGGAGTGTCAGGTGAGTATGACACATGTTTATTGTAGGGCTGCCATCTGTAAATGCCAAGGATCACCGTATTGTTGAGGAGGAAGGTGTCTCAGGAAATCTGTATAATCTTCCCAGAGCATTTAAAGTCTTGTGTATTGTTATTTGATCAATAATACACGGCCAAGAGAGTTCAAATACAGGTGGTTCTCCTCTCTTATGTTTAATTACTGTGAGATATTCTTCTCCCCATGATAAGTAACCGTTATTTTTGTACTTCGATGGTGGCAACTCTGAACTGTTGTGGAGTATAAACTATTAGTTATTTAAAATGTAATAATTGGAATGCGAGACTCTTAACTTTGCTACACTTTTGAGGCACAACCGCTA
>JAZEWT010000001.1:16033981-16059827 GCA_036362905.1 Mordacia mordax
CCGGGACCTTCTTGCTGTGAGGCGTCAGCGCTAACCACTGGGCCACCGTGCCGCCCAGCTTGATTCTCAGACACGGATAACAGCATTGGAGAAGGGATACCCCCCCCCGCCTTTCACCAGTCTGCACTGACCAGCCTGGCGAAGTATGGTCCAAGAAACCCCATGACTAATACGGGATGGGGGAGGCTTTCATCTTGCATTGGACTGATAAAGGGCTGTGAGAAAAGGTGCTTATTTATTTACACTGCATAAGCAGGCCTTGGGTAGACATCAATCTCTGTGTTTTATAAGTGAAATAGAAACGTTTGCACATTTATACAATAAGCATACACGCTAACGCTTTATACGCCTGAAAGGTATTGCCAGTGTAGTTCAAAACATTTCATAGAACTTGTATACTAATACTTAATTGTAGGATTTTAATATGATTGGAGAGTTATTTGATGGTTCATCCAAATTTCTTGGAAAATGATGTCGGAATTAAACAGCGTTCCTTTTCCTACGCATATTATTAACAGATGTCTTATAAACAGTATGTACGTAGATTTGTCATGAGCAAAGTGACTAGTCTTGAAGGCAAGGCAAGAATAAATCAAATTCGGTGCGCATCCCACGATAATTAGGGTACTATGTTTAAATATAAAAACCCATTTAGCACGGGGTGTTGATCAACACATTCAGCGTCTTATGTTGGTTTCGGCAACGGCAAGGGAGCAATCTTTCCCCTGGCTGGGGGATCGTGGTCATAAATCTAGAAGAGCCAGAGGGCATTGCAGCTAAGTAACCTTAGCGTTTTCAGCCATTTGCTCAACAGGGATTAAAGCTTGAGAATATTTTCATTACCCTCAGCCTCTGGAGCAATGAAGCTGTGAAAGAACTAATGTACTTAAACGTAAGGACCTGGCAATATCGACTGCTGAGGATAGAAAAAACAACAAGCATTTTCACGAGTGTGTAAGCCATCTGCACGTCAATTCCTGTGATTACAATGTAACAACAATGACTCACAGTGCTTTGTCATTCCACTGCTGGCTGGATAAAGGCCCTCCTACGGCCAAGTCATTCGTGTGGGCTAACTGACCACTCTTCATCACCGCTGGTCAGTGTGGATTGTTGTAGTGATAGCCTATGCGGAGGGGCCACTACCCATTCGGATATCACTCATCACTCTTATTATTCATGGCGGAGAATCAATCGTGGCTCGCCATGTTTTTAGCGCAGCCTCCGAATCAACCCCCCATCCCCAAATGATCCAACGTCCAGCAGGATTGATTTAAGCTTTTTTGTCTTGTTGAGCCAACGGACGAGTGTTTAGTGAACATCGATAATTAATTTCCAAAACGGGCAATGCATTGTATTGCTATTTGGCACATCGAACATCTCCAAATATTAATTCTAGGTGCTGGGTTTAATCATGTGTTGGTGAAATGAGACGGTCAGGAAATTTAAATCCTACAGAGGAATGCATTTTGGTTGCCTGGTCGAGCACGGAATTTCCATTTGCTTCAAACAAATTAATATTGAACATTTAATGAGAGCAGTTTATGTGTAGCCTTGCGTAATAATTTAACCTACTTGACAAATTCGTAAAATAAAATAATTTGTCTGCCTATGTATTTCGGCTTTTGACCACAACAGTATTTTAGTGTTCTTTTTAATTTGCTTGGTTTTCATTTAGCATTGCAGTCAGAGAAACTAAGCAAACATTAAGGCTGCATGTGATCCTGTCCTAATCCCCTTCGTACGTTATCCAAACTCACGGCATTGCCTCCATCAGCAAAGATTATTGGGATTAAACAACGAATCAATAAACTAATCCTCATGTCCGTTTAACCGATGGATGTTAGGTCTCACAACAGCGCCAATCACCATAGTTGTAACAACGTTGATCACCGTAGTTGTTTCACCATACTATACCGCAGTAGTTAATTTGAGCGAGTGGGAGTTGCGTGCAGTCTGTAAAATTTGCCACTAGGGATACAAAGGCGGCCGGGCGTCGTGCTGGTGACACACCTCTTCGCGTGCCGTGTCGACCGTCATCGATGCTCGCTAATGACACTTGACCCATCAGACTGTTAAGGCTATATGGGGGATCTTTGTCTTTGTTGCGGCCGCATGGAGGCGGGGAGGGGCGAACTGATGAAGTGAATCTACATACCCGGTAATGTGGATCACATTTATGTTATAACCGAGTCAGAATTTCAACATTTGTCATCTTCATCATTAAATTGTATCTCGCATTGCTGTTGATTATTATGTGCTATGCGTAATAAGCATTGCCACAAAGATCGACTGTGATATTTTTGCCATTTTAAGGCACCGTTATTAACCAGTGCCTTATGGTGTTTTTACGCTTTGTGATTGTGAACTACTGCCAAAGCAACATTTCCAAATAATTTGCATTACCATCATAAATCATTTTAACGCTATGGGTACTTTTTTGCCGATTATGCAGGCGATTATGCGGGTGTTAAGATCTTAACACCCGCATAATCGCCAGATACGGTAAATCCTGTTGTAATCTTATATAAATCATTTTACAAATGCTGTTTATTGTGCAGGCAGCTAATGCATCTGCTGATGACAATCACCACAACTGATTACTCGAAGTACATACGGCGCAGTGTACCATTGGTGCTGGGGCATCCCAACGCATCCTACATCATCATTATCAATAGCCGCTTTATCCTGTACAGGGTCGCGGTGGGCTGGATCCTATCCCGGCAGACAGGGCGCAAAGGCGGGGCTATACCTATGATGTGACGCTAGTACATCGCAGGGCACACCTTTTTGATGGCAATTTGCTCAGCAGGTCAATTAACCTAGGCAAGCAGTGTGTTTTTGGACGGCGGAATGAAACCGGAGTACCCGGTGAAAACCCACGGGGAGAACACAGGTTTCGTTCAATGTGCAAAGCTCTGCTCGTGCCGACGATAACCACCGCCTCGCTGACCCCACGCCTGTATGTCACGTGCAGACAGTCGCAGGGGCTTCTGCTTCACGGAGGTCATCCAGTCGCTGTGCCAGATGGTGTCGAGCAGCCGAAACCTGGTCACACGGTCTGAGTGCTGCTGCGATGGAGGACGAGGCTGGGGGCAGCAATGTGACATCTGCCCTCTGCCTGGCACTGCCCAGTACAAGAAGCTGTGTCCGCACGGTCCGGGCTACACCACTGATGGGCAAGGTGAGACTGTGCGTTGGGCAGCTTAAGTGGCCTTTCAGTTTCTTTCAATCCCAGTGAGGTTTTTTTTTTATATTGAACACGTGCGAATCACTTGTGATGATATGACATTTATTTTACGGTGAATACGGATTTGGGGTTAGTCACGATTGGCATTGTCATCAGCCCCAAACCCTCAAACATCTAAGTTGGAGGCACAGTTTAACAGTCAAGTTTGGAAGAGGTTGAGGATTGCTCAGTAACAGTATTGCCCATGGAATCCTGATTGAAAGCTAATAGGGTTCAACTGTGCGTGTATAGAAATGTATCGACCTACAATTTATTCTTTAAATAGCGATGACATTTTCATCATCATCATCATCATCTAGCATTATCAATACCCGTTTAATCCTGTACAGGGTCGTAGGGTGCCAGAACCTATCCCAACAGATATGCTGTTTCAGTTCAGTTAGGGTGGCGCGGTGGCGCAGTGAGTAGCGCTGCTGCCTCACAGCAAGAAACACCGGGGTTCAGTTCCCGGCTTGGGTGCCTTTCCGTATGGCGTTTACGTGTTCTCCCCACCTAAGTTAATTGTCTTGCTGAGTTAATTGCCCCCAGTGCCCTCCGATGAACTGGCGTTACAACCTGGGTTTTTTGTCCAGCCTTGCGCCCTCTGATACCTTCCTGCGCACCTAACATGCACGGAACGTTAGCGTGAGTGCATAAACACAACTCCTTCTGTGCCCTGCAGACATCGACGAATGCACGGTGATGCCGAGCATGTGCCACCATGGGCAGTGCATCAACAGCGAGGGCTCCTACCACTGCCTGTGCAACAACGGATACACGACCGACATCACGCGCACTGGCTGCGTGGGCACGTACCCGTTCTTGCTATCTCACACATTATTATTCATTATACACATCCTCTCTGCCATGTCCTCTTTAAAACACCACAGCCAGCACGGCCTTCGATTTACCTCTCTCTGTGGTATTATTCAAGAACATTGCATTGGATACTTCCAGTTGCGTTCAATAGCTCATTCTTTATGATGGATGTTTTTTCTGCCTTCTTTTACTGTAAATAATAATCTTTTCTCATCAAAACATTAAAATCCGTCTCTCGTCTTCTCATTACTTGTCCAAAAATTTTAATTTGCCTATCTGTGAATATTTTTTAGCAATTTTGTTTTCGTTACCTGTTTGCCATAATACTTTCATTTTACTCGTCTTGTCTGTCAATGATGTTTTGAATATCCTTCTTAAAAAAACACATTCCTGTCACTTCTTGTGTGCCTTGTCGAGTCTTTGTAATTGTCCAGCCCTCACATCCATATAAGAGAATAGACCATACGTAACACGGCAGTGCTCTTGTTATTGTGTTTAATCATTTCTTATTTTTTTACATAGATCCTATTTTCTGAAACATATCTTTAAATTTCGCACCCTATACACCAAGTGCATATGATAATAATTCACATCACCGTGTCAATCCAGTCCTGAATGCCATCCTCTCTACCTTGTGTCAGTGATGGGTTTTTTCTTTGTCATACTTCACATATATGCTGGTCTGTGTGGGTTTGTCAAGGAGGCGGGACCCACAACTGGTTCAGATTTCACGAGTCATTGATGTGTGTTGTGGCTGCTAATCTTAGTCATAGTGTGGTGCACCAACCACTGTGCCCCGGCCACTGTGTTCCAGCCACTGTGTCCCCACTCCAAACTATACTTTCCTGTTAAATGAATAACAGGGAGTGGCGGGGCAGTCCTCATGTCTGTTCATCACCTGAAACTACGATAGCAATTCCACATTACTCTGCAAGAGGCAACATACTAAGTAGATTGTCTACTCTTTAATAACGTACATAAATATAAATTCCAGTTGTTATTTTAAACACGCAAAACTCATAAATGAACATAATGCCATTTGTTGTTTTATATTTTGTGGATAGATTATTTACATGTACAATCTTACATTCATTACATTGAAAGAAAATACCTATAAGAAACATATACTCATAAATATAATTATAAACGTTACCCAGTATATATTATTATAATATTCATATATACTTAGTAATGTTAAACAACTGTTGTGAAATATTTCTTGAACTTGTTTACATTTTACGCAAGCCAATACGGATCACCGCATGTGTTTGCAGTGTTTTGGTGAGGGTTGTTATTTCGTGCCAATATCCTCACGATGTTCTGTGCACACGGGCACCAAATTACCCGACCAGTCGGAAACTTCCAGATTTTCTTTCAGTACTACATAGGCTTTCGCGGTTGTTCTGTGCAGCTCTCTGATGTTTTTTTTCTTTTGCGGTACAACGCAACTATGCAGAAATAACTCAAAAACACATCGGAGCTATTTTTAATGCGTCTCAAACAATGTTTATACAAAGTCAATTTCCACAAAACAGCCCCCCCATTCCCTGCCTACTTCTGCATCATCGCTAACCTGTGGCTCTTATGCTAGATCTGGACGAATGTGCCCAGTCGCCCAAGCCCTGCAACTTCATCTGCAAGAACACGGAGGGCAGCTATCAGTGTGCCTGTCCACGTGGCTACATCATGCAGGAGGATGGCAGGACATGCCGAGGTGAGATCATATGCCCAAATATACACACGCACAGGCACACGCATATTTGTGCATAATATTCCATCACCAACTAAGGGATTGCCTTCAACCCGTTGTGTTAAAAGTGAGAGTCCTTTGTAAGAATTCATACGCTAAAGTAGGGTTTCTAATTCCATGCCTTTGCCATTGTTTAATTGCTCATTAATATTTGAAAAATGTTAAAAGGCAAGTAAATATAAAAAGATTATGTTATTACAAAAAACACTCTTTCGTTGTTTTAATAATGTCACTATCATTGATGAATGTGAAAATCAAAAACAAACAACGCTTCATTTAAAATAAACAGAACGTCTGACCGTCAGTATTTTCACAGAGAATTAGCGTGCATTACACGGGTTTCCACATAACGAATTTTGGATTTAAAATCTGTTTACACTTTTATCGGTAAAATATTTTGGGAAAAAAACGAAAATCCCTGCCAACTGCCAAATGTACGTTGGCTCAGTGACCTTTGCTAAAAGCGGTTAATAGTTTTGCTTACTCGTCGCACAGTTTAAATTAAATAAGAAGTTACTAGATATGCAAGTGCCAACAAAAATAATAATTTGGTAAAACTGTCCGACATCCAGTAGTTATTTGTTTTTACTCACCCAGTGTGTTGCTGGTATGGAGATGAATGTTTTACAGAAAAGGCAAGGTGGTAGAGCAAACTGCAATGTACAACATGGATAATATTTTTTCAATATATATTAGCTTTCCTTATTTTTGTCAATTGCTAGAAAATAAAAAAAAAACTGCTGGGAAGTATTTAAACATGTAATGGTTTGCAGTGTACTTACATTTTACGAATACCCATAAGTTACTTTCTCTAACATTGCTTGTAGATGCTCTTTTGTAAGTTTTCATGCCTCAGTGAGAATTAAAAGCTACTCTTTTGGGATAGCCGGCCAGATAGGAAGAATTCTTGACATGGCTATCTTGAAAGCGCAGCCCCTAAAAGCAATGCCAATAAATTTTCTCCATGTTTATTGCAATTAAATGAAACATTAATTTGACAGCTGTTAATAAAGTGTGATTTTAACAGGGCTTGTCACGTTTTTTGCATGAAATTCAATTTAATCCCTGGAAAGGGAACTGCCAATAACTGAAATCCAAACCAGTGCTTTTCTGAAATGGCATGCCTTGACCCAGAAAGTGCTATTTTATTTATGTTCTTACATTTATTGCTGCAAGCTCAGATTAAATTTTGCCAGCATACACAAATACATTTTATGGTGTCTAAAACGTACTGATAAACGTACAACAAATATTCTGAAATGTTTATTATGAAGTGCATGACTCAACACTGATTAAATTAATCCTGCAGCAAATGCACCAACATCCAATTTCAATTGTCCTGACATGATATCAGAGATGTGCTTACTCTGTCACACAGTGACAATGCAACCAGTTATTGCCAGAAAAAAAGCACACAAACTGTGCCCCATGAATAACAACAGTTGTGTATTCAGATCTGTAATCACTGCTTTCTGTCACGTAAAAAAAAGCTGTGGGAATCCCTTTGGTAGAAAAGAAAAGGGGGTAAAACTAATAAAAGAGCACGGTTTCATTCCAGTAACGGAAATCTGTCTGGGTGCCTCTCTTGGGGTCACGGTGGGAGGTTGGAATTTTTGTTCAACATTTACAAGAGGCCAGAAAAAAAGAAGGCAGCAATGAAATCATAGTTAATGGTGCTGTTTAAATTACGCCGCTCCCCCTGTAACAGCGCTCTGATGGTCACTTAAGAGAACGCGTGCGCGTAATCAACAGCTCGCCGTTAGTAATCGGTTGTTTATTCACCGCTGCTTTCAGACCTGGATGAATGCTCCAGCAAGCAGCACAACTGCCAGTTCCTCTGTGTGAACACCATTGGCGGCTTCACCTGCAAGTGTCCCCCGGGATTCACGCAGCACCACACCGCGTGCATTGGCAAGTCTCACGCACTGCCCCCCCCCCACCGCACACAAATACAAAGGTCTCCCTTATACCCTTACCGGAGGTTTGGGGCAAGTGTTGTTTAGCGAGGACATGTGAAGGATGGCACTGTACACGAAGGGGGTGGGTGGCCAGTACCGTGCCCGACTGCCTGTCTCCCCAGTTGTGATTTGTGACTGAGTCGAACTGTGGTACGTACGAGAGCGCACGCACGCACGCACACACACGAGCGCAATTATTAGCTGGAGCAGCTCGATGGCTTTGGCTTTCAGAAATGCCCGTAAACTTGATTGCTTTACATTGCTGAGGTTCAGAGGCAAATGGGCCCCGTAGGTGGTGAGCTCCGGAGTGGAATTCAATTGCTTAACTGCCAGCACAGGTTTCCTTTCGCTGAGACAGGTTGACAAATGGGCACATTTAATACGTGGGAAATTCTACATTGCTGATTGTGAGTTGACTGATTGGGTGAGTGGCCAATAGTAATTTAAACCAAGTTTCTAATGGTTTGTAGCTACAAAACATTATACTTTGGGGTTCCTCCCCCATTCACTAAAACAATGCCAAAAATGTGAAAATGTTAAAAAATCCAATAACATGCAAAGGTTACAAGGCAAAGGTGCAGCCCTGGAATGTCTTGCTCATATTACTGCTAGTAGAAGAGCTTCTATGAGGGGAGCTCTGGTTAGCCCCTCTCGAGGGTAAGTGGAAACTCTTCCACATTAGCCAGATGTCTTAGAAGAAGCGGGAGAACTTACACTTAACCGCACAACATGAGACCTGCCAATGACGAACCAACTCTGTTGGTGTTTATTTATAATTCTTGGTTGAATAGAAGAGAGATTTAAAAGACTTGAACCACTGCATTACACCATAACCATTATACCACGACAACATCGCTTTCATTTCACGAAGCATTGACATTCCAAATAATTTAGCAGAAGGGTGTCTGAAACAGTTCGATTCCTGCTTTAGGCACCTTCCCATGCGGCGTTTGTGCATTCTCCCCCTGGTCTGTGTGGATTTCCTCCGGGTTCTCTAGTTTCCTTCCAGAACTAAAAAAAAAACACACTCATTAATTAATTAGTCAATAACACTGTAGTATATAGGACACAATGGCGGGTTGGCGTTCGTCCACCACAAGGCTTAATTTCCCCCTCCTCGTGTTGCCTCTCGCCTCTGAATTGGAATGAATGCCTTCGATGTCGAATGAATATCTGCCACGCGTTATCCTTCGTATGGCTTCAAATTAATGAATGACAAGCTGCGGTTGTGACACAGTCCACAACAACAACTTACGGCGGTTTCTTTGTTTGTTTGTTTATTGCGGTTGTTGTTGCGAATGGCCGCAGACAACAACGAGTGCGTATCCCAGCCCGGAACCTGTGGCTCTAAAGGCATTTGCCAGAACTCTCCAGGCAGCTTCTCGTGCGAATGCCAGAAAGGCTTCAGCCTCGATCACTCCGGCAGCAACTGTGAAGGTAAAGGCGGTCTGCGGCGCTCGTGTGAGCACACGCGACTTCATTGACAAAGATTAAGACATTTTGTGTGCTGACGCCGTGGTCAACTTTTTTCAAATTTTAATTATTGTCTTTCGCATTTACTCAGTTGGGCTTACACAGCGCAACTTTGCTCTCCGACTGAAGCTAATGCAGTCTATGCCTGCGAAACATGGCATCTTGGTGATAGCCCTGCATTTTTAAACTTGGCGCGAGCACCTAACGTATAATATTCTTCGTGTGAATGTGCATGTTGTTTCAGACATGGATGAGTGCTCTGGAAACCACCGATGCCAGCATGGCTGTCAGAACATGCTGGGAGGATACCGCTGTGGCTGCCCCTCTGGATACCTGCAGCATTTCCAGTGGAACCAATGTGTCGGTGGGTGCACAGCTCCAAACTGATAATAATAATAATAGAGAGTTAAGAAAAGCTAATTACGAAAGGGAAATATGAAGCCCTGCATTTGCCTGTCTCACGCCTCCATTGGCAGAAGTGCATCCCCTTGAAGGAGAGCTCGAGAGCCTGTACAGAGGTTATTTGGCCGAGTCTTTTCTGCTGTACGGACGTATTGGGAAGAGGTGGAGGTACCCATGTGTTGCCTCACCGAAAGCAACTTTCCAATCAACAAACTGTGGCACGCTCGTTTAGCGACATTAACTCTGGCCCGGTGGAGCTCTGACAGCATGCGTGGCTTGTAATTGGAGGCTGCGAGTTGAAATTCGAGTTAGGGTCTGACTCAAACCATTCATTACTTTGAGGTTGATAAAATGAGGACCGCTTTGTGGAGAAATTGATGATGGTCGTGCCATTGAAGGAACGCCGCCCCTCTCCCTCAAATATTTGCCATTGCCAGGAAGTGAACTCAATAAGTTCACAGTGAAGTGTGCTAACAACTACACCACAAAGTAAAACTAATGTTTGTGAAAATGTACAAGGATCATAGCTTAAAACTGTCACTGATAGGCAGTCGTGGCTATGGATGCTTGTATTCCAGCGACGTGAATGTGAGGGTAGGTGGATCACAGAATTGTTGTAAAACTCCCTTCACGTGGGTGTTGAGGCTCAGTACTCTGGCTCGCCAGGAGCCGGCAGAACAGAAAAAAAGAGTTTCCCCCTCCCACGCTTGGGTTTTCTCCAAGTCCTACAATTTCCTCCCAAATGTAAATACTCATCAATTGGCCGATAACACCTCGATATATAGAGGACTGCAGACCTCTGGCAGTGGTTAGCGCCAGCTCACTGTGGGGCTGAATTTCTGCTCGACTGTGGTCCCTAGCGCCTCTGAGTCATTGCCTCTCTTCAAGGGAGAGTGAATTCCATGTTCCTTACAAGTTCAAATGATTATTATTTCTACAAGTTACCTCAGGCAAACTGTGACATATTTAGAATTTCTAGAGTTTAGTCTTAAGTACCAAAGCCTCGTGTAGCCAAAATAAAGCGAAGTGTGCAGGAACACTCATAACAACGGCATTAGAAACGATGATTGCTTCGAAAAGCTGCTCTCTCGGGACAGCCGCGTCGATCGCTCCCTCTCCTCTCCTCGCGACATTTTGCCTCACACGTTCGAGGCATCCTCAGGTGCGTCACACGTTAGAGGATGCCTCTAGAGGATGCCTCTAACGTGTGAGGCGAAACGTTGCGAGGAGAGGAGAGGGAGCGATCGACGCGGCTGTCCCGAGAGAGCAGCTTTTAGAAGCAATCATCATGCATCGAGCCGTGAAAACCTACATCATTACATTCATGGCATTAGAAACGTCCCACCGATGTCCTGAGCGGGTTGCCTTTGTTGATTCATCGCTGCGTGTCGTCTACAGACGAGAACGAGTGCACGAACCCGCAAGTGTGCGGTTCCGCGTCGTGCTACAACACACTCGGCAGTTTCAAGTGCGCCTGTCCAAATGGATACAACTTCGATCAGTTTTCCGGCGGCTGCAACGATGTTAACGAGTGCTCAAACTCCAAGGCGCCGTGCAACTTCGGCTGCTCCAACACGGAAGGCGGATATCTCTGCGGCTGTCCTCCCGGTTATTTCCGCGCGGGCCAAGGGTAAGGTGGCCAAGCTCTCTGTTTAACTGTCTACGGAAGCAGAGCATTGGAGGGGGGGTGGGAATTCTGGAATTTCACGGAGGAATTCCATTTTGTGTTTGCATACAAGAGGAGTGTTCGAGTTGCACCACAAACTGCTTAGGATTCTATTACCATGAGCAGTCGTTATGTTTAGGGTTTGAACGTTGCAAGCGTTTGTCTGCACTGTCTACCCACCATTGAATACGCTAGTTTAATTTTAATAGGCACTTTGTGGAAAGGTGGCTGGCATGGGTCTCTTCTGGTTTTGAGCCGTCCAAAATGTGCAAGTGAAGATCGTCCAAAATATTTGTAGCTCATTATTTGAAATTATTAACTCGACTGCAGATCTCTGAGCACGTGTATTTATAGCAAAGATGTCTTATTACGGGGCTGCGCTGGCAATGTTATACACTAAAAAAATTTAAGAAAATATAACCACCGCAATTACTTATATCAAATTTTTATATATAAAAATGGACTAATGTTCTGGGTAGTGAGTTTGTTGAGTGAGCAATCTTTTTTAAACCACCATTCAATGGTGCACTTTTTAAGAATAGTAATAATAAATTAAATTCATGGACTGCATTGGCATTGGTGCACAAGCACACATCCAAATAGCTCATCACGTTCGTTATTAATGCTGCCGTATAGGAGAATGTCTATATTAAGAAGTTTATCTCACAGACTGCGTGCCTGAAGAATGTTGGTGTGATTAAAAGCAGATATGGTTTTAATCATCACTCATGCCAAGTTGTCACAAGCCTTCTCAACCCATTTCCTTTCTCTATCTCCCCAAGGCAGTGTCTCGTGTTAAAGGGACTCGGACATGTTTAAGTAATTGAACTTTTCAGCTTCTTGTGAGATCATCACCATCGAGTGTGAAGGGCACTGTTGTTTGCTCACGCAGAGCGATTTCTGCAGGGCTTGAATCGCAATGCTAATCTCAATGCATTCATCAATGACAGTGTGGCCTTTAAAGAATCGAGATATAATAGGCAACGTTTTGGACAATGCACTTCTTTATAGTACCTATGAGACGAAGGACGATTCTTACATGTATCTTGATTTGTCTTAGAAGCCTCCATTCATATCACAGCAATTCTGAAAGAAACTTTTCCATAAAAAGAATTGTCCAATAGCACCCCGTTGGGTTAAAGAGATGTAGAAATGGTGAAAAATATAATGAATAGAGTTTTACCACTTTATTTTTACAATAGTGTCTCACCATCTTTACTACCAAGCTGTTGTTTACCATAGGCCAGTCCATTAAATGCTAATAACAACATTGTTTATCGCATGCTGCCGTTAAAGATATGTGTGCCTTTAAAAAAACAAATGGCATATGCGTTTTTTCTGAGTAGTTATAAACGATAGTTAACTTGGAAGTGTAATTAACGAAATGAGGTCCATACTCTACACAAACAACGCTGTTGGAAGCGAAGCCCCTATATGTCAAACATCATTATTCAGAAATATCATCAAGATCTCGTGAGCACTCCAGTAAAAAAATAGAACTGCTTCGTTGCCTGATCTCATTTAAATGAGGAGTGCAGCTGTGCTTTTTATTCTCCACCTCAACCCGATTGTAGCATCCTCCTCGTCCTACCTTTGACCAGTACTCCCCATATCCATGTCGACCTCGTCTCTTCACCTCATCTCTGGTCGACATCTCGGGTCTCGACCCACGCCCACCCATCTGCAGACCTCTCTGCAATCAGAAGCATTTTTGCAACATTTCCCCCACGGGCAAAATATGCGCAATCTATTGTGTAAATTCACAGCGGTGCACCCTCGTTTCTGGCACGGAGCGGGCAGCACAACGTAACACAGTGGCTAACGAGAGGAGGTGCTGACCGCGTGCTTTACGGCCCCGCCAGGCACTGTGTGTCTGGAGGCAGCGCCGGGGGTAAGAGCGCATACGGCCCAGGGACTGGGTCGGCGGAGCTGCAGGAGGATGAGAACGTGCTGTCATCAGAGACATGCTACGAGTGCAAGATCAATGGCTACCCCAAGCCCAACCGCCAACGCAGGAACGCTGGGCAGGACGCGCAACCCGCAGAGGTAGGCATCGCGCCCGGTGCGGCTCCTGTGAGCTGACACGCACCTCGCTCATCGGGAGCGTGAGCAGCCCACCGTCAGGAGGTTGCGAGCTCACGTCTTGGTTGGAGGTTGAAGTAGCCCATCATCACTCTAGGGACCCAAAATGAGTGCCACCTTCATGTGGAGAGACTTATCCCCGCCATAAGACTGTGGAATTTGAACAACTGGCTCAGGGCTGTAAAGCGAGTATGATTATTGTCCCTGTGCTTATTTGAGCATTGAACCGAAAACAAGAAATGAATATAAAGCTCAGCCAGTCCTGGAGGCCAGTTATTGAAGTCAGTAATGCACAGATATAGAGCTATTGGATGTGGACATCAGAGGGGGGTCGCTAGGTGTGTGAGAGGTTCATTCATGAGATGCAAATTAGTGGACTAGTCACAGACAAAGCTGGAGGGGGTTATCGCAGTTCCGGGGTGTGAATAAGATAAGGAGATTAGTGTTAATGTGATTCAGAAGTAGACCCCACACAACAAAAGATGACTTGACACATACATAGTACCCACATATATAACGGAGTGACAGGCACTTCACACACATACTGCGCCTGAGGATGCCTCTAACGTGTGAGGCGAAACGTCACGAGGAGAGGAGAGGGAACGATCGACGTGGTTGTCCCGAGAGAGCAGCTTTTCGAAGCAATTATCATGCATCGAGCCGTGAAAACCTACATCATTATAGATGAAACAATTGTTTAGTTTTACAATACTTAACATGAAAGGATGGCCGGAGAAATTTAGCTGGTTGGCATTAATCAGGAAAAAAAGCCAACAATCCAAAAGGTTTGTTTCAGGAACACCAGTCAGCTGAAACATCAGGATCTTCTATTCAATGATTAACAAATTACTAATTAGAGTGAGGTGGTTTGGGCTGAGTGACAGCCAAGTTATATAACATGTCCGATAGTACATAAACCAAGAAAATTGATAAGATTAAATCAGCTCGTGTGCAGATGCTGGGTAAATTATTGCTCGCTAAACCGTGATGGATGTAGACAGCTTTTGAAGGCTTTCACCCAGCAGTGGATTTGTCGTGGCAGACGCTTAATATTATTGTCTAAATTAAGTGAGACATAAACGCTGTGCCATATTCTGATGCATACATTGGCTTATTTTTTTTATTAACTAATCAATGAAATCCTCAACAATTGAAGGATGCTTGGAGCACACAGTTTGCCGCTTTGGCAGCAATCATTTCCATTACTGATAGCAATGGTCGTCCCAAATGTGAATGTGCCACAGTTTTGATTCTAAAAACATTTTTGTGAACCAATGGAAGAGTTGGAAATACTTGCTGAGCACAAAAGCACACACAGCTTTAAACATCTGAGGCTGCTTTTGTTGGCACTTCGAAGGAAGCCTGAATAAATAAATGCAGAGCAGGACAGGGTGGCTTCAGGAAGATTTGTTGACGTTAAAAGCCCAGGGCTCTTTAAAATTGTTGCCTTGGGTGCAGCCATTTCCCTTGACATAAAAGAGACTGGAGAACATTTTGCATGTTTGTGCTGCACTGCTATTCCTAGTTCGCTGCATATCACTGAAAAAAAAACTCAATAACACCACCATTGTTTGTTCCCATGCCTATTTCAACAAACAGGCATGTAATGGATCTACGCAATTTACATAATGTAATTATTTTCTATGGAGTCATAATAGCCAATGCCTTGCTTCATTGTGACTTAATTTCCAATTTCTTATTAAATTATTAATCTCAGTAGGACAAAAAACTATTTGCAGGGGGCCAGGCCAATGTAATTTCTTCTTCTGAGAGGGCCTAAACAATGTAATTTTCGATGCACGTTTCTTCACGGGTTCTCTGAAAAATACGTAATTTTATACTCGAGGAGGTAAAAAAATGTCAACCGCTCACACACGTGACCCGTTCTTTCTGCCCACATTCCACAGTTGCGCGAGAATGCCACAGACGTGAATATGGCCAGCCTGGACGTGGAGCGCCCCGTAATCGTGCACGTCAACGTCAGCTCGCTGGAGGACGGAGACTCCATCCTGGACCTCCTGCCGGCGCTCGCCCCGCTAAACAACCACGTCAAGTACTCAATCGTGGCTGGCAACGAGGCGGGCATCTTCCACATCGGCCAGATCCTGGCCGTCGACGAGAGCGAGACGGAGAGCCGGAGTGACCTCGGCAGCTCACTGCTGCTGACCAAGCGCAAGGTCTCGGCCACTCAGCGCCCGTCCACTCACAACCTCGAGGTCGCAGGCGTGCCCACCTTCCGCCGCAAGGAGCTCCGGCGGCTGGAGGCCGCACACGAGCAGGACTACCTCGCTGGAGAGCTCGGTCAGGCCCTGCGATTGAAGCTGCGCATCCTGCTGCATTGATCGCACCCGCCGCCCCGCTCCCCGTGTGCGCGCACACACGCGCGCACTCACACACACACATGTCTGTGTGCCACACACCACCGAGTCGGATGGTTGGGGTAATTGTTGGGAGATCGGGTTAGGAATATGAGCGTGAGAAGAACGGAGTGTTGTGATATGGGTGGGGTAGGTGTGGCAGAGATCAGCTGAAGATGAATTGGAATGAAGCTATCAATCATGATGATAATCATAGGGATGCATTTAGAGAGCTGCCTAGTAATACCGCAAACATAAAGTACAATATTAACAATGTACATTCTCTACTCCAAAGAGCAGTGATGTTCACAAACTATAACTATGGATGTGAAGTTGTGTGCCACACACTAAATAATAATAACAAATTGGCTTGAAATAAAACTGGGTACTGTATTAAAAGTATTATATAAAATAATTGAGATATCATTGTACATGCATTTTTCTATTTTATTTTTGAACAATATTTCCCCCCCTTTCTTTAAAAGTTAAACTTTATTGCTGTATTTCAAAATTCCGTGATATTCAGATTAAAACCTTTGAATGCAAGATGCCCAAAGAGACTGTCAAATTTCTGTTAGCAGGATACTGGAGTAAATTTACATGAAATGTTCTATAAGTGGATTTCTTTGCATAATGATGGGCAAGAAAATAACAATGAAATATGCTCATACGTAAAGAGAATTATAACAGGCTGTCTGCAATAAGAAATTAAACTGTAAGTGTTTAAAAGTGAATTTTGGTGACAATATGGTCATAACTATATGCCTATTGGTCAAAATATGTGAACGTGCATTTTCCTGGGTTAAGGCCAGTAATTCCAAAAGCACACCTTTATTGAGTACTGAAGTATTGGAGTTTTCAACAAAAGTACTATCAGATAGAAACATATATACATTTCCAGAAAAGTAAATGAATTCAGCGTGATAATCTGCACAGCCATTTGTGATCCAAAAATAGTGGAGCATTTGACAACCGATTACAACAGGAACTCAAAAGTGAAACAGTGTTTTTTTTTTGGCTTACTGGCTATTACATAAACATTCCATAGTACTGCAATTGTTGTAAGATTCGCCGACTAACAACACGCTATTTAAAAATGGTGCTAGTCATATGGTTATGAAGAATACTGCACTGCTAAGCCGTATTTCAAACGTACAAATGAGTATGAAAGAATTACTGTACGTTTTGATTTTTATAATTTTTTCTAAAATACATTACATTATATACATTAAAAAAACTACATGTAAAATACTTTAATGTGATCTATGTTAATTCATTTCCATTTTTGAACTTGAAGCTCTTTTGTTAATCACAAGCCAGCGTATTTTAGTATCTGTGGGGTTTTTACAAATTTTTAAACATTTCTTCAGGGTTTTGAGTGTTGTTTGCAAGTAATAAATCTTCACCTTGTATAATATCGGCACAGATTAAAATTACAGTAGGTAGCTGTAGAACATGATGCTTTTATTTTTGGATGTTTAAAGTCTGCAGTCGGTGATTATTTTCCACCTGTCGTCTGTCAACAAAAAGACAAAACCGTGTAAAAAAATCTTGCGCTGGGTAAAAGCTAATCTGTGACCTGTACTGAGGAATGAAGTAATCGACCACTGCAAAGACTGTTGATATAATGTTTTGTAATTGTCCGTAAACTGTTAATATTACACGGCAATAAACCTTGAACAAAAAACACCGCATACGGCCTCAATTTAATGAGCAAATTTTAAAAACACGGAACTCAACATCAATTTATACCTAATGACTCTTGTCATGATTTTGGGTGCAGCTCAATATCCAAGCATCAAGCATTGAATTGAGACAAGTAAAGAAAATGTGCTTAAAGCAATTCCTTTCTTGAGGCCATATGAACTTCATAACAATTTTAAAAGCCAATAGAAATAAGAAAACCTATATTTAAACTTGAAAACTGTGTGCCGCTACAAATCCTGTTGGTTAACCAATATATATCCTGAAGAGTTCCCTAAATATGTGTTCCTGTTCATTTCATATTTAAAAAAAACATTCCTGTATCGTTCACAAACCTGCCTTAATAAAAAAGAAAGCAATCTTTTTTATTTTCATATTTCCACAGAATGTAACTTGAACTTATGAATTAAAGGGGGAGGAAAAAAAACACACACAACCTCAGAATCTGACTAGAACATTCGGAACTGGTTCCCGATAAACAACCATAAACACACACATGCATTTCTCTTCATAAGCAAGGAATGCTCGCCCCCACATTCGGTTACTTGGGTGCACATTCAATGTAAACCAGATGGTAGTAGCCAGTTGTCATATTTAGAATACTGTGCCCAGCAGACCGACTCTTGGAGCAATCCATCTTATTCCCTACACACAAACACACACTAAAAAAAAAAGTAGTTTGGAGAGAAATTCTTTGCTATATCCACTGCCAGGCCACACAGCAGTGTCAATGTACTTTGGTTGAGTGTGAGAATAAATGCGTTTTCACAGCCTGGTATAATTTGTTAATTTTAATTGATTGCATTCCAGTGTACACAGTTACAATAATAGAACACGGAATAAGAATTCTATTCGAATGGATATGTGAATGATAATAAAATACCGAGGATTAGGGGCTCTTTTTGTCACTAAATTCCTTCACGAGACAACATGGATTGCAGGAAAACCACAATAGCAGTAAACTTTGAGGGAGAATTGAAAATATATTTATTTTTTAAATAATAACAATCTTAGAACGTCTATAGGGTGAATCCAATGTGGGAGGCAAAACGTCGCAAAGGAGAGAGGAGGCGCGCTTGGCATGGCCATCCCGAAAGAACAGCTTTAGAAAGCAATTATAATAACAGAAAGCACATTTGCACAATATACACATAATGCCCGCTGCCTAATATTTTCCGAATGTAGCATCCAATGTAAAAAAAAATGCATTACTTACACCATCGTACATCACCGTCTTCATCAACAACAGTTCTCAGTGTACATGCAAACAACTCGCCAATGTGTCTTCGTGTTGGACTGCCTGTTGCCTGTTTGGCACGGTGTGTGAGATTTTACCCTGCCGCCCTGCTGGGAGCTCAGATTGAAACGTCAGAAATTGAGATTTGTCGAACAACAGGCAGGCCAACACAAAGACACATCAGAGAGCGATGTTTCCATGTACTCTGAGAACCCATTCTCGACCACGATAGCAGTTGGTGTTGGTGTAAGAAATGCCTTTTCTCAAATTGCATTCGACATTCGCAAAAACATTGAGCAGAGCGCATTTATGCGCACGCTGTCGAGTGCAGTTCCGAAACACCGAGCGGTGCAACGCCAACAACACATTGGAGAGCCGCACAGCACATTCGCGATTGCCTATGTGGTGTGCTGGGAACGTCATCAGAAAGCAAGTTGAACCGTTGTTCCCGGCCAATCACTCAAGGCCGTAAGAGGACATTCTCAAAATATCTAGGCAGCAAGGAATGCATATCCTTCAACGTGGGAGGTGAACACGTCACGAAGGGGAGAGGAACGTTCGAAACGGCTATCCCGAAAGAGTCTCTCTTAAGAGTTATTTGTCATCGACGGAGTTGTGAAAACCTACACGAATACAAGTCAAATCCACCAAATCGACCGGGGTATATGAGCATTGCAGGGCAAAGAACAGGTTTTTCACAGACGCTGTGGATCAGTGATAGAGAACAAGCTCAGAGGGTTGTACAATTGTCTCACAATTGTACAGTTGTTTAACCAAGAAAAGTAGTCAATAGTTTGCAGCACAGCATCACTTCAAACTGGGGCAATTGCAACACAGGCAATCACAAGGCGTTGGAATAAGCTTAGGGGATGTCACTTGACCAGGCTAATGGCTATCCGATGAACCAATATGCATGATGCCAACGATTGAGTCTTTTCAGCCACCGCATAAAGGGCATGATGATACCAGAGCCTTTGTTAATAGTCTTTGAAAAGTCGATAGGTTTAAAGCCAAACTAGGCTGCTTATGAGCTAGGAATAAGATCACAAAACAGCAGATAACCAAGCAAAATTGAGATTTTTGAAAAAGTCTTTACCCCACAATTCTGACGTGGTTGTAATTGTTAGCACATCGGATTTGAAATTAACAGGTCGCCAGTTCAATCCACTGGCACGGCAGCTGAAGAATTGGTGCATGTCTTATAGTTCCCCCACCACAACACTTATCCACCCAGCAGTACAACGGGTGCACCCTCTACTCGTGGATATGGAGGCAGTGTGCGGTGAGAACTCCAGCTCTTTCAACATGTGGCCAGGGTGGATGAGTGGACCGATAACCCTTTAGGAGGGGGTATTCAGTTGCAGTGGAGGCACCATAACCTTTATCCTTTACCTGATTTGAAGAATTTAAAAGCATTCCTCTTAAGAGCTGCTGTTTCGAGATAGCCGTGTCGAGCTTCCCTTCTCCTTTGCGACGTTTCACCTCCCAGGAACGTTCATCAGGCTTCTGATGAGCATTCCTCGAGCGTTCTTCCTATAAGAGGAGCCGTTCCCGACAGAGCAGCTTCTCAGAGCAATTCCCATACATGGAGCCGTGAAAAGCGACATGAATACACTTAAAACATGAGAGGATATTTTTTCAGCCATGTTCACCCTACTGCTGAATCAAGACATCCCTACCCCAGTCCCATTCCACATGGTGCCATGGTGTCACGCTGTATTTGATTCCCCACGAAATATTGTCTCATTGCTCCATCTCCATGGCAGCGGTTTTCTTGGGCATTTCATCTGCTTCTGCTGCCAGTTATAATTATTGTCACAGATGCACCGTGGCTCCAAAAGAAAAGTAACGCAATAACCATCAGGCGAGGAGGCTGAGAAGGGGATATGTTCTCATCAAGACTGCTTATCGGAAACTATTAAATGCAAAATAAATGTGCCAAAGAAAATCCATGTAAAACGACTTTGCTGAACATGAGGAAATAAACGTTTGAGTGACACAACTGGACGCAACAGGAATACGGTTATAGCTTAGACAACTATTTGAAGGTGGATCAGGATATAAATATTTAACTAAGGAGGCAAACAAGAGCAGAATGTCATGTTATTGGAAAAGTAAAATTGACGATAGAATGTAACGTGCATTCAATGTCGTAAATAGATACGTAAGCATGTTGCTTTCATAGTACTGTGCAGTGTGTAGGTGCACGGAGAAATATAAACTCAAAGACGAGTCAAAGGTTGTCAAAATAGTTTAAAGTGAATCTACAATAACATTTCCATATTCATGACATTTTTAAACAGAATTACTTCTGATGATTGCTTCGAAAAGCTGCTCTCTCGGGACAGTCTCGTCGATCGCTCCCTCTCTCCACCTCGCGACGTTTCGCCTCACACGTTACAGGCATCCTCAGGCGTGTGTCATGTATGACTCCTATTTATATGTAGCTACTATGCATGTGTTGAGTCCCCTTCACAGAGCTGCTGCATTCCAGGATCAATGGACGACTGTCGGGGACCACTTGAAAGGATTCCATTGTCTTGCTCACACCCCAGAGTCACATCAACCCCATCCTGTTCCACCTGTGACTAATATTCTAGTTTGCATCTCATGAAAGAATGCTTAGTTCCCAAACACTTTGTAATTCCCCCCTGATGTCTGCATTTCAGAGCTCTATATCTATGCACTGCTGACTTCAATGACTGGCCTCCAGGTTTGGCTGAGCTTTATTCTCATTTCTTGTTTGCGGTTCATAGTCTATTCTGTCTTGTGAATCTCGATTGTTTCACGAATTAATCTTGGACCTTCATGGCGGATGGCTGCTAGTACTCGCATCTTGTCAAATCGATTCTGTGTTGTTTGTGTACACTGTGTGCTGCCGTTGCCGATTTATCGGTATTCAGCAAACGCGCTGCTGCCTCGTGCTCTTTCTTTCTTCTGGCTATTGTTCTTCCTGTTTGCCCGATGTACACTTCCTCACAATTGCTGCAAGAAATGCAATATACACTTTCTGGCTATAACGGCAGAATTACTTCTGCAATGATGTATGTTTTTCATGGCTCGATGCATGATGATTGCTTTGAAAAGCTGCTCTCTAGGGACAGTCGCGTCGATCACTCCCCCTCGTTCCATCGCGACGTTTCACCTCACACATTAGAGGCATCCTCAAACAGCGCCTGAGAATGGAGAGATGGAACGATCGACGTGGCTGTCCCAAGAGAGCATCTTGTCGAAGCAATCATCAGAATTACTACTAAATATCATGCGCATTATTAACCAAAAGGTGTGCAATGGTAGATTGCATACGATGCATATGCCGTGATAATATTTTCTAATCTCATACATATTACACTGCTTAAAGCATAGCACAGATGTGATGCAAAATATCCAAGGGGTAACTATTTACATGGAAATTAAAATGTGGTTCATCAAGAAATATTGTTAAATGTAATTCTCATAAGGTCCCATGGTATTTAAATGCAGTCTCTCCGTCGTATCGTCCAATAAATCACCGTAACCCCTATTTAAGTGCCATGAAGAAGGCCTTTCGGCGTAAATGTCATATATTATATATTTATTAATGTAAGGCCCTTGGGTAGTTGATGAATACGTTGAGTTTTTATGAAGTTTGGCGCATAATATTTATTGTTAAGATTATTCAAACCTTTTGGAACTGCCATACAACGAATGGGCATCTGATGAGTGATAAATAAATGCAATAACAATTTCTCACCACAATTAGTCATGATGAATCCGCTGCTGGAAGATGGACTCCCCTAAGAAACCGCCACAGTGAGGAAGCATCAATTATTATAATGTACAAAAAGACAGACATGCCGAAACAATTTTTATAACACCGTAGCCACTTAGGTGTAGTTGGTCTGTTTCTAATTATCTGGGCTTTATCTAAAAATGAGCACCTTATTATGAACTATATCTGTATTATATTAATAGATGTGACAAATAACATTTTTTTTAAAGCTCTTATATCCTCTAACAAAAACAAATTTCACGACGCCATAAAATCACCACCTTTATTTTATGAATGTCAGCTGAGCGACGTCAGAACACGTGCGTCATGGCCTATTTTCATGACTACTTTAAGCTTTAGTGTGTGGAAACACACGGAACAATCTGGTGGATTTGCATGATTAACACTCAAGGCGAGCACATGTTCAAACTCTGCAGTCAAATGGACCGGCATCCAAAATATAAAAAAGCAAACCAATGCATAAGCTAAAACAGTGGAACATTAGACATTATTGTAGACTCAGCAAGTAGATAATTGTCCCAAAATATCTATTATCTCTTTAAGGAATGGCTGTCGATTGAAAATTATTGCACATGCTTACAATTCAGTACTCTCAAAGGTCAAATTCGCCTCTACAAACATTCTATGGAATTTGAGACTAGTCCACAAAGCAATGTAAAATGAAAACATACCACAGGCAATGAAATAATTTATTATTTTACATTGTAGGAAATGGTAACTTACATTTTTTTTTGCAAGGGGGATTTTTAAGTTAAAATCCATATAAAAACAATGTGTACCGAAGCGGGCTTGTTTAATGTAGACTAAAATCTTATGACAGTTGGATATTTTACCCAACAAAAATATCAATTCAAAAAAATGCACAATAATATTAACCTTTTAAACGAGTGTTACAGTAATCAAACATGGAAGATGTGCGCTGATCTGAGATGGGACCATTAAAATTTGTTTTGACGTTTCATGAAATGACAATTGCTTCCAAAAGCTGCTCTTTTAGGATAGTCGAGTGTATCACTTGTCTCTCCTTCGCGACAATGCGCCTCCCATGTTAGTGGTATCATCATGCATCGAGCTGTGAAAATCTTCATGAGAAATTTGGAGCGGCTGACAAACAAAGATGATACATTCCACTGCTAACATCTGCAGAGGAAGTGGTATTTTACACTCATATTGCAGATGTTAACCTACAGGCACACACAAGAATGTACGCACTGAGCGCAAACATTGTCTGAAACTTTACTGTGAAAAAAATCTGGCATGTCGAGGGCTTTTGACTTTTGTTTAGTGATGGAGGCATAGTCCAGAGTTGTGATGCCAAAGGGCAAGTCTAAACATAATGTTTAAAAACGGTGATCTGAAAATTTAAAACAGACGTCCGGAAATTCCACAAACCTCGGAATGATGTGGCCCTTTTTGCTCAAAAGTCTGCGGAGAGAGGGGAACAAGCTCCAAATTAGAGAAAAGCGAGTGATTGTCATTACTCGCATACAGCATGCTCGAAGCCAAGCATTCTAACACACGTTTGGGCAGAGCAAGGATGTGTGGATTGATTCTAACAATAGACTGGCCTGTACAGTGTTCCAGAAATCATGCATCAATGGGACACAAAGATAAATATGAAGTGATTTATTCGCTGGGAAGCTTCGCTCAATCTAGATGCATTTCTCCTCGGAGAATCCTACTTGAGGTTTTTTTTTTTAAGTTGTACCTCGTATTGTTTAGCGCAACATCCAATGTTCCACTTCACATGTTCAATGTGTGAAAAAATCATGAACAGCAACCTATAAATAACAGGTTGGAGAGCGACACAGCACACCTGTGAAAACATGTGCAGTGGTTCTGATCTGGGTGTTCGGTAATGTTTTTAAAAATATACATTTTGTTTAGGGCGGCGCGGTGGCCCAGTGGTTAGCGCTGTCGCCTCACAGCAAGAATGTCCCGGGTTCGAATCTCTCGGCTCGGGTGCCTTTCTGTGTGGAGTTTGCATGCTCTCCCCGTGTCCACGTGGGTTTTCGCCGGGCACTCCGGTTTCCTCCCACAGTCCAAAAGCATGCTCCTGGATAGGTTGATTGGCTCGCAGACTAAAATTGTCCCGCAATGCCCGGCGATGACTGGCGTCCCGTCGTCGGGTGTATTCCTGCCTCACGCCCTGTGTTTCCGGGATAGGCTCCGGCTCATCGTGACCCTATATAGGATTAAGTGGTTTCAGATAATGAGATGAGATGAGACATTTTGTTTAGTGGAAACAAAAATATCCAGAGAAAAGTCACCCATAAAAGGGTTAGCACACGGAAAATAATAATTATTATGTCAGCGACTGTCTTGCTGTACTGTCTCATAAAGGCCACCCCCATCCTACAGCTGGGTTTTCCACAGATGATTCACTAACATTACCTCTAAAACATCAGATTCTGGGTAAGTACCACTATGCCCAGTGCATTTATATGTAAACTACGATTATATGCATTTTACATATAGTAAAGTATCTTTTAATAATTATGAATAAACGTCAGTATTGCGTATCGAAAAGCTGCTCTCTCGGGACAGCCGCGTCGATAGCGTCCTCTCTCCACCTCGCGACGTTTCGCCTAACATGCTAGAGACATCCTCAGGTGCAATGTTTGTGTGTCGTGTATGACTCCTATTTATGTGTAGGTACTATGTATGTGTTGAGTCCCCTCCACAGAGTTGCTGCATTTCAGGATCAATGGACTACTGTCGGGGTCCACTTGAAAGGGTTCCATTGTCTTGCTCGCACCCCGAAATCACATTAGCCCCATTCTGTTTCACCTGTGACTTAATATTCTAGTTTGAATTTCATGAAAGAATGCCTAGTTCCCACACACTTGGTATTTCCCCTCTGATGTCCGCATTTCAGGGCTCTATATCTATGTACTGCTAACTTCAGTGACTGGCCTCCAGGTTTGGCTGTCTTGTGATTTCGATTTCTTCACTAATTAATCTTGGGCCTTTATAGTGGATGGCTGTTAGTACTCGCATCTTGGTAAAATCGATTCTGTGTTGTTTGTCTACACTGTGTGCTGCCGTTGCTGATTTATCCGTATGCAGCAAACGCACTGCTGCCTCGTGCTCTTTCTTTCTTATGGCTATTGTTCTTCCTGTTTGCCCGATGTACACTTCCTCACAGTTGCTGCAAGGAATGCAATATACGCCTTCTGTCTGTAGCGGCAGTCAGTCTTTATGTGATTTGAGTACGTCTTGTACCTTCTGATGGGTTGTGAAGACTGTTTTTATTTTATATTTATCTAGATATTTGCTGATTTTGTCTTTGGTACCTTTCACATATGGCAGGAAAGCACGGGTTTTGATATCTTCCTCCTCATTTTCTTGCTCTTTCTGTCTAGGTTCTCTCTCCAGAGTTAAGGAATAGGGGGGG
>JAZEWT010000001.1:16063083-16074768 GCA_036362905.1 Mordacia mordax
CGGGTGTATTCCTGCCTTACGCCCTGTGTTTCCAGGATAGGCTCCGGCTCACCGTGACCCTATATAGGATTAAGCGGTTTCAGATAATGAGATGAGATGAAATTTAGTGGCACTGAGTCTTATACTGCGTGTCAACCCTACTGCGCCTGGGGGTATGCATATGTCATAGAGGAAACGGCAGCTTCAGTTTGGGCTATCGATGCCATCGAAGGTCATAGGAAGTACTGGAAATTGTGCTCAAATCCCGAGGAAGTTTAACCCTACCACATTAACAAATTTCCATTGGCAATTTCCACTGCAACGCAGCCTAAATGGTGTAAATCCAGTAAAAAGGCCTCTTGCTGTTGCTGGAGCAATGAATCAAAAATACACGTGGTAAACATAATTATGTTTTTGGTCCCAATGGGAGCATAATTTACATGGCATCTGTGTTTAAGAACCGTGTAAAGCCGATGCACAAGGGATATTAGAGATATATTAAAATGCCTTATTAACATTGAATGATTTTGCAGTTAGCGCTGTTGCCACTGCTGCTGATGACAATGATACAAACGATGCAGAAGTGGTCGTGTTCAACAGGCAGCGTGAGTTCAAACACTCGATTTGACTGTTTTGGAACGCGAGCAGAAGTTGCGGTACCCCGAACGTATCCAGGCGTAGAACGTCTAACACTGAAATGATCATCGCGCAGCCGGACGATTTGAGGAGTTTCAGAAATCTCCGAGCGATTTACCAACTTAGGCCGGCACAATGATCGATTGGATACACCAACGCGCGCACACTACGCCAGTCACATATTTACGGCTGAGCCAATCTAGAGAACGGCTCAGAGCAACTCTCACACGCACGCGTCAGCGGCTGTTGTGTGCGACGAGGGAAGGAGATTGGATTGGTTGATTGCACGTGCAGCTCCAATTCTCCTCGGTGCTCCCAGGATGGCTGTGGCGGCATTTTTGTGCAGATGTGTAATGGCCACCAGTGGTTACGGGCAGGGGTGACGATATCCTAGGAGAGGGAGAGGTTGTGCGTGAGAGCGCGAGGTGACTGCTCGCTGCAGGAGCTCCATTGGCGCCGGCTGTGCAGTGATTAAGTAAGGCTTCACCGCGTGAGAGATTCAACCAACGATGCGAAGGAGTTGAGTTAACACGGTGTCTCTTTAACAGCCCCAGTAAACCGGTTGAACAAATTGCGTCGTTGTCAAAAGAACACCCTCTATCGCTCACCGCGTGCTGCCTAACCGCATGAGTAAACCTCAATGATCCTGAACATTTGTGATCTGCATTTTACTCTCTGCCGCACCATTACTTATGATCAATTCGCCCGCATGTGTGGGTGTGTGTGATTGTGTGTGTGCCGGTGTCCAGCACCAGTCATCATGCATCTGTGTGTGTGAGCATGTGTTTGCACACCCTGGCAGGGTCTTGGACCAGAACTGTGGAGTCCGGAGTCACCCTCTCCTCACACCCTCCCATTAGCAGTGTAGACTGACCGTAGCGTAATCAGCGCCTAGCTGAGTATTTTTGTAAAGCTCCCCATGTCGAAGAATGCGAGGTCTCGGCGATGACACTGGCGGTCTCAAGGCGGTGAATCAAAGGGTTTGCGGTAACCTAGCTCAGCCTGCCACTCAGATATAGCCACCCCGTTGATCGCCACTCGTAGCGTTGTCCCGCTGGGGTCCCATCTCACCCAGTCGGATTGCTACACAACTGCTGCCACGTTTCTCCACAGCCACTTGCTTCACCTCGTTCACGATTTCCCGGATGAGGAGCCGCACTGCTCTTGCCTCGGTCAATGTCCCCGTGCGGCGCTCCAACCCTCTGCTGTTCTCTTGCCCACCTTATGTAGCAGTCCAAATTATGGCAGTCTGGGATCCACCTCTTGTGCATGACAGATCCCCACAAACCTATTTAAATTTCTATCAATCATAATTGAGGGTGCACGTGTTCAGTCCATGAACCCTACTGAGTCTGCAGACGTCCAGACAATTATTTATTTCAATACTCTGTCAATGGTGCATATGCCGTTATGCCAATCTGCACTTTAGTTGGTTTTGTCTTGTCACGAACGCACTTTGCCCTCAGACGACCTCAATTGTGTCCATCAGGCGGTTCCCCACCTAGGGACCCATGATTTGTCTTTGTGTGTATGCAGCACGCCTGCATGTGCATTTGTAAGATCCTTTCTGTGAAATGTACATGCGGCGTGCGTGTGTATGCCCAGTCCATATGTGTAAAAGTGTGCACGCGTAAAAATTAACCTCGAATCCGTGACACGATTCCACCCATTCCACACGGAGAATCGAACCAAAAATTGTTTGTAGAATCTGGCCGCAAAAGCATGGAAACAAAGGCTACCCAAATAAGTTGTTAGGTCCTATTGAAGGAATTGTGCTGTCGACTGCTCCTAGACTAATATTTTTGAAAGAGTGCTCTACAGTCAACACTTTGTTAAGTCTAATTTCACAAAGTTTATATAAAATCTCATGTAAAGTGAAAAAGGCCGGACGGACAGGATGCACCATAACACTTTAAAGACAAGCAGCTAAATAAACACAGAGCTACTAAATATCTGCACGTTAGACGTATTTGGCCCAGTTTTCACTCAGCAAACTGTCTGGGTATTTTAATGTAGCAACCGTCTAAGCTTTACTTGGCTTAATTTCATCCACTTCCAAGCTTGCCAGATTCAAGGCGCATGATAAAAAAAAACCTAAATTACACCATTTCCTGGTACCTGTGTATACATGCACAAATTAAGTCAACGTACATATACTGATCCAAAGCAGTAGGTTATATTTTGAATACTGCAAGCACCCACTGACCTTATGTTATTTTTATCATTATTTAATAAACACGAACGTTACCGTTCATGTTTCTAATGGACACAAGCATTGCGGGTGATGTCACAGTTTGTACACTAAACTTGCAAACCAAAAATCGCTTGCTCTGTATCCTGGCAAGAGAAGCAAACGGGGTAGTTTCAGACATACCTCTGCCCCTGCTGATTCAGCAGGGGGTGAGGCAAAGTGTGGGTAACTCCAATGCTTTCAAAATGTCTGGTCAGGAGTGTCAATCAATTGCTGGACCGCATCTTCATATTTGATAGACACACAGGTGTCTAAAAATAGATTTTTTAAAATTAGAGTATTATGAGTTCGGGCGGCGCGATGGCCCAGTGGTTAGCGCTGACGCCTCACAGCAAGAAGGTCCCGGGTTCGAATCTCTCGGCTCGGGTGCCTTTCTGTGTGGAGTTTGCATGCTCTCCCCGTGTCCGCGTGGGTTTTCGCCGGGTACTCCGGTTTCCTCCCACAGTCCAAAAAGCATGCTGCTGCATAGGTTGATTGGCTCGCAGACTAAAATTGTCCCGCAATGCCCGGCGATGGACTGGCGTCCCGTCGTCGGGTGTATTCCTGCCTTACGCCCTGTGTTTCCGGGATAGGCTCCGGCTCACCGTGACCCTATATAGGATTAAGCGGTTTCAGATAATGAGATGAGATGAGATGATATTATGAGTTCTTTAGGAATAATGTATTTTTTAAATCTGTTTTTTTATCCCTCCTCTTGTGAATTACATGTTATAATGTAGAGCATTAGTATTAAATTTCAAATGTAACTTACAAATGTAACGTACATGGGGAATGAACAATGCATTGTCAACAATACAATAAATTAAAACTTGCTGAAAATTAATTTGAAGTGTCATTAATGGTCTCGGTGGACTCTTGAAAGCCAAATAACACCTTTAGCCTTCATAAAGTCTTAGCTTAGTTTGGCGTTGCCAAATGTTGTTCGAATGACAGAACATGGAAAACATGAATGGTGAGGATAATTTATGAGGCAGTTTTTTTTTAAGGGAAAAATCCACAAAAATCTACCATCAATTCCAATATGCGTGTACCAGACAGCTGTCAGATTGCTGTAATGGTCCATGCCCTGTGGGTATAATTAACAGTAACCGCTGGCACAGGCCTAAGCAACTCGAATCCAGTGTGGGGCCCTTCCTCTCATGGGCCAGTCATGCGATTAACGTGCAATTTAGAGCCATTCCGGCCACACCCACCATCGTTGGCGCCTCACCCGATTTCATGTGGGCAATAACTAGTGCCCACAATGCAGAAGTAATGTAGGTCCGACACACACAAAAACACCCCTCAAAGACAAAATGCTTGGGGTTCATCATCCCCTTTTTCAAAAGCACTCGTTGAAACGAAACTGTTTGGTTTGTGAGTTCCCTGCTCATTTTGACATGGAAACTCGTCTGACTTGAATGAGAAGAATCTCAATGTATAGATTAACTAAAAAAAAACCCTTTTATTTTTCAGATTTTTCTTTCCATAAGCGTGGCCAAAAAATTAATACTGCCGACTTTTTTGTGCTTTGAGAACGGAAACAACTTTCACTGGCTTTTGAGAATTGTGCTGGATCGTTTAAAATTTTCACACAATAGTCTCTACACATAACCATATGAAGCAAATAAAAGTCCCGCGGTTTGATTTAAAGGCCCGAGTCAAATGTTACAATTATAATAAATAAAGCACGTTCCTAAAAGTAGAGGAAAATTGCCAAATAAATTAGACACAATGAATTCAAGCAGTAAAACGCTCAAGCACAATGTACACCACCTTCCGTTCAGATATTCTTTGCAGTGATGGAGCCTACCCCAAATTCAGGCAATGGAGTAAGGAACAATTGCAGCTGCCGTCATTGAGTAAACCTCTACCATCTTTGCTTAGATCTGCTCGCATATCCTGCCAAAAAGAGGAAAATAATAATAATCATTCTTATCTGCTTATCTTGCGGCATTTGTTTCCTGGAGGTACAGTGACTTTCTCAGCCTTTTTGGGCTCGGCTATCGGGGTTCGTTAAAAGAAAAGGAGACAGTCTGCTTTCATCCTTCAGAGCGGGGGGGCCTAGCGCCGTGGCCAGCCTAGCAGACGAACGCTGTAACTTGAACCACGTGAGAATGCGAACGCAGAGGCCACAAAGCATCTATCTCATCCAGAAGCAAAGGTTGTTTGTTGGTCACGATCCACCAGCGCCAGAAAGGATGAAAAATCCTCTCCTGGTATTCAGGTACCACGATTGCCTGGAATGACGGTGGTGGATGCTAACAGTGAACATCCTAATGCAGCAGCCACCTGGGTTTTTAAGCAAAAGAAAGATGATTATGTAAGATTTCTACGAGGAGGACGCGGTAGAGGAAGGAGCTTCGCAGTTCATTAAAAGAAAACATCAGACAGTTGGCAAGCTCTGCTCGTAATCCCCTAGTTTGTAATTTTGCAGGTGGTCGTCTCTACTGCATTTCATGCGGTTTCAAAAAAAGACATCAAACGGCAGAGGATGCCTGTTTTTACATTCGTAAACATTTCGAAGGCTTTAACATATCCCCTATTGATGCGCCGATACAAGGCGCTACGCTCAAGTACAATTCACTAACAGTGCCGACAAACTTACAGTGAAAAACCTTTCAGGAAATACGCACTCTATTTGGTTATATCATAACTGATACCAGACATATGGGAAGGGATCTATTTTCTATATGCTGTAAAATTAAACCTCTCCTGGCAAACGATGCAAGGGTAAAGAACAAAAACCAATAACTTCTGAGTTGGACCAACATTGCCAGTCTGGTTTCTGCAAATAATAATAAAAAAAATCCCCAACCGAGCCAGCCAGTGGGTCCCTGGTTGGGGAACTTGTGAGATGGAGTACGGGTGTGAGAGATGGGGGGGGGGTGCGTGGGAGAAACTTTTTACACATTAACATCAAAACATGGGCTAATACCCCTGGCAGAGACAACGCGTTCATATTTGGTCAGCCTTTGTTCTTGAGCTAACACTTGCAGACCTTTTGTACTTGGTAACTGGCAATCTCAAGCATGACAAAGATCACATTGGGTTCTGCATTCATTCAGACTTTTTGTTGGTTGTCGGCGTGGTGAAACGGGCCAATAAAGATGGAGCATCGACTAAACTTGACAAGGATAGAGGTGAGGACGGTGAGGTGGATGAGCGAAGCCTCACTGTCAGCTTTCTTTATTTCAGCTGGAAGGAACCGTCCAGCTATGGTGCTCTTTTTCACAGTTTTCCAGCGGGGAGGGGTAAGCACGTTACACCGTCTCAGGGCACCCGGGGCTGGGGGGGAGGCAATTGAATAAGGGTGCTTAACCTAGCCAGCAATCGAGTAAGAGAAAGGCAAGTGTGGAGTTGAGAGAGAGGATTAGAGTGGAGGTGATAGGTAATGTGGTGAGCAGGACTATCAGGTAACGAGAGGTAGGTGGGACTAGGTCCAGGGAGAGTCCCAAATAGACGTGGGTGTAGGTGTTGAAGAGTGACATGAAACATGCTTTTCACCTCGGAGGAAGCCCAGGATTGAGATTGGGGGACGGAGGGGATTTAGGGGACAACCAGCAAACCCAGGTAAACCGGAATAACAGCCACTTACACTGGCTGTGTGTATTTTATTGTGATGTTTGGTAATTAAAAAAAAGAGTACCTAAAACTGTGCGAAAAAAATCCCACCAGATGTTTTTGATTGAGATATTTGTTTCCAAAATCCTTGCGGGTCATGAGGCACATACTATTCATCACGGTGTTCATATATATATTCCACTTTGTATCTTTTCCATCGGTAAAATGCAGCAATTAATCATAATGTGCTTTACTGTTGGTACTAATAAGGCAGAAGAAACTGGAACCCAACGTTGTGTTGAGGGCCAACGTATATCGCTGTCCAATGCCTCGCACATTTCTACAAATGTACGTTTTTTAATAAGGGTTTAGAATTCAATTGATTCTAACCTGAACATAAACTGTGGATTCTGACCTCCACAGCGCGATTGGAGAGAGACAATCACGCTGTGACGGGTAATTACTGCCACATGCGACCGGCAGTCCGTATCATCGATTGCGCAATGATGAGTGGATTTGTTTGCTTCACTTGGCAAGGCAGCCCTTAAAAAGGGGGGCACTACAGGAGACATAACAGTTCATCGGTGTAGTATGTGAACCCTTAATTTTCCAATGTGTCTGCCACATCTTACACGAAACCACACTTTTTAAATATAAGCATTTAAATGAGTGTACTTTCTTAGACAAATATTCCAACTACACCCTCTACTGGTGCGTCAATAGAATGTTATTTTTCGGATAACTGACAAAACACGTGAAAGTGTTAACAGCAGTGTGAAGTCACTGCTGGAGGAAGACCTCTCGAAGTTAGTTTTGTGGGTCGTGGGAGTCTCTCATCTCATTGTCTGAAACCGCTTAATCCTATACAGGGTCACGGTGAAGCCGGAGCCTATCCCGGTAGACACAGGGCGCAAGGCAAGGATATACCGACGATGGGACGCCAGTCCATCGCCGGGCACTGCGGGGCAATTTAGCCTGCGAGCCAATCAACCTATGTAGCGGCATGCTTTTTGGACTGTGGGAGGAAACCGGAGTGCCCGGCGAAAACCCACGCGGACACGGGGAGAGCATGCAAACTCCACACAGAAAGGCACCCGAGCCGAGAGATTCGAACCCGGGACCTTCTTGCTGTGAGGCGACAGCGCTACCCACTGGGCCACCGCGCCGCCCAGGTCGTGGGAGTTCATTCGACTAAACTTCAGCACACCCGTGGTTCGTGAAAAGGGTGGGCACTTCGTGCACCACTCCATCCAAACTAGTTTATGTTTTGTAGCTATCCGAAGTAAGTTTTAGGTGGCACAGTGGCACAGCGAGAAACGCTGCCACCTCACAGTAAGAAGTCCCAGGTTTGATTCCCAGCTTCAGTGCCTTTCTGTATGGAATTTGCAAGTAATCTCTATGTCCGCGTGGGTTTTCGCGGAGTACTCTAGTTTACTCACACAGTTCAAGGAAACGCTGCCTAGGTTAACTTATCCAACTAAGTTGGCTCATTGCTCTGTAATGGGCTGACGTCCCTTATAAACAGCACTGTTGAAGGTGCGGTAGACAACTCTTAAATGCTCTCCTTAATTTGAGCAAAGTTGCAATTACTTGGCAAAAGAGATGGGGGGGGGATTTCAAATTAAAGCAATGCGTGGAAATATGTATTTTGGACGGCAGTGTGGAGAATGAACAGAGTGAGGATTAAGCAAAACAGTCGTTGTGTTCAAAAGCAAGTCTGCAACACGGGTGGAGGACTATGTGACTAAAGTTCATGGGAGCAGCAACTATGGTGGGCAACGATAGCAGCATGAATGAAGAGGCTACTGTGACTGCATTTCAGCCAGCAAGTCATATGAATCGGTTAGCGCTGGATTAGCAACCTAACTGCAGGAGCGCAAAGCAAAGTCCCTGCCGTAGTAATGTGGAATTTCTACATCCCTAGCTCAGAAGCGTTGTAAAACAAGAACAATACTGGATACAAATGAGATCTGCTCATTTGAATCTAAGTATATTTAAACATGAGATTTCTTTTTTTAAAGCAAGGTATCACCTAACGGGTTTTATGCACAACAAACTGTTCTCTCAAAAAAAGAAAAAAAGTAATTGCAAACATACTACAAGACTAATTAGCATTTTATGTAGAACAAAAACTTGCCGCTACAAAAACATTTTAAAAGAGGAAATGGGTTCTACATTGTTCTTCATATCGACAGATTTAAGGTAGGGATCCAACAATAATGATATAATCGTAGCTTTGTGTGCCAAGCAAATACAGAAATAGAGTGCTTGGCCGTAAAGGTAAGCGCCTGTGCAGTCAGTGTGAGAAATGGTTCCCCTGTTGTCAGCAGGGCTTTGGCTGGGCCAAAATAAATATATCTGGGTTTTACTGGCTGTGCTCGAATCGACATGAACATGGTGCTAGTCATTCAGTTGGTCCGTTTTTATCTAAACTGGAAGCGACCGTTGAAATATCTGGCTGGTGTTAAACAATTGTCCAGTGGTGAGAGGTGAGAAAGTTACAACATATCAGGACACCGGGGTCGATTTAGTCAGGACAATTAACATAGGTAGCATGGAGTTAGACTGTGGGAGGAAGCCGGATTATCGGACATGAGAAGAACATGCAAAGTCCACACTACGAACCGGGACCTTCTTGCTGTGAGGCAGCAGCACTACTCACTGTTCCACCGTGTCTCCCTCCGTTATTAGAAGCTGAAGAAAAGCCCGTCATTCTATCCACACCATATATTTTGGGCGGCATGGTGGCGCAGTGATAACATTTGCACGAGACAAAAAAGAAGGTGCTTCCCAAGGCAGTTCGAGTCCCACCTCGGGCACGTTTCTATGCGGGGTTTATGTATTCTCCCCCTATTCTGTGAAGGGTTTCTCTGGGTCCTCCGTTTTCCTCGCACAACTAAAAAACGCTCATTAATAGGCCGCTAACATAATGCTAAATAGAATGTTTGGCGGGTTGACGCCAGATGATTGATTTACAGTGCCTTTGGGCCTCTGGATGAAAATAACTAAATCAATGTAATAAATTATTATTAACCATAACTTACATTGCTAAACTACGTCACCAGTTGCACAGGGACTATATTTCACACAGAAATAGTTTGCACTGCAGTGTGTATGCATATATATCTCAAATGTTTTGGGAGAAAAAAACCCCACAAACATCCAAATTATATTTTGTAAAGAAATTGAGGTGATAGAAAATTTTTCAGACTTTTTTTGCCAATACACGATTCATGGAAAGCTACATTTCCAGTCCAGACATCACAATTGTTTTTCCCGTATTCATAACAATTTTCTTTTCATTTACATCCACTTGCAAATACGTTATTGGATTGGGATCTGCCAATGCCTTCAGTCATAGTGGTTTTGTCATGGTAGTCGTTTGGCCATATTTTACCGAACAAGTCAGTAAGGGTTGTTGATGGTAGGTTTCAAATTAGCTCAGATATAATTTGCCACTAACGTTGGCCTTGGCTAGGAGAAAGATTCATGCATTAGAGGTTCAGAGCACAACGTGCTAACCATTGTGCCATTGTTCGATCCCATTATTTTCGTTCGTGTTTCATTTGGTTTCAATAATACTTTTTGGTCACTACCGAAAAAGCTAAAACTGTGCTTAAATGACATTCCAGATATAATTTAAAATGCTATTACTAGAACAGATATTCCTAATTTATAAGCAAAATAATCTATACTGATACAGATTTTCACATCTCGATGTATAAGAATTGCTTTCCATTGTATACATCTGTAGTTGGCTGAGAATGTGGTCTCTGATGATTGCTTTGAAAAGCTGCTCTCTCGGGACAGCCGCGTCGATCGCTCCCTCTCCCTCCATGGCGACGTTTCGCCTCGCATGTTAAAGGCATCTTGAGGATGTTCCGGGAGAGCAGCTTTTCGAAGCAATCATCATGCATTGATCCGTGAAAACCTCCTACATCATTACAATGTGGTCTCTGTTCTGCTGATTTTAATAGTCGCCCAGCAGGGAAAGGTAAGCATGCTACAACATCTCAGGGTACCAGGGACAATTTAGTCACGACAATTAACCTAGGACTGTGGGAAGATGCCGGAGTACCCATAAAAACCCACGTGGACATGGGGAGAACATGGGTTCAAGAGTGGGGCTTGAACTCGAGTTTTCTCGGTGGGAGGCAGCAGTGCTACTCGCTGCAACACCATGGTGTCCAAGGATAAAGAAGGACTATTCAACACAGCTATCACGAAAGAACAACTATGGAGAGCAATTCTCAAAACAAACTTGCAATTACAATATAGCTTTACAATTAAAATATAACGTCTTATTTCAACGGGAGTGGTGTTTGAGAAAAAGGAAAATTGAGCTAAGTGTCTATGCAGTGTTTCATGAAATTGATTAACTACCCATAATATGACAGACGCATGTTTTCATTTTCAGCTTTATTATAAGCAATGTGATATAAATTTTCACATTGTTCACTTTCAAGAAAACAACTTCATTGGAGGCATTGCCACATGTGTTTAAAATAATATGAGCACTTTTTTGTTCTCAACTACAATAACATCGTGTATTAAACTATTTTGCACTTAATTAACGTCTACATAGCGCATTCATTACTCCTCCCCTGCCCTCCATCCGCAAGCGTCGCCGACGAACGGCTTAAATTACATCAAATTTCGGAATGCTTTGGCAAAAATTGCAATTTTGAAAAATACATTCAAATGATTTCCAGATTAGCGTGAGGTAGGTAGCAAATCCACGCGAGCTTGTGGGAGACGAACGTTCTGTTCTTTCTCACAGGCGTGCGGAGGCCCCCTCGGTGTTAGGGGTCGTGCGCCCGGAGTTGGCGGCCCCAAATCGTCGACGCAGAATCCACAAGTCCGGTCGCGGTTACCGTCTCGGCCAAGCCTCTGCAGCTCCCGAGAGCACTTCGCCGCTCACTTGTGGCAGAACCGGCAAAACGTTCGTGCGAACAGGAAAGAAGCCAGACGCAGTGGGGCCGTGTGCGCTCTTACAGTGACGCCACCCGCCTACTCACCAATGCCTCTTCCTACGCCCCCAAGTTTTTATTTTAAACCGTGCCAGTTTGCAAGTTAATAGCGCAACGCCCTGCACGTGTAAACACCCAACAGCCAGACACGCACGCACACGGATGGGCTGGGTGAAAATCTCATTCTTCAGATTGAAAATAATGACATAATGCATTCTTCAGCGACAAGTTCTGCTTGAAGACAAAATCAACACAGCAAGAGACTTTCACAAGATATGCCACGCCTTTCCAATAGACAATATCACC
>JAZEWT010000001.1:16089375-16120059 GCA_036362905.1 Mordacia mordax
GCGCACCGTGACCCTATATAGGATTAAGCGGTTTCAGACAATGAGATGAGATGAGACTTTTAAAGCCAGTTAAAGGGCACCTTTGAATTAGTGCAAATATTTATCTCGAAACAACTGTCCATGAATAATAATAATTATTATTATTGCGCTTTTAGAGCGCTTTTCACCCGAGGGCCACAAAGCACTGCACAGAGCTGCGGAGAGAACGAAATGTGAGCCACAACAACGACATAAGAACGGCAAATAAGCAACAATAACGGGTTTTGTTGTTGTTAAGACCAATCGAATACACGCTTTTGTTACGATGCAACGGCAATTAATTTGTGATGCCTGTTGTGGTTGTACCTTAATGTCATATAATGTTACGCTTATTATCTAACACATTCATCTTCGCACACCTACAATGAATTTGGACCACACGTAAGAGAACAAAAAAACCCCCCACACCAACCCCATTATAACTTTTTTTTTTGCAGCTAGACATTTTAAGAACCCTGCCATACAACCTACAAACGAGTATCAGGACTTTACGACTTGCCGACCTCCGTGTCCAAAATAAACAGTTTTAACGTTTGCGCATGCTATTAATTTAACCTCTCCACTGCGCGCATAAGTGCAGGTGTGCGGCAATTTGCCGACATATTAAACGAATGCACATGCTGGCGCCACAGGTATCGACATGAAGCCCGCGGTCTAAATATAATGTGACCAGGTGCAGAGTTAGCAACAGTCAGCAGAAAACGCACTTCACAGAGCACGCTCTATAAAGTGTAATAGTGTTGAACAAAATGCAACCAATTTTAATAAAGTAAAATAAACGTGTCAGAACGCGACCGGATTGGGTGCAATGAAGACGCAGCTTGAGAGGCAAACGCAGACAAGGATCGAACGTTGTTGATATTTATGTTAACGTTTGTGTACAAAGAATTTCCGGAGACGAGATTATTCGTTGACAAAAGAAAGTTAAAACACCATGGGCAGGCAAGTATTATTCAATATATTCCTCTCATCTCATCTCATTGTCAGCAACCGCCTAGTCCTGTACAGGGTCGCGGTGAGCCGGAGCCTATCCCGGCAGACACAGGGCGCAAGGCAGGGATATACCTACGATGGGACGCCAGTTCATCACCGGGCACTGCGGGTAATTTAGTCTGCAAGCTAATTAAGCTATGCAGCAGCATATTTTTTTGGACTGTGGGAGGAAACCGGAGTACCCGGCGAAAACCCACGCGGACACGGGGAGAGCATGCAAACTCCACACAGAAAGGCACCCGAGCCGAGATTCGAACCCGGGACCTTCTTGCTGTGAGGCGACAGCGCTACCCACTGGGTCACCGCGCCGCCCGAAATAAAAAAAAAACCCTGTCCCTCAAACATTCGTCAATAACACTGTGGCCTAAAAAAGAAAATGTGTACACCGCGGATGTCATTAAGGACAATGGTTCTTCTTTTCACAGCTCGCAGAGGTCAGGGAGGTAGAGAGCCTCACCACGGTATGAGGGAGTGCGATACAATGACTAAAAATACTTGTCTGTCCCCTCTGCGCTATTGGGGCCATTGCCCAAAACGTAACCTATTATACACTTTTTATTTTTAAAGTCAGTGTTATTGATGAATGTGTTCAGATATTTTTTTTTTGTTATTGTGCTTATGCAAAAAATATTATGCACCACTGCCAACGCAGTATCACCACAGTGTAACGTCTCAATACGGTCTACCCTTCATAACACGGTTTGCCCCCAAAATGCAGCGCTGCTATGTGTCGACTTGGTTTATTTTATTAACATCTGTTGCGACTGGTAAACATTTCATGTAGGTTTGCGTTTATTTGCTTTTGTTTGTTATTTATAAAAAAAACATCCCAGACACTAGCCATAATAGCATGACATAACAAGCACATTTTCAGCGATAGAATGCTGTGGATATCGTTTATATTCTGTATTCAAAACATGTTTCACTGTTTCTTGAATAATAGTTTTGGAAATTTGGATAAAACAGTGTACTCTCAACACAGTGATTATAGATATTAATATGGTTATAAATATACCTGGTCCAAATCAATGTATTTTTAAAATCCATGATAATTGATGATGCTGCGTTTATAATGTTTCACAAGCACACACAAAACGTCACTCATCGATAACACTGCCTTAACGGGCGACGTTTTAGGTATTGGTTTTTTATGAAGGAGAATTGTCCGAAACGTTCTCAGTCAGTCAGTATCAGTTCTCAATCCTGTACAGGGTAGCGGAGGGGTGGAACCTAGCCTGGCAGACAGAGGGCACAAGATAGGGCTATACCTAGGATGTGACGCCTCAACATCCCAGGGCCATTTTTGGGGGGAGGAAATTTACTCAACAAGCCAATTAACTTAGACAACAGCGTGTCTTTGGACGGTGGGAGTAAAACAGAGTACCCAGCGATAACCCACGCAGACACGGGGATAACACGCAAACGCTATACACAAAGGCACCCGAATCCGGGACATTCTTGTTGTTAGATGAACCGTCGTTATTTTATATTTTTCTTTCAAGTTGGTGTTTTTGACGAAAGTGGCGCGTTTTTTTTTAATGCATGGATCTCATTACCTTCCAATGCTCACGCGAATGACATCAAAAGTCATTATTAACGCTGTGGTATTTTAAGGGTTACGTCAAGCGCAGCAACATACTGGTGCACGGCAAAGTCTTCCAGATGCCTTTACATTTTGGGCCAAGTTTGTAGAAAAATGGCAGGCCAGTAAAAGGCGTGAGGAGGGGGGACCAATTAAAACTGGATGCCTACACTTTCATCCCTGCCATTCCAATCACATTTATGTCTGGTCTGATCCAAGAACATTAACATCCAGTGATAATAGGGACTATTCAGCCGAATTATCAAATCTGATATATGAGGCTTTCCATGTACTCCGATAAATCTCTCGGTTTTCTTGCAAGTAAATACATATTTTCGGCATATGCCCATAATGACCTTAATCATAACGTTGCTTTCGCCAAAATAATTTGTTCTGTGATTTAACTCTCGAAACTTGCATCACAATTGTACAGACACTGGAGGAATTTCTTACGAAAAAAAAGCTGCTTCAACGTCGAAACTTGCTTGAAGAAAATAAACTTGTAAAAAATAGTTTAGAACAACAAACATTTTATGGCCAACATCAATGCTACGCTCAACCTTAATTGCGGCACGGCCGTCGGTTGCCAAGAGCGGAACTCTCGCTGTCCTTTCTTCCTCTTCTGGATCGTCTAGACTCCACGCCACATGCAGAAAGACTCGCAGAGATCACATCGCATTCCGCATTCAATCCGTGAACCCACCCCCAGGGGCGGGAAATTCCAAACAGACGAACTCACTCTGTTTCCGCAACTACAGCGGTGGGCTTAACATTGTACACAGGGGCTAGAACTGCATTAGCAACGTAAATACCAGAATGTGAAGTGAAGCAGAGAAATCTAATTTTCCACCGCTTGTTTTTAATTTTGTTTCTCGTGTGCTGCATAACTATGCAACGAGGGAAAAATCTTAACCAAACACTTAATGCGATGATTATGCCTCCGAGGTAAAACATGCACTTATATACATACTCTTTGCACAGCAAAAAGTACAAGGCATGTCCATCAGGGGAAAATGACTGCCAACATGAAGGGGGCCTGTTAAAGTCATATTAGACATTAAGACAGCTTACATATGACCCATAGCCACTCGAAAAAGCACTTCAGGGGTAGTTTCACAGTGCGGCACAGATTGTTCACATGGGTAATATGGGTTTATAGACACTGCCACTGAAGCCCAAATCACGATTCCCTTCCAAACGATGACATTTGTTTGATTGTACGTAAACATTTTGTTAGCAATGATTAAAGTAAAAAATAAACCGTAGAATGGATAATTTGCATACATGTAACTTTAAAACTCAATCGCTTTACTTGAAATAGATTTTTCTCCAAAGAACATTGCTGCTGTTTGTTGCTATAGATTGTTGCCATCTGGTGGTCGTACAGAGTACACGTTCCCACACCGCGAGAAACTCCGACACTTTTAACAAGAAAACAAACAGCGAAGTGCTTAAAAATTAAATGTGATGAAAACCATCGATAAAAAGAGATGGAAGGACACAGGCATGGGTGTTTACATGAAAACAATTTGAAGTAAGGAGTAATGTTGGAAGAGAAAATAAATGGCTGTTATGATTTATGGAGAGACAATTGTGTTCATTTACAGTCTCGCATAATGGCAAACGTAAAGGCACGAATTACGTCTGCAGTGCATGCCATCTTCTCCTGAAAGAAGCTAAGTGCGTACTATTTAACGTCAGACACAGAACTTAAACAAAACCATATGGAATTTTTAAAGCGCAACGCTTGAAAAAAGTTTGTAATCAACCCTTACAAGGTTGGACACAGTGGCATGACATCATTTAGAAAACATCCAAAATTAAGAGGTCAACCTAATTTGACCTATGCTTCGCTTCCACCCCCAAAAGTGGCCCCCACCCCAATCCTCCTACCCCTCCCCAGCCGCCAACCCAGCATCCCAAAAGTCCTTCGTGCAAACATATTCGGCCTTGTGGTAAAAACACTCGAAAAAAAGGAATGACTGGTGAGAGCCTAAGGCCCAATATAATTTATTTCAGATTCCAAATGTGTTAGATCGCAGAGTAAACCCAGATTGTGTCTCGTAGCGTTATTTCGCAACAGAAACAAACAACTGCTCGTTGCTAAACAAGTTGCCCAGATGTGTCCTTGTCGGTTGTATGTTTACTAGCAAGAGAAAAATCAATGCAACTTTTGTTTCCACTGCAATTCATCCAGTGTCCTAACACTGGTCAGAGCAACAAAAAGCCTTTTGTATGTATTTTGGCACCATCATCATTACGGTCTTAAAATTAATACCCATATGGCAGCCAAATCATAAGAAAATAAGAATGCCAATTTGAACAGCTACACAATTTGTAAAATTAATTAACGTAATATAATACATTTTGGGCTCCTGAGACCGTTTAGTTGAGATCTTGCCAGTGATATATGAAATACATCATTATAAAAGATTTTAAAACATTATGATATATTATTACAGTAATAGAAGAAGTACCTATGATATTGAATATTAAATAATAATTTTAAGCATGGGATAAAACAATTATTTGTTCGTTTTGCTACTAAAAACATAATGACATGTACTCAGTTTTAGTACAACATATTAAATGCAAAATATTTCCGTATTACTATCGAAGACCTGGTACATACTGCAAGAATGAAAGAATATGCAAAAATACATTTTGGCAAGAATAAAAAAATCTCAATGCAGTTTGTGTTCTCTGCACATTAAATGTAGTCACGGTAACAATGTCCACAGCTATGGTGGCAAGAAACCATTACGATGATTAGTACACATTTCTGCACGTACCTGAGATGCTGATGCAAAGCTATTAGATTACACTTAATGTCATGGCAATTACATTACAATTCACCAAATTGAAAATCTAAACGGGTATCAATTTTCCACACTGACGAAAAAGATCTATGCAATTAACGTGCACGAATCCTACTCTACAATTATTACAGCAGCACAAAAATGCGTGGAATTTCTACTTATTCACAAATTGTGCAGACACTATGGCTACATTTGCATTATACGAGTATTCAACTGTGAAGTTTTAAGGACATTGAAACAAATATATGATTCCCACGGTATAAATTCTGCCGCTGTTATATCTGCATTCGTCAGCATTAATGTTAAACAAGCCACTGTTTACACATCTAAGTGTGGTTTAGTTTAAGAAATCATTCCACAGAGCTATGGAATGAAAGCTTAATCAGGAGAAATTACTGTGATTTCATTATAATTTCATGTTACACTTGCAAATGTGTATTTAAATGCATTAAAAATTAGTCACACTATCCCAGCTGACCAACATGTCAACTGCATTGCCTGAATACATTATTTATACCATTAGTTTCAAAGGCACAAGTACACACTTCGTTTCCTAAATCAGGCCAGCCAAAGTCAATACAAATGACATAGGAAAAAATCTCACCACCATTTTAATATTTAAGGCTGATAGTGACAAAAATCAATGTGCTGACCGATTCAATCACTGTGTGAGGGACAGTAAATATTTTTTTACGTACATCTTTCAAGCAAATCCGCTTGTGTGTAAGAGCTTGCTGAGATATTACGTCACAGAGATGTTGGAGATGTGGGTTGGATTACGGAGGCATACATTCAGCAGCGGATTGATCATGGTTGATCATGATGCTGAGATATCGCTACATGTACAAAATATAAATGTTTTAAAATGACATAGAACAAAAATAGTTTAAGTGGTATGTTCTATTACAAATATGATTTTAAGTAGCAATCTATCTGATATGATAATCATCTCATCTCATTGTCTGAAACCGCTTATTCCTCTACAGGGTCACGGTGAAGCTGGAGCCTATCCCGGCAGACACAGGGCGCAAGGCAAGGATATACCGACGATGGGACGCCAGTCCATCGCCGGGCATATGATAATCACTACTTAGATATACACTTTTAAAATAAATGTTCTATGAAAATAGCTAACAACTCATCTAATCTCATTGTCAGAAACCGCTTAGTCCTGTACAGGGTCACGGTGAGCCAGAGCCTATTCCGGCAAACACAGGGTGCAAGGCAAGGATATACCCACGATGGGACGCCAGTCCATCATCGGGCACTGCGGGCAATTTAGTCTGCAAGCCAAATAACCTATGCAGCAGCTTGGTTTTTTGGACTGCAAGAGGAAACCAGAGTTCCCGGCGAAAACCCACGCAGACACAGGGAGAACATACAAACTCCACACAGAAAGGCACCCGAGCCAAGCTTCGAACCCGGGACCTTCTTGCTGTAACAACTTTCAAGCAAAATCTATTGGCAGCCCCTCACACGTACTGCACACACATGTTCCTTGTTTTGTCTTCAGCCACCGAGTCTATATCCGAGCAATGAACTCCGAAACGTGGTCACATACAACTGAATTTCTTGTATGTGGGCGTCTCTGCAATACGTTCGAGCAAATGAGAAATCGTTTGCTGACAGTTCAACTCAAGGTAAAATAGTAACAAAACATTTTAGGCCATAAAATAAGCAATATTTTTAAAATAATAATTCTTTAATCAACAAGGAAGGAATACATGTTCCCGTCAGGCTCAGGTGAGCAGAGAGCCATCATCCCGGCATGACAAAATTGAGCCGCATCAACAGTCATAGCCAGAGGGCTTGAAAGCCTTATGGAACAAGTGAGTCTTGAGACGAGATTTGAAAATAACATCATGCTTGGAAAATCATTAAACCCAGGTCACCGTGATTTTCTGTGCAATGCCCCCTAAATACAATGCTACGGCTGCCACAGTAAGCTGTGTTAAATAAGCAATGCCTGGCAGATGGAGGGAGGCTATATGTGTTATGTGCAAGTTTAGTTCTCTTAGCCGGCCTTACAGGAGAGCCAAGGAGTTGGGACTAAACTTCCACTTAGGCCTTAGGGGTTTGCACCAGGGACCTCTTGTCAAGGCTGTCTGTCAAATGATCTGTGAATGCAACCTATGATGGAAGATTACAGATGTAGGTTTTCACGGCTCGATGCATGATGATTGCTTCCAAAAGCTGCTCTTTCGGGATAGCCGTGTCGATCGCTCCTCTCTCCTTCTCAACATTTCGCCTCCCAAGTTTGAAGCATCCTCAGGCGTTCCGTGGGTCAGTCTTTGTGTGGCTGTGCTGTTTATATGTCAAGTCATTCTCTCAGTCTGCTCACTCTCTTCCAGGGACAATGGAGAGGGTTCCATTTGAAAGAATTCCATTATCTTTCTCGCATTGTAGAATTACAATTAACTTCATTCGAGCCCACCTCTAATTTATCAAATACTTTCAATGTTTATTTTATGCATGCCTATCGAGTTGTTTCTAAGGCTGTGATTGGTGTTTTTCCTAATATTATCTGTAGTACCCTGTTTGGGGTTGTTTTTATGTTGATTTTAAAACTGGCTGCCAGGTTTTGATGAGTTTTAGTCTCATTTTTTGTTTGTTTGCGGTTCATGTATTGTTGGGAAAGGTGTGCGCTATGCTAGCACATTATGCTGCACAACATAACCACATTTGCTGTATATGCACATACAGACACACACATTAACATCCCCATGTTCAATGCCATAATTTTAGTAAAGTGTGCTTTGCAGCGTTATTAATAAAGACTCAAAGCAGACGGCTCCTAGACATATCTACGTTGACTTGCTCAAGCCGTCCATCCACACAGAGTTGCGTCCTTACTTGGCTCCAAGTCAGCGAGCAATGATGGCAAAACACCCTGGGAGCTTTTCTCTGTAGGAGGCAATAAAATAAAACAAACATGAAAACATGCCTGCGATATTTTCCTAAAAATTACCCCATCTGTAATTGTCAGTTTAAAGTTGCACGAACTTTCACTTTACACGATGCACTGTATTTTTAGTTTTTAACTTGCAAAACACAGCAAATGCGATTTAATTAAACCCAACTAGCCAAATGCTTTCACATAGATTACACACATTATTAATAATATCAAGTGTAATATCAGAACACAGCGTAAATTACCCGTGTCGAAGAGCAGCTGTGTTGTTTGGCAGGCGGTCGTTTGACCAGAATTTATAAATATCCGATGAGATCGACCTTCGTCATTTTGGCATCCGTTTGGAATCTTTACCCCATCAGGAGAATGTGTTGAGCTACAAACAAGTTTCACAAATGGTTACGATATCACAACACTTCGGAAGCAATCTGCTACGGGAGTTCCAATAATCCGAAGTTGCGCTGAACGGCTGTCCAATATTTTTTCGAATTGTATGGCTTGTTGTCCAGGACAGTGTCCGATATTTCGCTCCACATGCTGAGAGCATTTTCAGGAACTTATTTCGACTCCGGGATAGGCTCCGGCTTCACCGTGACCCTATATAGGATTAAGCGGTTTCAGATAATGAGATGAGATGAGATTTCGACTCCTGAAAGTGTTCCCAGGAAGTGGAACAAAACGCCAGACATCACAAAGAGAAACATGCAGTACAACCCGCAAAACACACTCTAAAGCTACAATGCAGTTTCAATATTGGATTTTCCGAACCTCACATGGTGCTGATGGTAGGGGGGCTTCTGGAGGCTCCTTTTGTGATGGCGAAGAATGGCGGTGCTGCTAGACGTGCAGAGACCGCTGGGGAATGATGACCCATGATCTGTCTGGCCGGCATTGCTCAGTTTCAGGGAGGCAGAATGCAAACTTTGTGAAAGCCAACAGCCCTGGACTCGAAGACTGCTCTCACTGTGTTTCTGTAACAATAATTAAGAAAAATTGCTCTTGGCTATTTGGCAGTGATAGTCTACTCATATCCCTGCTTCAAGTTTCTGTGGGGCGGTGCCCATCGCTGTTAGCAACCCTGATCCAACGGTGTAAATTTCATATTCCTTAGGCACGTAGAGTGGGTGGGTATACATCATTGACGTGATGATGCTGAATTACTTTAACATTTTCACAGGTCATTTACCAAAATTCTTTGCGCTATGGGCATTACGCCGTGAAACTAAGCATCCATTCAGATTTCTAGGACAGAAGTTTTACAATTTGTGTGAGAGAATGGTCCACGGATGCGGGTTTCACGGAGCTACCTCTGAGATGCCTTCCAGTAACCTCTGGTCAACGCAGGAGAGGGCAGCACTCTCCCACTGCATCGGTCATCACATGAGAGTCACACTGATGCTTAATTCTTAGAGTTGAAATTTGGATAAATTAAGCATAGACACGCAATGTGGAGATGTGCTACAGAAAATTACCTATTCTGCACATGCCACACAACACAGTTCACAACGACATCATTATCCCCAAAAGACAAAGATCCCCCACATAGCCTTAACAGACTGTAGGGTCAAGTGCCGTTAGCGAGCACCTATGAAGGTCGACACGGAACAGGAGGGGGTGGGTAACCAACACCACGCTCGGCCGCCTTTGTCTCCTTGGTGGCAATATTTCCACATTGCACTCGGTACTCGGAATTCATTTGAGGCTGCGTTGACCTCGGGGAGGCCCAAGATCAGTTCAGAAATTCGTCACTGGTGTTGGCCGTGAGCGGGATTCTAACTTACATCGCAAGGTTTGTAGCCCGGCGTGCTAACCGCTGGGCCACCGCTCCCCACAATATACACACACGCACAAACATCATTAGCATCTCACCGTAAAGAATAAGAACCATAAAACTTAAGGAACAAGGGGTCATAGTATTATAGTTATTACCTGTAATGAGACTGCACTGAACTGTGCTGGTGAGGGAGGTGGAGTAAATGCATTTGAAGCATTAGATCGTCTCTCTACCAGAGTCTGACGTGGCACCTTTTTGCATTTTGAATTTATGGGCTTGACACTGTAGAAAAAATAAATGAAAATTAAACATATTGCTATGAAGACACTCATAATCATGGGCGCAAGCCTGCATTTTGCAGATTATTACGTACGTTATTGCCCCGTATAATAAAACAAAAGTAAGATGGAAGTGTGCCTTATATAATGCTTTAGGTGTGTGTTATGACTCTATTTGAGGAGCTCCATCGACATCGGGTGTAAGTTATGGGTGCGTCATACTTTCCAGAGCATCAATGCTTACCCATCTAACAACATATCCACCCGACAGAACATTTGAAACTACTCTTACCTGCTTACCCAGGAGAGGTACGGCTTAATAAGAAACAGTCCACTCTCCTCCTCGATATCATGCAGTGTGTGAGTCAGCTGCTCCACCACACGCACTCTTAACGCACTCAGCTCCGCCATCTGCTTGGACCAGTGCCTGTGTCGCTGAACAGTTGCATGTTTAACAAACATTTTCCAAACAGTGTCTCAGCAAGAAAATAAAACACAATGCATCTTTTTATATACCTGTTTTTGAAAGCTCCTCAATGAAGAAGAATAACTCCCAACATATATCATGCTCGTTCTCACATATGACTGGACAAAGTACGGTACCTTGATTTGTATAGTTTCCATTCTTTCCAACAGATCACACACCGGGCGTGAGTTGCTGTAATTCATTGAGACATTGTCGCGGATTCTCTTCATGTTGACGTGCTGAATGTAGCGTTCCACCATCATCACCAGCCTCTTCCTTTGCACAGTCACTATCTTCTCCATCGTACTCATTGCATCCTAGCGCCAGCAATGCATATGAGAAAAGAATGCTCTGGGCTTAGATGAGTATTTTCACAGCACACAAGCCACACACCATTGCCCTTCTTAGTGCCAAGGCACTGCCGGTCAAAATGTCAGCCGTAATTCTCGGAGATGCATCTACCTTAAAAAGGCCCCTTTGGACCTTCTCGTTGTAAAAGCCTCGCTGCAGCTTTCGAACATTATGCTCCATGTCAGTCCTGGTGAAGAAGACAATGGACTGGAGAACTCGGGCTGAGGTCGGGTCTTCAGGCGAGCCGGCATTGTCCCTAAGTGCGCTCTGCTCACAGTCACATGTACGCATACCACGAGGAAGCACTCTATCGAAAAAAACATTACAATGTGGTATGTAAGTAGTATCTAAGTACAGCTGCATTTCAGGAAAAAATATACTAAAACAGTTTGACATAGACACCACGGTAGATACTTTTATATATATATCCTACAGAAGGGAGAGGTTGGTTAAAGATCAGAAGGCCTTGCATAAAGTCATGATGATTGCCAAAATCTATGACACGTGACAATGACCAATGTCACTATATACTGAAAAGTCTAATTTTATATTGAACGGTCTTCAGTACGCTGCCTCCGACATCGTCACAGAAGTGGCTGATTTCCATTCGACCACCAACTCAAGTCAACCCAAGCTGGCCCGAGTTGACCTGATGTCTCCAAGAACTCAGAATCGGTAACTCCAATTGGCTCAAAATGTCGAAGTGTCCATGATTTTCCAAGTTATTTGAGTTATCACACAAGTTTGGTAAGCCCTTCCAAGAAATAGTTCCGAGTGAGACTTTCCAAGAAATGCGTAAAATTTCAGGGCGATGGAGCAATGACTTTTGCTTGTGTGCAGATGGTAGGTGGTTTACAACAGGATCATGAGAGATCGTGGCAGCTTGGAAAAGCATTTATTCAGTGGTGGATTAACAAATGCTGATAGAGTTATTATATTTCAGAAAATGTCAAGACAGCACGCTGACAAAATTCAAAGTTAATCTGAAGTTAAATTAAATGTCCTGGCTGCCGAAAACAGTTTAGATCTAAAACATTTAGTGATGTATTATTCGCTCGGTCGAAAGTCTGACAGCAAGCCCGTGAATTCGGGTTGGAGCCCCAATTCTTGGTGAACTTAAATTAGCAAAAAATATCGAAAAGCGTGGCAGGATGGCATAGTGGTAATACCTGCGCCTCACAGAGAGAATGTCCTACCCGAGGCAATTCGACCCTTGCCTCGGGCGCCTTTCTGTGTGGCGCGTATGTGTTCTCCCCCGTTGTGCATGGATTTCCTCCGGTTTCTCTAGTTACCTCCCACAACTAAAATAAAAACTCATTGATTGGCCGAGAACATCATAGTATTTAGAATGCAGTTTTTTGACGGGTTGGCGCCAGCTGACTGCCTGCCTGACTCCCCCACCCTCCCCCCCACCCCACTCCTCCACCCCCCTCTCTGCAGTGTCCTCGCACCTCTGGATCCATGCCTCGTCCATGACCAGTCGTGGAAATTGTGCGGCGCGTTACAAATCGTTATATTATTATTAGTATTATACTTCAGCTCGAACTCGAGTGATGTAGCTCAACGAAAGGCTGTAAAGCTGACAGGTCACCCATCGCACACCTCAAACAAACCGCAGCAGGCAACGTTAGTCAAATACAATTTAAATTCCCAAATAATGAAAAAATAAAAACGCGAAGAGAAACAACTGCGATTTTTAAAGAAACAATAAGGAAACTAAATTTGATGGAAAATGTTATGGAGCAGATGTTGAAATTAATAATCAAACATTGAAAAGTTGAAAGAGTAAATTGAATGGCAAAGCAGCCACTTAATGCGGAATTAAAGGGCACCGGTGGCGGCACGGTGGCCCAGTGGGTAGCGCTGTCGCCTCACAGCAAGAAGGTCCCGGATTCGCATCTCGGCTCGGGTGCCTTTCTGTGTGGAGTTTGCATGTTCTCCCCTTATCTGCGTGGGTTTTCGCCGGGCACTCCGGTTTCCTCCCACAGTCCAAAAAACATGCTGCTACTTATGTTAATTAGCTTTCAGGCTAAATTGCCCGCAGTGCCCGGTGATGGACTGGCGTCCCTTGGTGGATATATCTCTGCCGTGCGCCCTGTGTCTGCCGGGATGGGCTCCAGCTCACCACGACCCTGTACAGGACTAAGTGGTTTCTGACAATGAGATGAGAGGAAAAGGCACTGCTGCATCACCACACCTTGCATTCATTCAGATTCAAATACGACTGATAATGCTGTGGCATACATTTTGCTTTTTATTGGATGGATGTGAAAGTCGCAGTTAAATTAATTATGATTGCAACAAAATACATGATTTCAGGTCTACATTAAACAATTAAGATGACCTTGTGAGTCGCAATTTACCACATCAATCCCCTCTACTCTACCATTCATGTAATTTCATTTTTGTTCATATAGAAAACAGCTGTACAGACTGTTTTTTTTATGGCTAAGTCTTTCTGACAGGCAACTTACCCTTTGCAGGGCATGTATCTGCTTCCGGAGCTCTGTGACAAGTTTCATATTGCTCTCCCTCTCCTCGTCAAATTCCAACTGTTTGCTGGCGAGTTCTTGTTCCCTGCGATATGGAAAAAAAGGTGAATTGATTTTGTCCCCAAACGTTTACAATCAAACTAAGAGAGCGTAGGCCACTGTTCCACGCTAACGATTCGTGCGGTGCTCCTCCATCAGACCATACCACCTGCTCTGAAAAACGGCTCAGACTCACGGTCAGTCCAAAGAAATCCTGCCGAGGTTAATTGCCCTAAGTTTCTCCTGATGCCCTGAGATGCTGTAACTTGCTTACCCCTCTCTACTGGAGGATTGTTTAAAAAATCTACATAGCTCAACTGATCCTTCCAGCTTAAATGAAAAAAATACTGACTGATTGACACTGTTGAACAGTGTGAACAGTGTCATGCTTAGAATGACACTGACAGGCAAGCGGAGGAAAATGGATTAGTGAACATATCCAACTTACTGGCATTATTTAAACTGTTGAGGAATACACATTTATGATATACTTGGACAAAAATAGATGATGGCCAAATGGACAGGAATAATAACCGAGCAGCAGCCAAGGAATGAAATGTATCCGAGAGGACTTCAACTAAAGTGGAGTTATGAAAACATCTTATATGTAGCTGTCTGTGATTTATTACATCACAGAATCATGAGAAATTGCGATGCATTGGGGAAGACCTTCATCCACGGATCGATCAGGGCTGATGATGATGATGCTGCTGACCTCAAATGCAAGCACATCGAACGGTATTTGCACGCGACTCACAGAAAATGCAACCGCTCCTTCAAATATCCCTCAGATGCTTGAGGTTGCTCCATTCCGGGTGCAGGACGAATCACCTTTACATTTGCGATTGGCAATTTCTCAACAGAGTTTTCATCTGGGCTCTCGCCAAACACCGGGGTAGAGCTGAGAACCTGCTGCGTCGAGCCAAAACTGGATAGCATTTCCAGAGATTCTGCCATCTTCAGGCCATCTTCTAACATGCTCACAGAACCCTGCAAAGACCCTTCAGCTGGGACCTCACTGTCATGATTTTCACCTCCAAGTGTAGGGTCATGGGGGTCATCTACAAGCATCTTGTCTCCGTGTTGGGGAAAACGTTCCTTTAAAGTCGTGGCTTCATTCACCAGGCTCACGATAACTGAAATGGCAAGAAGAAAAAGAGTGAAAACGCCACTAAATCACCCACTGAAGCATTTATGGTTTGCGCATCCTGCTGTTTGTAATGATGGCCAACATTTTACCCTATATGCCGGGAAGCTCTTTCCGGAAATGAATTCCTAAAGCTCCCAGCACGTTCACCGACATGTTAAATATTGCAACATGTTAAATATTGCGCCACACATCATACAACACGACCCGAAGGCGTGTCGATTCAGAGCTACTCGCAACTGTGAAAACCTACCCAGTGGTTAGTAGTATCCTGCTCAACATTTGTTCTGTACTAAAAGCTGATCTGTATATTGACGTTGAGAGAGATTTACCGCCGGTGGTTTCGTTGAGAATAGTGTGGATGGAAACGCTCATGGACTGAGCCTCAAGGAACACATCTCCAACAGCACCAGCTGTTAACTGCTGCACCCCTTGAAGACCAGATGCTGCCGAGGCCATTCCTAAACAAATACATCGCCGTTTTATGCATAAGTTACACATTTAAAAAATGTTAATTGCAGAATAAAACATTCTTTGCCTTTAAATATATTGTGTTTGTATTTGTACAGTTTTCTACATTTTCACCTTTCTTTAGCACCGTATATTTTTGTGTATTACATAACACCTTGTATTTTACCCCGGTTGTTTATTATAAATAGATATTTATATGTTGTCAGTCAGCACAGAAATATTTTTCTGTAATAATAAATATCTATTATCTTTCTATCAGCAGGCTTACAATCAGGCATGCAATCGTGTCACAGGTGATTGACTGCACATAGATCGCTGGACTAATCCATCGGCTTTTGCATCTTGCAATCAATTATGATGCCATCCCACGCTGTGACATCAATTTCGTGACATTTTGGGCAATGGCCTTTCTTCATAGGACACATGATGTTTAATCTGGGCATTTGCATATTGGCGTAGGTGACGTTCACTCACCCCTGTTGATGAGTAACTCCACCACGTTATCCCTGAGGAGCACGGTGCAGCTGTAGACCTTGAGGAACTCTTGAAGCACAGGCCCCACAGCAGAGACAAATGTCTCCGTGTTGCAACACATATATTCTTTTTTCTGCTGGCCTGTTGAGCACAGTTTGTGAAAAATTAAAGAATCTCTTGCGTGTTACTGAAAAATGTACGATGAAGATAAATGTAAGCTTGGAACATTGTTTTTTTTTTTACCAAGTGTAGCGTGTATCCACTTACAGAAAGGACAGTCTTGGGTTAAGGGCGCAGTTGTTTCATCAGTCAGGATAGAAGACGATTGTTGGGATTCACTTCCTGCAGAGAAGCTCGTTTGTCTCATGAGGGCATCACCCTCCGCGTGTGTCTCTGCATTCCAGGAACTTGCCACTGTCTAAAGGGGGAGGGTAAATTAAAGTAAAAGATTAGCTGTCCAGAACTTACACAACGTTTCCTGTTATTAGCCCAGATAAACTGTTGGGGAAAGTGCTGCTCTTTTGCATTTCCGCGAGCCAGGCAAACTCGGCTTACGTTCTTTCGTTGTCTGCCCTAGCCAGCATCGCGTCTACATGTGTTTGTATCAATTCCAGTTGGCTACCATCTTAGGCTGGAGTCGCAGTTCGCTGGGCCACGGGTCTGGCCCGAACTCACCGTTCTGAGCAGAATGTAAAATGTATTTTTTTTAAATGTGCAAAAGTAACATTTCGTTTTATAATCAAGGCAGCGTAAAACATTTACGTTTGTCAGTAATGCACCCTTGTTGAGTGTGAAAGACCCGATATATTCTGCAGATGCAGTCAATGTTGCGTGATCAATAGAAATAAAGTGCTATTTATAACTTTTAGCAAAGTAAGAACACATCAGGTGTTTCCCTTCCTCCTCTGAAAAATTTAGGCGGCGCATACTGTATTACAACAAAATATAATCTATATGCAATAAAATGCTTGTTGCAACTTGTCATCACCTGCAAAACTGGCCCCAGCATGGATCCCACTGTGAAAAACATTTACATGTCCTCACTGCCAAAGGACAGCTCAATAGCTTTTTGGTGTAAAGAAATTAGCAGACCCCAGAATCAGTGCAATATTCAACACTTAAAAAATGTTGGCAAACACTGCGACTGCGATTTTAGTTTGAACGACCTGGGCTTGTCAAAACTAGCAGAGATGCATGTGCTTCAGTCGACAACTTTTGCATTGCCAAAATGGTAATGAAAAATAATGACTAAATTAAAAATGTGCTCGTTCAACTAAAATTGAATTTGTTAACCAAAAAATACACTACGAGATCTCTATTAAATCAAACCTTGCAAGTTTCACTAAAAAAGCAAACATAATGACACTTTCAATACTTTTATACAAGACTATTTATAAACCATTTTCCTTCCAAGCTGAAGATGAACATATTTAAATAGTGTTTACTCTTCATATGCTGGTCTAGTGCAGCCACAAGCTATTCTGCAGTCCTGGTCACCCGAATACAGATATGAATGAGAATATGAAGCCACCATGGAGCTAAGGGGTAGCATACTAGACTTGCAATCTAGATGTCATCAGTTCAATCTTCGGGAACCAGCAGCAGAAACAATTGGACGAGTTTTTAAAATCCTCCACCACTGTCTACCCAGAAGCGTAAATGGGTTACACCACGGTTAGCCAATCGGCAAAGAAGATCCCGAGCTTTGATCTTCAGTGGAACTTTTAGACATCATCTCTCACCCGCAACTGAAGCTTGGCATATGCGAATACTTGACAAACACACGTGGGAAATTAAAAACCTCTTCAGCAGCGTGTAACTGTGATCATCCATAACACGAGATGGAACGCGGAACGACTGAATTTCGAATTAACATATGCAAAATAGAGTCGGCAGCGATGCACGCCGCTGCTCCTGACAATCGCCTGGCTCTGTCACCTCAACGTACTGTTATCGTTATTGCTCACAATCTACATCAGCCATAAGAAAGAAAAAAGTCAATGGACAGGTTCCGTGCAATGGGGTTGTATGTGGGTGTGCCCACATCTTCCAACACATCTGGTCAACTTGGAAGAGTACAGCAAATAACCTCCAGCATTCACTCAAGTGGAGGTCCTCCTGCCAGCAGTGACGTGAGCAAGCAATTGCAGGTCCACCACTTTTTTCTTCTTTACCTTTTTTTTAAATTATCAATAAGCAGCACTGTTCGGTTACCTATGACGCGTGGTGGGGGACCAAGGTCATTTAAAAATGGCAGAGTTCAGAATCTGGGCAACAAAGGAAATACCTCACATAGTACAAACGGGATTTAAACATCTGAAACAAATTTCTCAGCAAGAGAGAAAAAGGGGGCAAAGAGGGTGATTAATGTGTGCGAAGGGAACATTTGGATACAGTGTACATTTTCAAACAACTTTGGATTCTCATAAAACACCTTATTGATCAACCAGAAAAAAATTTCAGGCCAAATTCTTACCATTGGCGAAAGCATTTCTACAGTTTGGCTCCAAACTATGCATGATTAATTTTTTTTTCATTCATAACAGCTTTGATGGAAAAAAGAGATTGAAATGAACACCGATGTTTGGAAAAGTTTAAAGGCTTAGCTGTAGTTTTCAGTGCCAATAGCAGCTCCAGATCCCCTCTGAGAGAGACAAAGTCTCAAAGTATTTCATTACCACGCTTGGCACCGCAGCTATCTGCTGCAGCAAATGCCCAACGCAAATGTCTGAAGGACATGTCATCGTTCCAACTTTAAAAATGCATACCTTCAACGGGTGAAAATGGTGCCCGTGTCAAATTATTGCAAAAACGTAACTGATTTGTCAATCTGCCGCTGCATTATAGGACTTCTCTTGCTGTGTCGATCGTGAGGGTTGCTCAATCATTCTTAACAACTTTGGTCAATAGGGGTTGGTGAGGGCTAGTCGAGATATCACTCGCCACTGGCGTTAGCTGTGGCGATGCATCAAACTCAAATTACCATATTCATAGTGCGGTGCGTTGACTCGTTCGCCACCACTCCTGGCCCCAAATGCAAACTGGCACCGATTTGCTTGAGCACTGAACACATTTGGCCAATACAGAATGTGCTGCACTCGGTTGAAAAGCACTGGCTTGTCATCTCCGTGTTTCCATTATCAGACATGTGATGGAAAAGAACAAGTTCAACTCCTGTTTATGCAGAATGTGAAGCAAATGTGGATGGAGGACACGTGGCCGTGTGCGCATTTTCCCCACCAGTACGTGGCTTCTTTTTGCCATCCGTCGAAAATCCTTCTGAGCGAACTTCTGAAGCTGCGCCATCTGGTTTACTTTCTCTTGGAGACTGTGCCTCTCCTGGCAAGCAGACACCTCACATCAGTGCAATTAAGGCGTCCAATGTAAGCCACGGCGATTTTTACCAAGACACAGCGGTACATCATAATGGGCCCAAAAAAATGGTCATTAAATTGCTGGCAGCGTGTCTAATCATGCTCGGCATATATTTTTTACTTCATAAAATTACTGGGACTAAAATGTTCTATTTTTATATTGCAAACGTGTATTTGTGTCTGCTAAAACAAAAATGTAGTAATTTCAAGTATTTTTTTAAACTGCACGCACACTTGAAATCACAACCACATGGCCCAGTGATAGTTGTATTGCGATATTAATGTGCTTTAAAAACAGACAAAATGTTAACTTTCCATTCGTTAAAATATAGCAATTATGAAAGAATGCTAAACTTACCTTTTCCCAGCTTGCCTTTGAGCATCGAAGTTCTTCTTTTAAAGCATTAACTTCCCTTTGTTTGCTCTCCATCAGACTAGTAATTTCTTCTTCTAATTCATGAATGTGTGTCACGGCCTTTAAAAATATGAAAAATTAAGTGTGACACGTGTGCCCAATTTTCCATAGATTGCTAAAAGTCCTCGAATGTAAGTTTACTCCCATGATTACGTACATTTTGTTTAAGTGAAATAACAGTCATAAATTAATGCGAGAAAGTTTTACTGAAGAAAAAAAACATTATGTTTACTGACAAATATTAATGGCTTTCACCCAACACTGAGCTGCACGATCTGTGACCTTTATGTAGACGTCTAATTGAGCTCCAGTGGGAGTGCTTGGCACTAATTGTAACAGTTTACAATTGTTTTCATTCCTTCTCCGAGGCCATCAAGTGGCCGTGGAATTTAATTACAGTACATTGATGGTAATGAACACCTGTACTTACAGGTCGGGTGCGCCAAGCGGCGTGTTTTCGGAAAGTACGGTAACGCCGCTTTAAAAAAAAATACCGTGTTATTACATTCCCTGGACCGAGGACACGAACGTATGCTCTTTGTACAAACGCGGTCACGATGAAACTGAAAGGTCCATTTAAATATACCCAGTTCTGCTCATCGGCGAAACGAGATGACCCCTCTGGCAGGTGTCCTTCAGCAACCGGGCTCGGGTCACTCCGTTCCGATTGGCTGCCTTCGCCTCTTGACCCCAGGGCCCCCACGCTTGTCGGGCTGCCCGACGACCGCTCGCTGCCACATCTCGGGGACAACGCTTCGCCGAGTCGGCTGTCGCTGCCTCGGCCATTGACGGCCACCCTCACGCTATCCGCGCTTTCCGGCGGCCACGACGATGACGATGCGGCGGAGAGCAGTCTCGGCTGCACTTCTCCGGGAAGCTGAGCGCCCGCATGAGAGCCGCTCTTCTCAGATGACGTTCCATGCAGCGTTTCCTCTTCACCCTTTAGCACGACACGGGTCACAAAGCAAAGGGATTCCTTTGTTGTTATTGGAATTTCCGTTCATACTGGCAGCAATTTCTGGCGATGCATTTTTCGCAAATGATGACCGGTGGGATTTCTTTCCAATTTGTGATTTTTTTGCTGGTATTTTAAATGATAAAATTTATATAATGCTAGATTGTTTTTATAATGTAGCCCCAGACTGGTATAGCATTAGTGTAGATATGAGCGGTGTACCCAATAACACATGTACGTCTGCTATTTACTCCGTATATTTCATTATAGTAGAAAGTTCGCATAACCCATGAATACAATTTTATAATAGCAGTTTTCACGTTTCCTCAAGTTAATCACTTGCATAGCCTCATTTTCAAAAATATAGCACAGCTAATATATATGTACATGGTTTGCTAAATGGCTGTCTAGAATATAAGTACTGTTAGTTCATGACTCGCACATAAGTGCAATAAATGCACTCAATTAGACACCTTAATGCTGTTTTTGATTAACGTTCACGGCTTTAACAGAAGACTGCAGTATAATGCAATGTGATGGTGCAGTGCCTCCTTTCTGTGTGGAGTTTGCATGTTCTCTCTCCCCGTGTGCACGTGGGTTTTTGCCGGGTTCTCCTGTTTCCTCCCACCGTCCAAAGACACTGCTTCTCAGGTTAATTAGCCTCCTGAGTAAATTGCCCCAAAAAGCGAGAGGTCTACCACAGTGCCAACGGGATGGGGTTTACCAATCAATCAGACGTGTGAAGGTGAGCAGCCACTTGGAAGCGGTTGGGAATGATGGGAGTACGTGAAGGACTGATGTTGGTTCAGGAGTGTGTTTACAATGTGCAGTGTTGAGGGTGGGTAAAGTGTTCCAGATTTAATCGTGGAACGTTGGAGACATTTCTCATCAATTCGATCACAATTGATGACTGTTTTGATAAATCAGCAGGGGGGTCACCATCGTTATCGGTAGCCGCTTAATCACGTGGAGGGCCGCAGGGGACCGGAACCAATCCCGGCAGACACAGGACACAATGCATGATGATAAATAAAATCACTCAATACATCGGTCAATTCAGCTGAACGATGGAAATCCAGCACTGCGGAGGTAGCGAGGTTGCTGCTGATTTTCCGTGCTGGTGCCGTTGTTGTTAACGTGCCGTTCTATCCACAGCTCTGTGAAGCGCTTTGTGACCCTCGGGTGAAAAGCGCTCTATAAATGCAATTATTATCATTATCCTGATAAGAGGAAATGCTCGACACCGCTCTCCCGAATGACCAGCTCTTCAGAGTAATTCTCTCACTACACTTAAACACAAACTGTAACTTTTAAACTCTGTATTAATAACTGTCTTTTCCCTCCAGAGTTTAGTAAAATTGTTTCAGCACCCTGTCAAGTTACAAAGTATCCATTCGCATGAGAATGCATACCACTCATGTGTTACAGAATCGGCCGAGGAAGTAGATATCAAGGAACATAATCGGGAGCACACTTCCCATCACCACATAGCAGTTGGAATTTGTACAAAAATTAAGTGGAAAGCCAGTTTTAATCATTATTTTTAATAATGCGCTGTCATTACAGACCAAGCTGAGCCCATAAACTCAAGGCTACATTTAAGAACCTAATTTAATGTATACACGCGTAAGCAGACAATACGTTTTTTTTTCATTTACCTGACACTTCTCGTACAAAACTACTCTTCACACACAGTGACATGGTCTTCCCGCAAGTGAATAATCTCAGCAGCGATGATCTAAGCGCAAGCAACTCTGAACCAATTTCGAAATACAGTGCCTCATCAGTTGGCATGCTTACCTGAAACAAATGTGCGATTTAATATCTTTAAAAAAAACTAATGGAGAGTTGATGGAAAAAGTCTCCAACCACCTGTCTTCAAAGCCTTCACAGTTGAACTGGTCTCGTGAGGTACATAGGCACATAAACTTCCCTCCCAGCCTCTCTGAGTGGTTATAGTTAATAATTCAGTCAACTTTAGCGCAAATTTTACATGCACCCATGCACAATGTGTACACTATACTGATTGTATTTGCTTCCTGAAGTGCTGGGAGCAAACAAGCGCTGCAGAACACAATCGCGCACTGTTTTTGCTGGATTGGTGTTTTTGGCACAAGCGCAAGACAGAGTACACAATACAATACTGTACTGGTTTGAAACTACAATTCAGCGTCGTACACGTACAGCCCTTTTTCAATACATTGCTGTGCGATGGCCTCCACTGCCTGTGCGGCTTTTGGCGGATTATTTGAGCTTAGTTCACCTTGCAGTCAGTCACATCTGCGAGTGGTGGAAGAATAGCTGGTAAATCGTAACGGAATAATAGCGCAGGGTGCAAACTACACGTTTCAAACAACGCCCACAGCCTTTGTGCGTTATGCGAAAGAGAATCAGACGAGCAATTCCTGAAGAATAACATTGTGGTCTTCTTGTCAGATCACAATCAAAATATATGTCAAGCGCGCCTGCGACCGACTCTCAGCCGCAGCCATGCAGTGTTCGACATCTGTCGACCACTTTTCAATTCTTTGCCAGGAATTGCTGAGCAAGCTTTGCCTATTCACAATGGCTGTGTGGTTTGGCTGGAATCCTGTTCGAAGTGAACGCTGCCCAGTGTGGATTGAAGGTGCGAAACGGCAGCACGCGAATATAGATGCACGAAGCGCGGTGCCAGGCTGGGTGCATGATGACGCTGGAGCTGTGGGGTCGGCTCGTTCGCCAGGGTCGATTGTGCTGGGCGCGGGACAGAGTTGATTGGATGATAAAGGTAGGGTGACTTGTCAGAGCACGAGGGCAGACCATATGACTGATAGAAGAAGTGGGGTGACCTAGCCCCGAGATTGTAAACATCACGTGGTGGGGGTAACGTCGGACGGGACGTGGGAGACGGGGCTCTGGGGGGATATAAGGGAACGTGCAGAAGCTGGAGAGGATCTCAGTCGTATGGGAAGGTGACTGCTTGCGTGGCACGGTGTAGGGCAACTGTGGGCCGTCAGAGAGAGTCGTGTGGGAAGCTGACGGCTGAGCGGCTGTCATGTAGGGTCAGGCGAATCGTTAGTACGCGAAGCGCGGTGTACGGTGATGTGTACGCGAATTGTGCTGTTGTCTTGCTGGCCGTGTTGAGGCCGGACCCGCTGGTGTGCTCCCACACAAGCAACAATGGATTTTGTTCCGCTCTCCAGTGTGGTCCCGCAGCCTACAACATGATATTATGCGTGCTAGTCGCCCGTTCAGGGAGCAGCCAGGCAAACATTTGCTTAGCTTTGCGAGGTTTGACAAGACAGGCATATTCTGGGCGACTGTGGTCGGGTTGCTCAGTATTGTGATGCCGAGGTCGTGATCGCCACATACACAGCGTCTCCATGTGGCCAATATGAGTACTCAGAACGTTGCTGCTTGTAAAGTTTAAAAACGTACTAAAATATGCAAAGTACAACAATAATTTCATATGGTAGGTGCAACTAGACCAAAGGTACACATTTGGATGTTTAATTTATCATTTGACTCATTCATGTATATACACGGTGACCCAGTGGGTAGCGCTGTCGCATCACAGCAAGAAGGTCCCGGGTTCGAATCTCGGCTCGGGTGCCTTTCTGTGTGGAGTTTGCGTGTTTCTCTCCCCGTGTCCGCGTGGGTTTTCGCCGGGCACTCCGGTTTCCTCCCACAGTCCAAAAAACATGCTGCTGCATAGGTTAATTGGCTTGCAGATGAAATTGCCCTCTGTGCCTGGTGATGGACTGGCGCCCTATCGTGGGTATATCCCTGCCTTTCGCCCTGTGTCTGCCGGGATAGGCTCCAGCTCACCGCAGCCCTGTACAGGACTAAGCGGTTCTGACAATGAGATGAGATGTATATACTCACACAATGTATTCAAAAATCTCATCGTGGCACCCCTAACACTGCGATGAAGATAAACGTAAAAGATGTCAAGCTAATGATGCAATTTTGTGCACACTCCAAATTTTTCTGCAAATCAATGCCTGCCATACCCCCTCTCCACTCGAGGCTATTTATTTTGAAATCACACAACACACAAGTTCTACTTCACAGCCTGATACCATCCAGGTTAACCCAACAAACTGTCTGAATGTAAGCAATCGCAACAGCTGATGCATGCAAGCCTCTCGTCTGGCCAGCAAGATCCCAGTGGGTGCAGTAGGCCGGCACTGGCCTAACTAATGCCACATGTTCACAAACTTCCCTCTCATTACTGCTTCGTGAGAGAAGGCGCCAAGAGAACAGACAGGCAGGCCCTGTGAATTATGTGCCCAGTTATGTGCCCTTTACAATGGACGCATTATCATCGTGTTTTGTTCTTCCACGGCATTTCGTTAAAAAAAAAAATGTTGGCACTGATGGCTGTGCACTGGGTCAGGCAACTGTCGCACGTACCAGCAGTGGAATGGGCTGCTCACACTCCGCTCGTAAAGCCAAAGCAGACTCTTTCCCGGCATCATCTCGGCTTTCATAGACTTGTGGTTCTGCCAGAGGCAAGGACATGTATGAAATAAGACTCCTTGGTGAGTCTTGTGCCTTTAACGGCCACCTCCATAGGCCCCTGTGCGTCTGATTAAACGCAACCACCACCAACATCACAAACAGACCGAGCTGCAGAGTGGGTCTTGCGGCGTACAAATGCTCCTTTGTATTAGTTTAACCCAGCACATTAACCATTGTTTACTTTTAGAATTCACGGCCGCACACCAAACTCTAACGGAGTATTCACTTGCCCTTGAAGCGAAAGGCAACAGTTGACACCGTAAAAAAAAACTGAGAGTGGGATTGAGTCACCGATTCACGTGGGATTTAAAGTTCAGAAATCACGTTTAGACGCATTATGGCCAAGTCAAAGGATTGCTCAAAATTCCACACTACATGCGATCCATGTAATGGGCATTTCTGAATACAGTACCTTCAAATGTCAGCGACGATTTGACTGCATGCAAGAAACAAAATCTTCATTCGCTCTTCCACAATCCCAATTCGTTTGGTCGAACCAGACAACCGATATAGTAAAAACACCATGTGTGCAGAGGCGGCACGGTGGCCCAGTGAGTAGCGCTGTCGCCTCATAGCAAGAAGTACCCGGGTTCGAATCTCGGCTCGGGTGCTTTTCTGTGTGGAGTTTGCATGTTCTCTCCCCGTATCTGCGTGGGTTTTCGCCGGGCACTTCGGATTCCTCCCATAGTCCAAAAAACATGCTGCTGCATAGGTTAACTTGGCTTGCAGACTAAATTACCCGCAGTGCCCGGTGATGGACTGGCGTCCCATCGTGAGTATATCCCTACCTTGTGCCCTGTGTCTGCCGGGACAGGCTCCGGCTCACCGCAACCCTGTACAGGAGTAAGCGGTTCTGACAATGAGATGAGTTAAGGACCATGTATGCAGGGTTTGTGTTTCTATTCCTTTCAACGCGGTGCGAGTGTCAACTGAGGCACACTGCGCTGCTCGTTCGCAGCTTGTTACACATTCCTGTACAGCCACAATTATAGCTCTGAACAAACATCTCAGCAATAATGGAGCATAAACAACTGCCAGCGTGACTAATCCATTTTATTTTGTGACTGTATGCTCGGAGGAGTCATAATTACATTTGCTAGACAAACACCCTCTACGGTGGACAACTTTCTTGCGCTCCTCAATCCCTCCTTGAAATCCACAGGCGGTTCCCATCCCTCAGCCCGGGGTATGTGGCAATAATTTTCATCAGCTAATTCGCACAAATATTTTAAACTGCTCCTTCCTTAAGCTGCAATAATTGCAGTAATTGGACCTCGGAGTAGGCGGTTGATGACGCAAGAACTCGGGGTTAGTTTCATCTCTCGTCGCTCAGGCAGGCCTGACAAGAGGTACTTCTAAAAGTACACCAGATGCATGCACATGACGTTAGAGACGGACGGACAACATATTCTCATCATCATTGTCATAAACCGCTTAGTCCTATACAGGGTCGCGGTGAGCCTATCTCGACAGACACAAGACGCAAAAGGCAGGGATATACCCACGATGTGAGGCCAGTCCACCAACGGGCACTGCGGGCAATTTGGTCTGCAAGCCAATCGACCTATACAGCAGCATGTTTTTGGACTGTGGGAGGAAACCGCAGTGCCCGGCGAAAACCCACGCGGACACGCGGAGAACTTGCAAACTCCACACAGAAAGGCACCCGAGCCGAGATTCGAACCCGGGACCTTCTTGCTGTGAGGAGGCGACAGCGCTACCCACTGGGCCACACGTGCCACCCACAGCACATTCTCACATGCAAAAAAAAAGTACCAGAAAAACAACGCTGTTACAGTGTGACAAGACGCCCCGAGGAACATCATGCAGTATACATCAAGACAAGCGTTTACACTGTTGTATTTTTAAACTTTAGGCATAAGACTATAAAGTCATCTGGTTAGAACTGTTGATGCGGCTCACTGTTGCCGTGTTTGGATGATGGCTCGCTGCCGACCTGCGCGGGAACACTTGTCCCTCCCTTCGTTTGTTGAACAATTATTGTAATCGCTGATTTTATGCACGTCGCTAACTTATAGCCATCATTTGACTTTCATTTAAACTGCTCTGATGTTGTTGTTGTTGACATACTGTTCTCTCCACAGCTCAGATTTGTAACTAAACAAAAGCAATTAAAAATTGCGCGACCTGACCCAAAAAATGGATTTCGTCGATAACGTTGGTCATGAAAGCGTTCGAATTAAAGTAATTATAAAAGGTTATTGTTGTTTATTTGCCGCTCATACGTCGCTGTTGTTGCTGACATGCCCTTCTCTCCACAGCACTGTGCGGCGCTTTGTGACCCTTGGGTGAAAAGCGCTCGAAAAGTACAATTATTATTACAGTAGTTCAAGCAATATGGGCTATTACAAGAATATTGTGACAATTTACAAAAAGGTATCAAGTTACGAGTCATAACGACTAGGGCGGCAGCTTATGGATTCAGTAGAATATTTGCCTGCATTTTTTTACATGTAATTAGCATGGCCAACATATACGCCCCTAACTTCCCTAAAAAGTGCGACTTTACCGCACTAAAAGTGTCAAAATGTATTTTGCTTGAAGTGCATGGCTATTCATCACATTTCATCTCTGTTACTAAACAGTGGGAATGGGCTGGAGTAGTGGCACAGTAGTGAGTACACTGCACTATGCTCCCATTTGACTGATTTTAAATCCCATTTGTAGCTGATTTCCGTGGGGAGTGACATCTGAACTCGTTCTATTTGCCCACTTGTCACCAACCTCATCTCATCTCATTGTTTGAAACCGCTTAGTCCTATACAGGGTCACGGTGAAGCCGGAGCCTATCCCGGCAGACACAGGGCGCAAGGCAAGGATATACCGACGATGGGACGCCAGTCCATCGCCGGGCACTGCGGGGCAATTTAGCCTGCGAGCCAATCAACCTATGTAGCGGCATGCTTTTTGGACTGTGGGAGGAAACCGGAGTGCCCGGCGAAAACCCACGCGGACACGGGGAGAGCATGCAAACTCCACACAAAAAGGCACCCGAGCCGAGAGATTCGAACCCGGGACCTTCTTGCTGTGAGGCGTCAGCGCTACCCACTGAGCCACCGCGCCGCCCGTTGTATGTATCTTTTGATAAAATATTGTGGGGTCGCTTTTCAACACACCAGTGTGCTGAGATGGTAAAGGAATTGGCCTGTTTTCTGTTCACGTGACAAACCCTTACTGATTGGCCGTGTCGGGTGGTGGAGGGTTGAACGACACTCATTTTAATAATTTTCTACGTGACCTGACCCAATAATGAACTTCATCGATAATAAGTAAGGCTTGTCACGTGAACAGAACATGCACAAAGACGTGTCACGTGAACAGAAGCTCCTAGCATGTGGAGTCAAACGTTGGACACGCAGAACGGCCCGAAAATGCATCTGGACAATACACACAACAGCCACGAAAAACCCACTCGACAGTACGTACATGACACGTGTAAGGAATTGTAATGATGTAGGTTTTCACAGCTCGACGCATGATGATTGCTCCGAAAAGCTGCTCTCTCGAGACAGCCGCGTCAATCGCTCCCTCTCCCTCCATCTCGGGACAGCCGCGTCGATCACGATGGAGGGAGAGGGAGCGATCAACGCGGCTGTCTGGAGAGAACAGCTTTCCAGAGCTATCATCATGTAAAGAATTGTAAGTTCGCCAGTGAAAATATTTTTTTTTCAAAATCGTCATATATATATATATATACTCTAGGAACACATCTCGACAGTAACAGTTGTTATTCTCTCATTTAAGCAAAGCTCGGATTACCTTCAGGATTCCATTTTTCAGTTAACACTTGAGCGGTGCGCGGAGAAGCCCCCGCTGTCTGCTGAGACACAAACAACCGTCAGAAAATCCAAATGCCCTCTGCTGTCCTCAGTGCCAGCCATTTGAAGAAAACACAGAGGTTTGCGTTACCTGTTGGTTTGGTCCAACCTCCAAAGGACAGTGTGTCTCTTGCAAAAAATGCTAACATCTAACTTTTGGAGTGTACTGAGTGGGGGCTGAGGGCACAATTCGCCTGACAAACATCTGATACAGAATTACAGGATGCCCAGAAAGGGTTTAAAGGGAGTGCAAATTATTGTCCTGCTATTGGTTTATTTTGTTGAACGTTAACAATGCAATGCGTTAATGAAAGTAATATTAATGCACAGGATTTCATAAATTAAAAAAAATAGCCGCCCAAAGCTAAAACGTCTGTTATGTCTGCACGGTACAAAGCAATAACTGTATATGACAATTATAGTAACATTTCCAGTTGTTTAAGAACATTATGGGAAAAATATTGATTTGCTAAGAAGTTCAGAAGGGGGATATATAAATGAGCACCCCGAATACATGCAGGGTACCATGGTCCTCCATCTGAAATAATATGCATTCAGGTATTCATTGCCACCTGGTGGACGGAACTTGAAATAACGGCTAGGTTTTTTTTTTAATTAACAACATAAAATATGCAAACAACTTAAGATCAACTCTGGGCAATCCAAACCTTCATAGTATTTAATCACACGAATTCCCTGATTACTCGTGAGATTCGTGTATGGCTACAAAATGTGGAAAATAGCACCAATATTGATGTTTACGGCCTTGTTGAATAATGGTTTTGACATAATAAAATGTAATAGTATACTGACCTGATTTAGTTTACACAAGAGAATATGCCATTACACTTTAATGATGCGCTTTTGCGCGCCAAGTTTCACACGAAAAACGTTTCAATAGCTTCTAAACTGATGAAGGCATTGTCCCTAATGACTCATTTGAAATCATGTTTGGAAAGTTCCAAAAATCTCATCTCATTATCTGAAACCGCTTAATCCTATATAGGGTCACGGTGAGCCGGAGCCTATCCCGGAAACACAGGGCGTAAGGCAGGAATACACCCGACGACGGGACGCCAGTCCATCGCCGGGCATTGCGGGACAATTTTTAGTCTGCGAGCCAATCAACCTATCCAGGAGCATGCTTTTGGACTGAGGGAGGAAACCGGAGTACCCGGCAAAAACCCACGCGGACACGGGGAGAGCATGCAAACTCCACACAGAAAGGCACCCGAGCCGAGAGACTCGAACCCGGAACCTTCTTGCTGTGAGGCATCAGCGCTAACCACTGCGCCATGCGCCACCCAGTTCCAAAAATGAATCTCCATATTCCCACAATGCTTGCACCACATGAAGCCACCAGCATCAGATTATTTCTTTGAGTGCCAGTGGTATTGCCATTACTGTGCTTAATACTAAATTGGCTAATGTAATCAATGAATTCCATTTTTTGGGTTGTCACGTAAAAAAATGTTTGCCATAAACCCTCCACCACCCAACAATGGCCTGTTAGTAAAGTTTGTCAACGTGAACAAAACGTGCCAATTCTTCACTCTCTCAGCACACCGGTGTGTTGAAGAGCAAACGCGCAGCATTTACTAAAGAAATACGACGTTTCGCTGATAATTGCAAGCAGCATCATCAGACAACCCACATAACATGAGACAAGTTCACTTCAAAATAAAGAGAAACCGTTTCGATCTCCCTATATGGGGAGGTTGTGATGTCGTCAATCGCGCACTCGTCCGTGCTAGAAACCAAT
>JAZEWT010000001.1:16120093-16136900 GCA_036362905.1 Mordacia mordax
TTCAGGGTGTGGCAACAATCACAGAGGTATTGAAAGCATGGTTGATTAGATTAGTCAGGTGTCAGGAATTACGTGAGTCTTTTTGGACAAAGAGCCAAGATTTTCAAATTACCTTCATCAAAAAGTGTTATGTAACGGGATTGTGTTTGTATAAGTATTTTTCTCATCATCTCATCTCATTATCTGAAACCGCTTATTCCTATACAGGGTCACGGTGAGCCGGAGCCTATCCCGGCAGACACAGGGCGCAAGGCAGGGATACACCCACGATGGGACGCCAGTCCATCGCCGGGCACTGCGGGGCAATTTAGCCTGCGAACCAAATAACCTATGTAGCAGCATGCTTTTGGACTGTGGGAGGAAACCGGAGTGCCCGGCGAAAACCCACGCGGACACGGGGAGAGCATGCAAACTCCACACAGAAAGGCACCCGAGCCGAGAGATTCGAACCCGGGACCTTCTTGCTGTGAGGCGACAGCGCTAACCACTGGGCCACCGTGCCGCCCCTAAGTATTTTTAAACGCACTTATTTATAGTTATCAGAACGATTAAAATAATTTTATTTCTATCAAATTCAATAGATTCTCAGATTAGTATAGACTAATAGTTATTGGTTATACATAAAATGTAAACGTTGTCAAAATTTATTGTGACTTTATTAGCAGGCATACTTTTTCAACCGCATGAAGTTATATTTGTGAATTTTAATATTCCTTTTATATTCTCTAAGATATAAGTATTATGGGTGGTGAGTGTGGCGAGAGAGAGAAGGTATTTATTGGTGGTGACGTCATCAGCGGGGACACGTCGCTCACAGCCGCTCTGCAAACCACCAGTTTTTTTTTCCCGCAGCCCTGTGCCGCGCTTTGTGACCCTCGGGTGACAGGTGCTCTATAAATTGAATTATTATTATATAATGAGATTGTATTATCGTTCAAGATATATGTAACTACTAAATGTATAGTTTGAGAATGCGTTTTCAAGCCGCACTTAGTTTATAGCTATAAGAATGATTGAAATTATTTATTTTTTTATACATTTCAATAGACTCTCAGATTTGTCGAGACCAATACTGATTAGTTTTACACAAAATGTCAATGTTGTCAAAATCAATTGTATGACCTTGTTAACAAGCATGCTCAGCCACTGCAGAAAGCTAAACTTGGGAATTTTTAATACATCTCTGATGTTCTTTAAGGCGTGTTCTAATATTTCTATCCGTCTGACCAACATAACCTTGACTACACAAACAGGTGATGCGGTAAACACCTTCTGTGGAGAGTTTTGGTAGTTTGTCTTTGGTACTAGTTAAAAGTCCCTCTATTTTTTGTAATTTGCCAAATCTCACTTTATTTTTTTTTCTTCTGGAATTTCAGCGAATGTATCAGTTACTCTGACAATGTTTGGTACTTTGAGAGTTTTAATTACATTATCATTTTCACCTTGGTACTGTTCAGCTTATTTTTTTTTATCTCTTAGAGCTCTGTTAATCTGTGTTACTATAACCGTTTAATTGGAGAACTTTCTTGATATGTAATATCTCAGTCTGCAAATGATTGTCATCAGACAGCTTTGCCCAATGTATGAGAGTTTTGATGCGAGCAGATTTTTGTGAGGGGTGATGGTGTGATTGTCCATTTAAATAAGTGTCACTATGTGTAGGTTTTCGATAAACACTCTGCGATATTTCACAGTTTGAGCACTGTTTTAGCAGAACATCCAGAAAAGGCAGTGTGTCATTCATTTCTACCTCCATGGTGAATTGTATTGACAGATGTTGTGCATTGAGATATTCAAAAAATCCACTGAGTGCATTTTAGCGTGTGGCCAGAAGACTAACGTGTCATCTACATACCTAAAACAATAGGATGGTTAAAATATGCTTGTTTTTCGAGGCTGTTCTGCAAAATTTTCCATAAACAAATTGGCAATAACCACAGACAGAGGGGACCCCATTGCTGCCCCATCTTATTGTTTGTAGCAGACACTGCGCCATAAAAAAAAAGAATTATTTAGACAATGCTCAGCCATTTGTATAATATCTCAACGTAATCCATTGTTTTAAACTATATCGTCTAGAATTAGAAGTGGCTCATTGACTGGAACTGTGGTGAAGAGTGAAGTTACATCAAAACAAACTAAAATATATCCTATATAGGATTAAGCGGTTTCAGATAATGAGATGAGATGAGAAAATATAATTTTGGTTTAATGTAATGTCTTTAAGTATGTTAACAAGATGTTAATTTTTAATGAAAGATGCAGTATTGCTAATAAAGGGCTGAATTTGTTTCGTTACATATTGAGCTCATTTATACGTTGCAGAGCCAAGTTTACTTAAAATTGGTTTTAATGGGACGTCAAGTTTAGGAAATTTTGGTAAATTATATAACCTTGGTGGTTTTGGTGCATTTGGTTTAATCATGTATTGCTCATTTTTAGGAATCAATGATTTAGAAATTACGGCATTAGTCTAGAGTGCCAGCAATTTGGTAGGATATCGTTTGAGTTTAACATAAGTTCCACCGTGGAGTGCTTTGTGACCCTCTGGTAAAATACGCTCAATAAATGCAATTATTATTATCATTAAACAATTTATTACATTTGTTAATATTCTTGCTGTTAGTATGGTCAAAGACACTTTCAGCCGATAGCTGTGTTATAGTGTCGATTTTATTCCAGTCACCTACAGAAATGCCATTACTAATTTCTAGATGTAAGTGAAATAGAGACTTAGATGCTTGAATTAGTTCAGTTCTATTGTGTTGTATTCTTTCTGTTAGTAGCAGTTCACCAGCTTTCCGTAGTATTTGTTTAGGTTTACTGGACTTAATATGATGTGTTATTCTTGTCCTCCTGGATTTGAGCGCTGCCTTTAATAGCGTTAACCACTCGATTTTACTTAAGTTTCTGGAGGGTATATAGATCTCTGGCAGTGCCCTGCACTGGCTGAGCTCCTATCTGTGCGACGAGAAGCAGTTTGTCAACTTCGAAAGAGATCCATCCCATTGTTTTTATCTGGAGTTCCTCAAGGTTCCGTTCTTGGCCCACTCCTCTTGAGCATCTACATCAACCTCTTGACCATACCCTGATAACTCTAAAGAAAAGTTCGTTTTTTTACTTATTCTCAAAATATATTATGTGTTATGTATATCTTGTTACCCTAACACAATCCCGTTGCATAACACTTTCTGATGAAGGTAATTTGACAATCTTGGCCCTTTGTCCAATAAGACTCACGTGATTCGTAACACCTGACTAATGTTATTTAATTAACCAAGCTTTCAATACCGCTGTGATTATTGCCACACCCCCAACACCCCCAATTAGATCTTAGCACAGACGGAGCACAGGATTGACGACATCACAACTTCCCCATATAGGGAGATGGAAACGGTTTCTCTTTATTATGAAGCGAACTCTTCTGAAGTTAGTGCCTGATGGCAATTATCAGCGAAATATCGTATTTATTTTGAAAATGCTGTGAGTTTGCTCTCCCACATTCCGGTGTGCTGAGATAGTGAAGAATTGGCACGGTTTGTCCACGTTGACAAACTTTACTAATTGGTCGTTGTCGGGTGTTGGAGAGTTTACGACAAACATTTTTTACTTGACCTAACCCAAAAAATGGAATTCATCGATAACACTGGTCACGAAAACTTTCGAATTATGGCAAATGTAAGTTTTGGAACAATATTTTTTTTAATTTTTGGGCAACAAAGCACCGCAACCCAAATTACATTTCCTCTGTTTTGCTCAAAGTTCCTGGAAACGATGACCCTATGATGAGTTATGAATTGTGGCAAACAGTTACGCTTTTTCAATGGAACATGTCTGGATCAACAATAATAATACCATTCATAACGCGCCATGCAAATTCCACATTTGGTCATGGACGAGACATGGCTTTGGAGGAATGAGGAAACCATAGAGGGCCATGATACCAGGCTGCGCCAACATTTGCCAAACACTACGTCCCATATATTGTGATGTCATCGGCCAAGTAATTAATGAGTGTTTTTGTTGTTGTGGGAGGAAACTTGAGAATCCACAAGAAGCCCTACACAGAAAAGTGAGAGAAGGCGAACTCCACACAGAAAGGCTCCCGAGGCAGGAATCTAACTGCCTCAGGCAGTGTAGATGTTATCACTGCGCCACCCTGCTGCTTGTTTGTTCATTAGGAATCACTGTCATTCATCCCCAAATGTTAGCCCGATCTGTGCTCCGGGCACCATCACGGAAGAAGACACAGATCCGCTCGAATCTCTTGCACCACAGCGCCACCCTTGGTGGATATCACAGGAGCTACGTCTAACCGCTGGTCCACTCAATAAGAGGGCAGCATTTTACAAACCCACTCTGCATGTGAGAGTGTTGCTTTTCTCACGAGAATCAAAACAATATTTACATTTTCCGAGATGGCTTTTTTTCCCCTCCAAAAAACAAAGCAGGACCAAATTTACTGCCGTATTTTATTCTGTGAAGTTACTGGCGACCGTGCTCACGACTTGAGAGCCCCGTCTAATCACAAATGCTAAATAAACCAGGTATCCAACCTAGGATCTCAGCCGTGCCAACACAGCACTCCTCCAAGTGATCTGGCCACACGATCAACATTCTTGTAAACGCAACACTTCAAACGCATTACTACCACGTGACTCAAACCCGAGGCTGAGGGCATTGAAGATGCAATGTGGTGGTCACAAGACACCCATGCAACGTTTGACGTGAGCCGCGTATTCCTGCTGTTTGTGAGCACACCTTCATCATTCATTATCAGTACCCAGTTCATCCTCGAGAGTCCCCATTTTCAAACGGTGGTTCGTGACCTAACAGTGGTCCTCGATCGCCGCCTAGAGATCCGTGGGAGACAATACTCAGGTTGGCTTTGATTTGCAAAAGCATGATAACCCCTGCTGTAGAGGGTTGCAGTGAAGCTGGAGTCTATCCCGGAAGGTACAGAGGACAAGGCAGGGCTATACCCAAGATAGGACAGCAGTCAAGCGCAGGGTGAAGAGAGAATTTTAGTCAGACCAATCAACCTATGCAGCAGCAACGGCGTGTTTATGAACTGTGAGAGGAAACTGGAGCAAATACCCACACAGAGGAGGAGAGACGACGCGAACTCTAAAGAGAAAGGCACCCGAACTGGAAATCGAACCAGGATATTTCTCACTGCGAGGCAGCAGCGCTACTCATTGCACCACCGGTATCACCTTCGTGCACTCCTGTTATTTCCATTACCTCCAGCTGCTTGGCCGGCTCCTCGGCCAACCTCTGGAGAGTCTCCACTTGGGCCGTAGCGTAGCGATGGTCCTCCGCGCTCTCTTGGGCACGTGCTGCAGCTGCGGCCACCTGTCGCTGCAGTAGAGTCCTCTGAACCTCCCAGTCCTGCTGACACGTCTCCAGCATTCTCTTCACGGAGCGACAACAAAAATGTCACAAAACATCGTTAAAACTCACCACGAAGCAAACCATCTGCTTCAGCGTTAGGGAGCCCACTTGGGCTGCTTCTCTCGGTCATATTCCAGTTTGTACAATGCAACAAATTTCACCGTTACAAAAGCAGTTTGTAATGGAAATTATTCACAGTCTTCTCACATAATTAATCACGACTATGCTTGCTATTGTGATTAATTACATTTTAAAATGATGAATAGAGAATTTGCATCGACGCCATAAGCAGCTCAGTATGAAACGTATATATTGTTTTAATATTTATACTACTATAGATTATATACAGCAGAAGTATGTACATACAACTCTGTGTTACTCTGTGCAGTCCTAAACACAAATACAGTACTTCACAGCACTATGTGTAATTATCACCTTTGTGGCAGCAGCGTGCGTTCTGAAATGTTGGCTCTCTAAAGTTTTAAGTTCATTCTGTTTCAGAATTTCCTTCAAAGTCTCTTCTTTCTCCTCCATGCCTTTAGAGGAAAGAAAAAAAACACGCCGTAAACATTGACGGGTGACTTAGATATATAAAATAAATGTATGCCTTCCTGTTGCCTTAACATTCATTGTATTTGGCTCAGTTCGAGTTCACATTTTCTAATAAAAACAAGAAGTACCAAGGAAACAACGTACCTTTGTAAGCTGCCAGGAGTTTTTCAGTCAGCTGGTTAACATCATCCTTGGCCTGAATAAGGGCTCTTTCTATCCTCTTGCGCCCTCTGGTGACAACATGAGGATTATGAGTGCAAGTCGGCGAATCGTTAAGGACACTCCTCAATCTTCAATCTCTCAACGAAAGGCTTCAGTTCAGTATCAGTACCCGTTTAATCCTGCCGAGGGTCGCGGGGGGCCAGAGCCTATCCGGACAAACAAAGGCGCAAGGCAGGGCTATAGCCAGGATGTCACACTAGTACATCGCAGGGCACCTGGGGTAATTTAACTCAGGAGGATAAATAACCTAGGCAGTAGCGTGTCTTTGGACGGTGGGAGGGAACCGGAGTACTCGGCGAAAGGCACCCGAGCCTGGAACCGAACCCGGGTATCTTGCTGTGAGGCAGCAGCGCTACTCACTGCGCCACCACGCTGCCCATGAAAGGATTTGCAGAACTTATTTTGTCATATTTCATATATTGGAAAAAATACTTGGTTAATATTAGGGATGCAGCAGTGCATCACATTTTACATGCATCAAATCGTGAAAGAGTCGATTATTTGCAAAACAAGAAAATTACTTTAAATTTGTTGTCAAACTAACAAATTTGTGCAATAGAAAATACTCCAATACAAGTGAGAGACCATTAAAATAACCTAAAAAACAAGGATTCGTGAATGGAGTTGTCACCCAAAATCATACAATTCCATTGCCAATGAATTGTTACATGCCTAGTTAATATTACTATAACCAACTAATTCTCACGTTAAACTTCTTAAAAAGTACCCAGATTTGAAGAAAATAATATTTGAGCGTTAATGAATGTTACACATAACCATCCCATTAGAAAGTGAATGTAAGTCGGCGTCTATGCCACTACATAATACATCTATTGATGAGAATTGTTCTCAAGAGTTGTTCTTTTGGGATAACGGTCTCGAGCGTTCTCCCCTCTTGTTGGAAATCTTTCGCCTCCCACGTTGGAGGCATCAACAGGCCAGTTGCCTTGATACGAATTATCATGCGTCGAATCACGAAAACCTACATCGATACACATCTACGGAATATTTTACTACGCGAATTGCTGATCGGTGAAATGCCAAGCATTACTGCAGCACACGTTCCTAAAACAGAACCAAGTGGAAATTGCTGGATTGAGCTGGATGCACAAGGGCTTCGAAGGCATCATCCCTCTTTGCCTGGACAAGAAAAATGCACGCAACATCTGGGTTATGCAGAAGGCTGTTACACCCATCAACTTGAGCACCGTATATAATTGTTACTGTCTAGATCGGTCAATGCTGAAAGAATTCAACCAACAGAAAAAATATATCTCATCTCATCTCATTGTCAGAAACGGCTTAGTCCTGTACAGGGTCGCGGTGAGCCAGAGCCTCTCCCGGGAGACACAGGGCGCAAGACAGGGATACACCTACGATGGGACGCCAGTCCATCACCGGGCACTGTGGGGCAATTTAGTTCCCGACCCGGGAATGCTGTAAGGCAACAGCGCTACCCACCGCGCCACCGCGCCACCCCTAGAAATGACGTCTGGATCAAAATCTGTTTGGGTCAAACCCTCAGGGAAGCGTGAATAACAAGATTAACTTGCCACAACGCTTGCGATGCCCGTTATACCAGCACAGCTTTGTTTAATAGGATAAAATCGATGTGCGGATAATCTGTGGATTGACATCAGCGGAGAAGGAGAGGGGTGTCTGTAATAGGTAGAACAAGTAATAGAGTATCGACTAACATGGGTTTCACTGCATGGGTGGATGGAAGTGAAACGTTTACAAACGTTGATTTACTTATTCGTTCCTTTAGACTGAAGGTTGCTCACATAGGACATCATCTCCTTGCTTAGATCGAGCAACCTCTGGGTCACATTCTGAGCCGAGAACAGTGCTTCCTGAACCTGCTGTAAGATCACATTGAAAACAAATGTTAGTTGATTGAAAGTGTTCACAGTTGTGAGAAGAATATCACATCGATAATAAAGATCAATTACAATTCGCAATAAATGTATTACTTATGTGCTGACAAAAAAAATAAGTACATTTTACATTGGTAAGCATATAGACTGTTTACAAAAATAAGGGTGCAATTATATACCCAATACCTTCTCAGTCGAGTCATCAAAGTCAAGATCATCTCTGTCAGCGGTTTCTTCATAGTCCGAGGGAAAACGTGAGTTCTTATGGAAGAACTGTGTTTCCGTGCAGAGCAAAAAAATGTGGCCTTTAATTGATGCCACGAATCAAGAACGACTTGACAAGCAATATTAAACATTGGTCACATTGTATGGCGGCCTACAGCATAACATTATTTCGATGGGGAATGGCATGACAGTCAATATGAAACAAACTTTAAATGTGTTAAACACCACACTTGTGGTGTTTATCAGTCTGTGTCCTGTTAATTTGGGTGGCACAGTAGGGAGCACGGGTGGTGCATCTGCCAGTCATCTCAGTCCCGCAAACCCATAACACCTGGGTCTGTCCCTTAACCTCTTGTCGACGAAACTTCGACACTGCATATAGCGTAATGATGTAGGTTTTCACCGCTCGATGCATGATGATGAAGCAATCATCAGTGCATATAGCTTCAAAGTACACCTGGCCTGGCATAAATGCCGTGGTGACGTCACAGTCACTTCGTGGCGAATGTCGGCTGTTAATTTAATGGGCTTCTTTAGCCTTGTACAGCAGCTTTACGAGCAAAATACGCTCAAGAAATGTATATTATTATAATTTCCGTCACTCATACATAGGTGTTCTCTCATGATTAAAGAAAGGCTGGCTACAATGCTCATGGCTTCACTGAGGGCGGCTGTCACCCCCATCATCCCTCCCACACTTGCCTTCTTTCCACGCTGCTTGTCTGCAGTATCATATTCCTTTATCATTCATAATCATAAATTACAATGGAATCCAGAGCTTGTTAAAAAAAATGACTGCAACACATTGTCACTCCGAGCTCAAATAGTTTGCATTAACATCTTCCCTGCCCTGGTTGACAATGGAGCTTCACCTCGTGCAGCTGGACTAGGAGTTGCTCTTGTTGATCACACGTTTCCTGGAACCCCACAATGAATACAGTCACTTGCTGTTCGTACCGCTTCCTCTCCAGCACATTGGAAAGGAGGCCCTCGAGCTGATCCTTGTAACACACACAACACACGCACATGCATAGCAACCGCAGTTAGTTATGTTACTCATTAACCAAGCTATGCGCTGGGGATGGGAACGGTCAAGGTAATGGAGGAATTTAAGCGACGAATGGAAGATACGATCTGAATGGATATTGGTAGATGTAGCAGTGGTTACCCACATAGCACTGAAGGCAGCAAAGTTCAGCTCTGGCTGCTGGATCGTAACCCAATCCGTTTTCCAATGAACTTCAGAGCTATCTCGCTGCAGTCTCGCACTCCAAGTAGGATCCCAGTTTATGAACAGGATTGGAGGGAAGTTCCAGATTAACAGCGATACAGAAGTGTGGCACGAAATACCACTAAAGGAGGTTGGCGTCAGGAAGGGCACCCGGCGTATAATTCTGCTCCATTATCCGCACAATTGGGGAACAACGGGTCTCATCTCGTCTCATTATCTGAAACCGCTTAGTGCTATACAGGGTCACGGTGAGCCGGAGCCTATCCCGGCAGACACAGGGCGCAAGGCAAGGATATACCGACGATGAGACGCCAGTCCATCGCCGGGCACTGCGGGGCAATTTAGCCTGCGAGCCAATTAACCTATGTAGCAGCATGCTTTTGGACTGTGGGAGGAAACCGGAGTGCCCGGCGAAAACCCACGCGGACACGGGGAGAGCATGCAAACTCCACACAGAAAGGCACCCGAGCCGAGAGATTCGAACCCGGGACCTTCTTGCTGTGAGGCGACAGCGCTACCCACTGACCCACCGTGCCGCCCTATTTTATTTATGCAAACTAAAATTAAAGGACACGCCATTTGAGTGCATGTAAGAGTCTCACAGACACTAACTACTCTGGTGTAACGTTGAAGAATGTGACACACATCTTGTTTGATCATGTGCTGCACATACCAGGTCCTCCAGAAACTTCATATTCGCTCTGCTTTTGAACGAACCAATCACTTGCCGGCTGCTCTCCTCGTATGCCTCCACAGTCTTACAGAAGTGTGGCACAAAATACCAGAAGCAGCATTGTTATATTATTAGTTTCATTCACATTCAACAAATAAGCTTACATTAATTACATGAATTCAGCTTTATTTTGAATACCTTTTAATGGAATTACACGAAGATGATGAATAAAATAGTTTCGGATGAAATGTTATCACGTGCTCCCAAGTAGATAAGATTTGGTACATACGCTTAAATTCATCAAAACTAAATATATACAGCATAAAATGGGTGCATGTGCATATAAAGTACTACACACAGTTCTGATAAGATCGTACGATATCTATATTGTCAACGTACCGCTTCAACTCTGGACTTGATGCGTTCCAGCTCTGCCTTTGTCTTATCCAGCTGCCTGTTCTCCTGTGCACGAGTCACCCGATGGAGAACATCCATCACCATTGTGTCGCTAAGTCTCTGCTCCTTCTTCTGCATCTCTCTCTCCTGCCTCCGCAGGGCACCTTCCCAGCTGGGAGCTTCTCCGAAGTAGGTGTTTTGAGACAATCTTTGCGCGCCCATTGCTTCTCGAGACTGCCTCTTCAGACCACTCATTCTTATGGGTCTGAGCTTTCCCTGCGGCTGTCTTCTTAACAAACCTCCGCTCTGATGGCTGTCCATCTTGAGCGTTCACGAATTTACTTTTTAACGGCATGCAAAACTACGAGACATATACGCCACAAAATATTTGTTGGAATTAAATTATCAAAACTAATTGATATCAAGGAGCGTTTGTACACTGCTTCAATCAATCGATTAAAAAACCCAGCAAAAACATCTGTCTGTCTGTTTTTCGATGTTGCACAAGTATGCCACGGCGGAGGGCGCACGGTCGTCTGGTCGCATTGTTCCTAATGCGGTTTGTTGATGCAATTGTGAACTCAACCATGCGATAAAGTTAGTGCAGCGTGTTGAACGTAGCCAGGAGACGCCTCCCGTCACTGTGTTTACTCTCCGGGAAACTTTGGTCGACATTGGGCAATAATTTATACACGGATGACCGAGACGCATTTGTGCACACACCATAATACCCACCTTAGCTTGCGCAATGTCCCTCCGCACTGCAGGCACGTTGAGATCCATTGGAGCTTACAGCGTTCCCTATAACTATTATGAAACAATGCTATAAATAATTGTATACGTGTATATATACACACACACACACGTTAGTATAGCAGCCAAACAGGTAGATAATTCACACAAGTATTGGAATATACGCGGGAAAAACGAACAAACAGTAACCGTGTTTAATACTTTCATGACATGGATTATGTGGCAAACAACTTACGATGTCCATTATAAAATGTAGCCACCTTTAAATGTCATTAACACTAGATGGCGATATTGTCCAGAAACAGTTTTTGGAGTGAAAGTTCATTCCTAATATTGTTCATTTCCATCCAAGCAGTTTCGTTAAATAAGCTTGGTCATTAAATATAACCATGTCATCAAACATAGCATGTGATGATGTAGGTTTTCACGGCTCGATGCATGATGATTGCTTCGGAAAGCTGCTCTCTCGTAACCTCTACGGGGAGGAGACACCCGAATTGTCGCCACATATATATATATAAGAGCGACAGGCACTACACACACATACTGCGCCTGAGGATGCCTCTAACGTGTGAGGCGAAACGTCGCGAGGAGAGAGAGGGAGCGATCGACGCGGCTGTTCCGAGAGAGCAGCTTTTCGAAACAATCATCAAACATAGCATGGTCATTAAATATAGTCAGGTAATTAAATATAGCGAAGTTTTAAATATATTACCAGGTCATTAAATATAGCCAGATCATTATATATAGTCGGGTCATTAAATATAGCCAGGTCATTACATAGTTGTTGACATGCCATTCTCTCCAAAGCTCTGTGCAGAGCTTTGTGACCCCAGGGTGAAAAGCGCTCTACAAGTACAATAATTATTATATAGTCAGGTCATTATATATAGTCAGGCCATTAAATATAGCGAGGTCTTAAATATATCCAGGTCATTATATATAGTCAACTCATTAAACATGAATTCTAATAAGGTCTTAAATATAGGCAATTCTTAAATATAGCTAGGTCATTAAAAATAGCTAGGTCATTGAATATAGTCAGGTCATTATATAATAATAATAATTGTACTTTTAGAGCGCTTTTCACCCGAGAGTCACAAAGTGCTGCACAGAGCTGTGGAGAGAACGGGATTTCAAAACAACATATGAACGGCATATCAACAATAATAACATATATAATCAAGTCATTAAATATAGCTACGTCATTAAATATAACCCGGTCATCGAAGCTGTAGGTTGGAACCACGTTAAACACCAACCTATCCCCATTGTTTTATGGATAATTACATTTCTCTGTATGTCTATCCATAATCGGTGTGCTTGATAAGTTGTCTTGTGGCCTTACAAATCTATTTCTCCTACTATCCACAGACGCAAACGGCTTTCACTATGTTTAAAAAATATAGAAGAAGAAAAACTCACGAATATATCTCATTGAACGGATGTATTAAAATCCCTTTAGACTCTACGGGGCAAACCTTGCCAGCAACGTGTACATGCATGCCAAATTAACAGCAGCCCTGAACCTGAGCCTTAGTGTAGTGTCTGAAAAATGTGAAAATCAGAATACGTTTGTAAATATTCAAGATTTTACCAAAAAAAACAAGGTACTGAAAATGTAATAGAGTATGTGATGTACACGATCAACAAAAGAAACATCTTGTAACCTCACTTCCCAAACACCTAAGCGCATTCGGTATCATTTAGGCATGAATATTGTTGAGAATTTGTAAAACGTGTCGGGTGTCCAGACAACTTTCCAGTGAACCTCATAAATCTCCTATGGTCAATTGATAAAAGGCATGACAAATTGAAATCAAGGCTGCATGTATACACCGGTTAAGGTGCAGCCCTGCAATTCATTCCTCTCACCGCTGCTGACGGAAGGGCCTCGACTAGAGGGCGTCCAGGAGAGCTTCCCCCAGTGAGGGTATTTGGCCTCCTATGTTATACTGTCCACTGGACAGCGTCCAGATGCCTTAAACGAAAGAAGTTGGTGGCTCCTACCATACCCAACATTCTAATTACATGCGGCGTACACAGTTATACTGCTGGACAGCAGAGAATTGGGCTACAAGAATATCCTCCGTTGGTTTAACTGCCTCGCCGGGAGAACGAAGCAGAGACGTCTGAATTACCAAGTCCAGTGTGCTACTCATTACACCGCAGAATCACCACTAGTGCACGTTCAACGGTAGTAGACCTATTCATATGTAATCAGATTGCTTTCTCAAGCATGCCACTCATTTCTTCCCGAGTATGACCTAAACCCAAACGGCACCGCATGTTACCCTCACACGTGGACCAGCGCTCGTAAATCGGAACGAAAGAAATGCCTCTGTTACCAGCAAATCCTTTTCACTTTACATACAAGCGATTGGAGAAGGGAAGAAAAAGAAAACACAACTCCGGACGGAGTGAAGGGACAGCGGCTTGCCGTGAGCCGTGGAAGAAATGCGGCCCAATTGCTTTTGCAGCAAAAGAGCAACCATCTCATGCAGTTCCCGTGCATTCCAGAGGATAATGCAGAAAGCAGGGATGGGAAGCGCATCTGGTTGCAGTTAAGGGCCACTCGCGTAGCCCTGGGTAATGGTTGAGTCCCTGATTCGGAGCCAGATATATACAGGGTTATACCTATTGAATGCTATTCAATAATAAAATTCGTTGGGCAACACAACGCTGCAATGTTTACAATTAACTGCGGTTGGCGCTAAATCGTTGTGACTGCCTTGAATGTTGTTATGAATGATATATTATATACCGTCACATTTACGGAATATATTATTGTGAGGTCATTCTTTTGGCAAACGTTGTGGTCTAATCGTCAACATGCATCTGCCAGTAGCGCTACGTAATTTAGCTTTAAAGCATCGCATATGTATTAATTTATCCCATTCATTAACATCGGTCAAACGTTAAAATCGTATTGCATTTTGACTTTGCACATGTAGAGGGCTTTAATATCCCACTGCAGAATGATCCTCCTCTCGCCAACTCCCCCGAATTCGTGTCGGCCACGTGGCTTGTTTAACCATACTTCACCCACGCTCGTCAATTCAGCTTAAATGGGCGCACAGGACCAACTCCACGTATCGCTAGATCTCCACTCACGATAGTGTCGCCGGGATTTGAACTTAGGGACCGTGTTCATACCGCTGTGTCCTGCTAGCCAAATGCGTCGCTGTGCCACCCATAATGCTGTGCAATAACTTTAAGATCACAGCGGAGAGCCTGTTGTTTGTCTACAGGTCACTCTGTGCTGCTGTTGCACGTAAATAATTAGGGATGGAGAAGGCATGCAAGTTTCGTGGTCTACCGGGTATGTAGGGCCGGGCATTGCACACGCCCATGTTGCCGGTAGCAATCTGAACCCAGAAGCCCCAATAATATTCCCGGCTACGGCTTTCAGCGCTGGAGAGTAGGGGGAGATGGGAACGAGCCCTGTGTACCTTCCCTCCCCTCGGATAAACTCATCCACTCGCACTGACCGGCGTGGGGAAGTATGGCCAGACGACCACCGTGACCGACACGGCGTGGGGAGGCTTTCATCTAGCAGTCAATTAACAAGAGGACTAACTGTAATGTTGTAGGTTTAATGGCTCGATGTATGATGATTGCTTCGAAAAGCTGCTCTTTTGGGATAGCCGCGTCGATCGCTCCACGTCTCTCCTTTGCGACGTTTGCCTCCCACGTTAGAGACGTTGTGTGTGTGTGCGTCACGTCTATGACTAGGTACTATGTATATGTTAAGTCCCTTCTACAGCGTTGCTCTTCCAGGAACAATGGAAGAAAGGCGGGTGTCCATTTAAAAGGTCTCCATTATCTCGCTTGCACATTAGAATCACATTAACTTAATCCAATTCCGCCTCTGACTCGCCCACCAGTTTTTATCTCACGAAAGCCTGCCCAGCTCTCCAAACACTTAGTGATTCCCTTCTAATGCCTGTAATCTAGAGTTTTATAGTTGTAGTGATTTTAAAAGCAGCAGTGATTTAGGCGAGTCAGCGGCGGAATTGGATTCAGATTGTCATGTGCGAGCAAGACAATAGAACCCTTTCAAATGGACCGCCGCTTTTGTTCTGCAAAGTTAAGGAATGGGGGGCGGGGCGTCAGCTTTCTTGTCTCGTCATGCGGTGTCTCGTGGTGTCTCGTGATATGGTGACTCAGCTTTCCATCGTCATGCGGTGTCTCGTGATGTGGTGACGATGCATAAGGTTAATGATTGACCAACGAGCCGCCGCGGGTTGATAAGGAGCACGGGTTGGAGGGGCGAGGAGTCTCCGGGGGGAATTGTAAGGAAGAGGCCGCATCGCGATGTAAGGAGCGCTGATGTTGGAGTTCGTTGTAGGCCGCTAGTCCGGCCGTGTGTTGCTGGTGGAATAAAGCATCGAAAACCAAGAAGTCTTTGCTCATCTGTGGTCGCTGGCTGATCTATCGCGGAGTGAATGCTGATCCTCGCCGTGGTGTTGCCGCTGTAAGCCGTTACAAGCCCGGAGTCAAGGCCGTGGCGTCACAGTTCCATTGTTCTTGGAAGAGGAACGCTGTAAAAAGGACTTAACATATACATAGTACCCACATATAAATAGGAGTCATATACGTGACACACACACAGTGCGTAAGGATGTCACCAACGTGGGAGGCGAAACGTGGCGAAGGAGAGACGTGCAGCGATCGACGCGGCTATATCGAAAGAGCAGCTTTATAAATCAATCATCAAGAGGACTAACTATTAATCGCCTATTTGTACACCAACTTATAATGTGAAACATATGAACAGGCTGCCGTTTGAAGACTATCGTAGCGAGGTTGACAAGAGGGCACCACCACATATCTCTGATATGAATTGTCACCCAATTGAAATATATCATCGACATTTTCAGCAACAACATCGACAGCATCAATACCCGCTTAATCCTGTACAGGGTTGCGGAGGGCTGGAGCCTACCCTGGCAGACACATGGAGCATGGCAGGGGTATAATAAATTATAATAAATTGCACTTCTGGAGTGGTTTTCACCCGAGGGTCACAAAGCGCTTCACAGACATGTAGATAGAATGGCATGCAAGCAACAACGACATAAGAATGGCAAATGAACAACAATGCCATATTTTGTATAAGCAGTCAGAGAACGACTTCTGAAATTACTTCAAATAATATTCGAATTTCTAGAGCGTAGAGAGCTGTGGAGTTAAGAGTTTACGAGCGGACAGTGCGATTGCGAGACTCGTGATTCATCGAACTCGTGTTGTTGATTTACGTAATCTCCTGTTGGCGAGCTCCTGTTGTTTACTCATTGTCCCATGGTACGTGACTCATTGTAACACGTGACTGTGCATGATGTCATCTGGAAGGCGCGAGAGGGGGCGGCGCGGGGAAATATAAGGAATCGGTCAGACGGAGGAGGTCACTTGGTCGTCAGGCGGTCAGACGGAGCAGTCATCAGGTCGTGAGGATGTAGTCGCCGCTCGTGTTCGTTATGC
>JAZEWT010000001.1:16156898-16171026 GCA_036362905.1 Mordacia mordax
CCCCCAACAGCCTTAACATATGTTCAGAGCAAATGCTGTTAGTGAGAACTTCCTATTAAGCCCGGCACAGCACACGAGGTGGTGGGTGGCCAGCGCAGCATCTGGTCACCTTTGTCTGCATCGTGGCAATGTTTCCACATCGCACCAGCTATTCATTTGAGGCTGAGTCGATCTAGGGGAGGCCCGTTTCAGATTATCATTAGCAGTGTCGGTGACCGTGAGCGTGAATCGGGTTATTGTTGGGTTCACAGTGCAGGGTGTTAATCGCTTCACTTCCTACCGCTTCCTATAAACATTTCATATATCTGTATACAGTATATACGCACACCTTTAACTGGAGGTCCCTTGCCACGTTTGAGCGCTGGCCGGGTTCGCAAGAGGCTGCAGGTTCGGGGTGGTGGGAAGCAGCTTCGTTTCTCGGTGTTCGCGCCAGGACACGGCGTGTTTGGCACGCCCGGCACGCACTCTCGTTGCCGAGTCTGCACCCCATCCGGGCCACAGCTGGCAGAGCAGTTGCTCCAGCCTGACCACTTGGTCCATCTGCTCGCCGACTCTGCTGATGACCATTAGACAATAATTATTAATTCGAGACTGCATCGGCAATTCACATCGACTATCTCAAGGCAAAGCCATATGGTTGGACGGTTGAACATGTTTGCACTGGAATCTGGACAAGGAGCCAAATATTGTTATGGATGTTATTTGTAAAATACAATGTCCTGATATATCTAAAATGAATAGACATACATATGCACTGGCGAATACACACACACATAGGTGTGAATACACACAAACATCCCTTTGCAGAGTCTATTTTCACACCTTTGCATAATTTCGGCATTGTGCGTAATGCCCAATATACGGCACATTTTGTAACTCGTGTTGTTCACACTGAGCCCAAGAACTATGTTTCAGTAGAACCTTGCATTGGATTTGTACGTTAAGAAATGTCCAGTCAAATAGTAACTGTGTATGATATTTGAGAGGGTGGCATCGTGGCATTGTGGGTAGTGGTGCCTCCTCACGGTAAGACGTGCTTGAGTAGGATTCCCGATACCTTTTTTTGTAGAGTTTGGATGTTTTTCTATGTCTGAGTGAGCTTTGGCAGGTGTGCTGGTTTCTTTCCACAGTTCAAAGACAGGCTGCCTTGGTTAAGAGGCCTGCTGACTTACTTGTCCCCAGTGCCCTGCGATGAACTGATCTCTCATTCTAAGTATACCCCTGCCATGTGCCCTATCCGCCGGAATAGGAGATAACCTTCTGTGACCCTGCACAGGATGAAGCTGGCACCAAAAATGATAATGTCCGAGGTTGAGCTCCACATTCGAGAAGCTTATTCGAGAAGCTTCTTAGTTCCTGGAGAGGACCCGATTACGAGGAACAAAAGGTCGTGCCCCGTAGTTCAGCACAAACACACATTGGCGCCTTATGCAGCAGCCCAACCTGGGCGATATTATCAAAGCACAACTACAAAGCTGCATCTCTGCGTTCGCCACGCGTAACTCGGGTTAACCTGAACCCCACGGGACGTTCGCTCGTACACTGACCGACTGGACAGAGGAAGCGCACGTGGTAGTTGGAGCACTCGCTTCCCGGCGTCTGCTCCTTGTTTATGCACCAGAAGCCCTGCTCGGGGCTGGAGTGCACCACCTCGCCCGTTTGCTCGGCGGGCACCCAAGTGGTGGTGCGGGCCTCCACGTCGAGAGGATGCGCGCACACGCGGTCCCGGTAATAGTAGCGGATGGCCTCCAGGCGCTCGTAGTCGCCGTTACCGCCGGGGTGGTCCACATTGAACCACGCCGTCCACTCGGTCAGCTCTGCCAATTCGCGGGGGTTGGGAAGGCAGAGGATATTTGACCAATCGTCCATAATGTGCGTGCAAGTCAACGTTAATGAGCGCTGGGATTGTGTGTTGTTGCCGTAATCCGAGGTGACGTGGTGAAATATGTACCCAAGGACTGTGCATAAAACACAAGTGTTTAAAAAGACGTCATGAAAGCAACTGGCAGCCCTTCGTCACGCCACTGCTGGATAAAGACATTGCCACAGTGTCAGTGACCTATTAAACATTGTCCACCATATTGGTTAGTGTGGGTTTGTGCGGTGTGGGAGTGTTTTTGTTGTTGCCAGTTTAAAAGTCAGTTCCCAAGTTGACCCAGCTTAGCCCCTCAATGACGGGAATATTGGAGCAGAATTTTAGGGCCAGATGCCCTTTCGTTCGGTCTTTGGATTGCTATTTGTCTCGAACCTTCCCCTAAATCTGTTCACTAAAGGAGACTCTACCAGGAGTGCGGGATTCCAGGCAACATAGCTCTAAGGTTCGTTGAAACACACTAACTCCGCCAACACGAAAACTTTATAATCCATGGGGTGTTACAATACACGGTTTGGAAGTATGTCCATGTAATAAATGTGCGGCTCTACGATTTATAGCTCGCACCACTGCTGGAAGAATTGTCTTTTGCTGGAAGTAGCTCTAGAGCCGTGGCTTTCAAAGTATGGGTCGCGACCAAGTACTCGGTAGCTTTGTGGGTTCAAATTTAAATGTAATATGATTTACTGTGGGTGGCACGGTGGCCGAGTGGGCAGCGCTGTTGCCTCACAGCAAGAAGTCCCAGGTTCGAGTCTCGGCTCGGGTGCTTTTCTGTGTGGAGTTTACATGTTCTCCCCGTGTCCGCGTGGGTTTTGCCGGGCACTCCGGTTTCCTCCCACAGTCCAAAAGACATGCTGCTGTATAGGTTAATTGGCTTGCCGACTAAAGTACCCGAACTGCCCGGTGATGGACTGGCGTCCCATCGTGGGTATATCCCTGCCTTGCACCGTGTCTGCCGGGATAAGCTCCGGCTCACCACGACCCTGTACAGGACTAAGTGGTTTCTGACAATGAGATGATTTACTGTAATAAAAGCTCAAGAGATTTTGCTGGGTCGTCGGCAGGAACATTCATTTTTAACTAGGTCGCAAGTAATAATGTTTGAAATGTATCGCTCTACAGCACCTCTGCAACTGAATACATTGTCCTGCTTTTCCATGTCGGTATGTCGGGGACTGGTTCTGATATTCAAGTCACTAAAGTTATCCGTAGCCGCGTATCGAATTCACGTTCCCGGTGCAGTACTGCCCCACGCGTCTCCCCAGGTGCGTTAACGAGCCAATCACTACGAACCTTGCGTGAAGCAGCACGTGAGGGACAGAGCCAGCACCAGGGCGATCAGGCCGCCGCCCATGACGCCGATGGGAGCAGACAAGACGACGCGTGGCCACGGGACACCAGGGACCCTGACCCAGGCTAAATCCGGCAGGCGACAGGCGACGGGGGTGTGCACCGTTATATCAAGACACTGTCAAAACACGCATCAGGCACGTCAGCAAACATGTGAATGAAGACTAAGACACTCTGCTGTATGTGTATAATAGAAGTGATCTCATCTCATTGTCATTGTCAGAAACCGTTTAGTCCTGTACAGGGTCGTGGTGAGCCAGAGCCTATCCCGGCAGACACAGGGCGCAAGGCAGGGATATACCCACGATGGCTCGCTAGTCCATCACCGGGCACTGCGGGCAATTTAGCCTGCAAGCCAATTAACCTAAGCAACAGCATTTTTTTTGGACTGTGGGAGGAAACCGGAATAGCCGGCGAAAACCCACGCGGACACAGGGAGAGAACATGCAAACTCCACACAGAAAGGCACACGAGCCGAGATTCGAACCCGGGACCTTATTGCTGTGAGGCGACAGCGCTACCCACTGGACCACCGTGCCTCCCTAGAAGTGATTTATCATTGAATATACCACTTCTTTGTGCTTGGATGATGGCACGCTGTTGACCTGTGCCTGCTCAGAAGCACGTGTTCCTCCATTTTTTAAACAATTATTTTATTTGTTACTTGATATCCTTCATTCATGTACAACCGTTATTTCATTCAATTGATTTAGTCTGATGTTGTGGACATGCCATTGTCTCCAGAGCTCGGCGCAGCGCTTTGTGACCCTCGGATAAAAGACGCTTTTGAAATGCAAATATTATTATTAGAAAATCGTCATGTTGTAACATCACGTAAATGCAAATTTTTTCATCTGTTGAAGCCGTACGGTACATCCTTAGCCCATGCAAATACCATGGCACTTGGATAAGAAGCCGTGCCCAGGGTGGCACACATTGGAGGAAGAACCAAGATGCCTTGATGGGTACTTTCAGCTGTGATGCGTGTGCGCTATTGAATAACCTTTTTGCTCAATTTGGCCAGTATTAAATAAAATTCGCCAGCAGATTTTTGGTTGATATTGGATCATTGCAAGCGTTATCATGCACAGGCTGCAGTTATGCCTAGGGACACCTAGGCCAGGAAAGCTAACAAGACACATTAATACCTTTAAGTACTGGTTTTGATCTCCAAGATTTGATAACCCTTTAATCGATTTGGTTTGTCGTCAATAGGGCAAGTCTCAAACAGTAAAATATCTTTACACTGAATATAATTAGTATTAATTATCTTTGTGAGAGTTATTGTGAGCTCCTCTAACAGATGGACAGACATATGGACAGACTGAGCGAATGCGTATATGCTTTTAGATCTGTTTGTATAGTGTTTAAAAGCACAATCTTAATCTTGGCTTTGTCATAATTCCAGGTTGCGGTTCGATTCAATGGCTAATTTTCTTTAATTTTGTTTAGAAATTTATATTTGTAAAAACTTAGCATGACTAAATAATTTGCACATAACTTGTACATATGTTACATAAATCATAATGGATCATACACATACACGGTTCAATATGTGAGTTTATGAGTATAATAATCTATATTAATCAACGAATCAACACATTGTTACCATATGCTACAGACAACAAGAGACACTTTTTCTGTTGAACTTTAAACCAAAACTTGGCGATACGTATTGTAATCTGGTACGTATTTTTGTGGGTGACCAGATTTGTAGATCTTTGACACTGGGCACGAGTTGGGAGTATATCTTACTTTCCATATCGTCTTATCATCTGGAAATCTGGAGAATACGATGTATGCGTAATAAGTATTCTAAGAAGGACATGTGTTTTTGTACTCAAAGTTGGCAGTGACTTAAAATTACTTGGGAAGCAGACACCATATAATCAGCGTTGTAGACGCGTTACAAGTTAATTCGTCTGCTCGTTCAGTAATGCGTTAAATCGCTGAGCATTAATATGTTATTTTGTACGCAGAGTTCAACAGCTGCATATCCTTATGTAACGATGTGAAAACAGCTAAAAGGGGCAATTATATCTCGTCTCCCCGACTGACCCTGCCGTGGACGTAGCTGACGAGACCGGGTGTAATCCGAGTGATCTTTAATTGCGACTCAACAGCGCTGTTGTGATAGTGATGGAATTTAATAAATCAACATCTCGCACCGGAGATGAGGTTAATTTGGTTTTTGCTCCGCAAGAGTAAAAGAGTGGTGTGCGACCAAGAGTCCTTCGCTTGCAAACCGGTGACCTCAACCACTTGCTATGCGGACAGAAATGGCTCGCGGTTGCAGGGACACCAGCACCACACACTCTGCTCTGACGCGGGAGCTCGTTTTGGGAATGGCCCACAATAACGATCCGTGCTGCTATATATATATACACACACAAATATAATATATCTCTTCCGCGCAGCCACCGGCGATGAAAGACTTAAACTCTCATTCTGCAATCATTCCTGACTTCTATCCCCCCCCGCCCCTGGATCCCCAAAGGCGCCGTATATTTCTTAGTCAGCGGTACCAGAATTGTTCTGGTGTCACGCATAGCTCTATGTCGCGTGCTATGCACGGTTAGCATACATTCCGTTTGTCAGTAGAAATAGCATTGAAGCGCATGTTGATAGAAATAGAATGATCCACGGTTCAGTGGATTCAGTGCGTCATGGGTACCGACCTCGTCTCGCCCAATTTAAATTAAGGATGTAACTATATTTGCATGGGATAATTAATTGAAGCTATGAGGTACTTATAACCGCGAACAAACTGCGAGATATATGTATGCGCACCCGAGAATTTTCTTTGAACTTACTGCAGAGAAAATGTAAGCCACGTACAATGTAAGTGGAATGAATCAGGTGTTCTGGAGACTGAATACTTAAGCACAGAAATTGCAATCAACCAAATATATGATTAAGCCACCGACTCAATAAATTGTTGCTTCAGTGTACTTCCATATAAGATAACAGTTTAGTTAAATATAAACATAACATTAAATATAACAGGTCTATAACTAAAAACCGCAGTAGATCCCAAAGAAGGCTAATAAGATGAAACATCGTAAAATAAAGAAAAGGTATTTACCATTTCTCACAATCGGGTTCTTCCTTCTCATATTTTAATCTCATCTCATTGTCAGAAACCGCTTAGTCCTGTACAGGGTCGCTGTGAGCCGGAGCCTATCCCGGCAGACACAGGGTGCAAGGCAGGGATATACCCACGATAGGACGCCAGTCCATCACCGGGCACTGCAGGCAATTTAGTCTGCAAGCCAATTAACCTATGCAGCAGCATGTGTTTTAAATTGTGGGAGGAAACCAGAGTGCCAAGCGAAAACCTACGCAGACACGGGGAGAACATGCAAACTCCACACAGTAAGGCACCCGAATCGAGATTCGAACCTGGGACCTTCTTGCTGTGAGGCGACAGCGCTACCCACTGGGCCACCGTGCCGCCCCATATTTTAATGAACCTGCTATATTACTAAAAGTTAATATTATGAGAACAGGATCGTCAACATGCACATTCTATCTCAGTGCAGATTGAGTTAAGCAGTTTTAATTCATCGTTAAGTTAGTTAATCCAAACCAAGCATACAGGCAACAACACTAATTAAGTACATCCTATGAAAAGGTTTGCTAATTCCCAAACATTTCAGTCAATCTCTATCTGCATAAAGCTCCACCTCTTTCATAATATGCATGTTGAAAAAGCAGCAATTTTAAAAGTATGCACCTTCACATTAAATTAGTACTGACAATATAACAATTTAAAAACACACATACCTCTCATACGTGTGTTAAGAAATGAATAGAACGATAAAGAAAACAATTTCCTAAATATTACCTTGGCGTTTTACAACATTTATCATGTGAAACGGATCCATCCGCGCGCAAAACGAAATGCGTTGATGCGCTACTCGACAACTCAAAAACAAAATCGCACGACACTCGCGCCAGCATAACTTGCGCTTACAGGGAGAACTTGGAATGCAGAACGGCCCTGCGAAGGCGACACGGGGTGCAGAGACTGCAAGCCGCTAGGTCCTCGTCCTTTTAAACGTGCGCCTGGCGATTCCCCAGGGGCCCACTTGGAATGGGGTGGAACGGAGGGGAGCGGGTCCATCTGCCCGTGGGTGGGTGGGTGAGTTTGTTGTTGAGGAGAGAATCTGGGGAAGCAATTGGGAGGCTGGTGGAAGGGTCAGGGCTTGGGGGAGGAGGGTGGTGAAGGGTGTCTGGGTTTGAGAAGATCGCACGCTCAAACAGCATGGAGGACGCGTGTGCGCGCGCGTCGAGCGTTTTGGGTGAAGACGCGTCAGTACTACTCACGTCACTTTACACGCTTACGCAGTTTCCTTAATTACGCCGCTGACGAATTTTTCAGAAATCATGCCGCATTTTATTAAGGACCTCAATGACGTTGAGAACACAATTTCACTCATTTAGATTCAAATTATATTCATTACAAAATATACCGAGTAGTAAAAAGTATAAGAGCATTACTTAATAAGTGAATTTGTGTCCATAACACAAGCGTGTTCAGTTATAAGGGCTTCAGAAACTGAAATATCATTGTGGGAAAAGTTGTGGTGGTCAGAGAAACCCCGAGAAACCCCCAGTACTGTGGCAGAATCCCTTCACACCACACCTGCCACTGGCTGTTGCACCAAAGCTGACTTCTAAATCCATGTACTTTATAAGCTGTTTAGCAGATGCATGGAATGCGGTGAGATTCTTTATCATCATTCAAAGCATGCACTGATTGAGCTAAACTGCTAGAGGCTCAAGCTTGACGTTAGTCCATAGCGCAAAGGTTAAAACACATGCGTTGCTGATGCGTGCGGAAAATTAAAATTAACTCATGGTGTTCGTTGTTGAAATTTTGTCCATTTCAGGATTAGTTAGTTAAACTTCAGAACAAACCTAAATTAGTACTCGCCAACATATAAAACGTGCTAAATATTTAATATACTTTATTTAAACAGGTGGGATGCGCGTTACATGCTCTACATAAAAATGTACATGAACTCGATTGTTCCTCAAATAGTACAATGAAACGTAATAGTAATTAAAATGTATTAAAATATAATAAAAAATGAAGACCAGTTTCAACACATTAGTATCGTCTTAACTGGATTATCACTGTTTCATCAGTAAGAAAATAATAAATATTAATCGAATATTAATAAAGAGGATTCAGACCAACTCCGTTGTCTTATGAAAGGGTGTTGCACCATTAAAGAACTCAAAGACTTCAACATTGTCTTGCACATGTTTATTTTGCAATTAAGAATACTACACATTTGTCAAAAGTTATGGGTTAAAGAACTTTGTTTACCGGGAAAGACCTTTCATCCCATGACAGTTTAAACTGTACACCTACCAAAGGGCAGAACAGTTTCAAAACAAAATATTCCATTGCAATGAAACATCTCTAATGAACAGTGGTGTTGCATTTGCAGTTTATATATACCCTTGAATCCTTAACAGCTTTATCCACAGCACTGTAGATGCATAATTAAAATAGTTATTCGGACTTGAAAGACATTGCAAAATGATAGCAAATCAGTCTGAAAACCTTACACAGATGTTACATTAACAATAAGCCTCAGTGGCTTGATAATCTGTCGTTTTAGAATTTTACTTTGCATTCATTCATTTAATACACTGCTATCAGCAATGACTAGAGAAGAGACAGGACACAGCTAGTGCCAGGGTATTCGGGGAGGGTGAGATTATATTTCCTAGCCAGATCTGGCGGGACGAAGCGACCGCCCAAGAAGTGGTATTTCCCGTGGAAATGCAACGCCGCACGCTTGGGTGCCGTCAGCGAGATGAGCATCTGCGGCTGAATTCCGTCTGGATTACCGGCCTCCACATCCCAGCCTTGACAATAAAAGGCACACATAAAGCAGATGGATCACACTGCAGGAAGACTTGGGCAGCATTCGTTTGGCAACCTGAACATGTACTGAACATGTTAAATGCGAATAACATGTAATAAAAATGTGACACATAAAGGGGTTCTTCTTCTAGGTACCATATCCTACAGGACGGTGGTGACAATGGTCTTTCACAAATCTCTGCTCTTTGAACTTCTAAGAATGTCCAATGTTAATATGTTCATCAATCTCGACAGACTCTCAACATATATCAATTTCGATCGTCCACGATCTCTCTTTTCTTAAATTTTGTCAGTTATAGCCAGATGTTTAATGACCTCTTTCCTCATAATATGCCTGAGAAACTTCAACTGTCTTCTTCTAATGTCATTCAATGCCTTCTTTCTACATCCCATTCGTGAGAAAATGTCTTCATTTGAGGTGTGACTTGTCCAATATACCTTCAAAATGCATCTAAAAAACGTTTCTCATTCCTTCAATTTTCTTTTAGATACATGGTGATATTGTCCAACATTTTGATGCATATGTGGTATAAAGGACAGTTGCAGAAAATGATATGGCCATATCTATGTCCACGACAAAATAATAAAATTTAGGATATGAGCAGATTTAGTCGTGGGATTTATTAAGATATGGAAATGTGTGTTGGGTTAAATTACCGAGAAAATGTCGAAATACAACAAGTACCTGAAGGCACGTCAATGCTGATAATGGGCACGTTGACCTGCTTGAGCGTAGTTAGAATGGTCCGAAATGGGTCACGTACCTCCCCAGAGAAACTGAACCCAAAAATAGCATCCACCACTAAGCTGTAGGCATCATTCAGCAGCTGTACCTGTAAAAAAGGTAACATACATTACAACCTCCACAAGCACAACGTTTTTACATGCAGTACAATGTCATTTGTCACGTGCTGACCGAATCATTCAAACAAATCCTTTGTGGACTGAGTCTCTACGTATGTTAAATGTGTTCACGATTATGTGGAAGAACGAATAAGGCTTACGAAGCACTTACAAGAGGGCTTATTCGTGTGGTAACATTCCAAATGGTATGCCTATTGGTGTAAACATTAGTTAATATGACAGCAGTGATGACTGAAGTGTGTATGCGTTAAGCCATGTTCATGTTCTTTAGCCCAGTGCAATGTGTGGAGGCATTCGGATATATCGACCTGAAATTCCTCACCTGTGTTGGCAGGTAAGAGAGAAAAGGGATATCCATTCGCTCGCATTGCGTTGTTAAAGCTTGGAAGAGAGGTTTGTTGGGACGTTTAGGATAGAAAATTGTTGGTTCATATCCCTGACAGAGATATACATAGGCATACTTTGAAACAAAAAATTAAGGTTATGATGTGGATTAAACAACTTTCATCTGCTCGTGTTATTTTCAACAGAAACAACCTTGCTTGTGTTTTTTTTTACATAAAACTTACGTAATGATGTAGGTTTTCACGGCTCGATGCATGATGATTGCTTCGACAGAGCAGCTTTTCGAAGCAATCATCATAAAACTTACGATTAATTGTAATATTTCCTGCCCCATCCTCCTCCCCCCATTTCATTATTTGACTTCAAAAAAAGTCAAGTGTAGCTTCATTCCCAAGATATTTCTTAGAATGGTGCAGTTCAAGGCTACCTCTTTTTTAATTTATAAGAGGATTAACAGGGAGATCTGATATGCTCGATTTGTGCAAACAACGTCTGGTTTGCAAGAGGGCCTCCATAAATGACTCGCAGACTTTGGCAAGTTGGCCACAGTGTGAAAAATGCGCACACCAATTCCTCAACAGCCTGTGCGGTGTTCTACGGTATCCTGAAGTGCACCCATTTAGTGCTCCTCATTGATGGATGTTTAAAAAAAAAAGATCCAAATGTAAGGTCCTTTGTTGTCCTTGTAAAATTCTTAGCTCATAGTTTTTATAAGACAAGTCACTAAGACACCGAAAGATACACCGATACAACATGCTGCAGATTATGCGAACGATCACCAAAATAAGCAACAGCTGCTCCGTGTTGTCTTTCCTGCTACTTCTCTCCATGGTTTCCATTCACTTGTCTGAGCGATCTAAACTAAAGGGAGAGTATGCAGAGATTTTTACATTTCTCAGTGATGCCAAAACTTTGCATGGAAAACTAAAGTTATAAAAGTACGATATGTTTAATTATCTAAATGTTTTGACGACCCCCTTGTGTACCATACATCCGATTCTCCAATAATACAATGGATGCATATTTTTTATAACATCTTGAACGTGCAGCAAATGGGCAAAATACATTTACTATTCAGATTTGAACATACTACCAATATTTCTAAAGCTAAGTTAAATCTTTGAGTAGTCATTCAGAGTGGTAAAGTTTCTGAGGCGTCAACTTGTTTTGAGTGTTACGAATCTCAATTGTTGGTTATACTGGAGATAATTAAAATCATGATTAGCATAATAAATAACTTCATACATGTGAAATGTCTTCTCATGTGTTATTCTTAATAAGCACATTAATTGTCACATTTCAAATGGACTAACTAAAGTGCCTGCAATGGATTACTCTGCTAAACTTTGTTAAGATTATATCAAACAGTGCGTTGCACATTATATTACTCACAAACAGCTTCAGATGTCTTGCACATACTAGGCCATCTCCTCCATTATTTCCTGGCCCACAGATGATAAGCAGTGCAGGGTTCTTTGCTGGTAGGGTTTCCAGAGGGTATGCCTGTAAGTGTAGTAGTAAACATTAGAGGGCAAAAATGTCCAACTATAATAAAAACGTTTTGTAAAAGTTCGAGAATTTGCAATAAATTTGAATTCCCAAATGTATTCAGTGTAGATATTTAAAAAAATACAATTTTCAAACTAGTTTTTGATAATTAATAAGGAATAAAAAAAAACAATATTTACAACATAAGGCACCACTTTGGACCTAAGCACCATACCATTCAAATTAAATTCGTCGACATATGCACACAACTATTAACTTGCAAGTAGACGTCAACATTTAATGTAATCATATTATATTAGAATAAAGTTTTGTGGCTTGGCTGGCTGTGACGTCACAGAGTACATCTGTGTAATGACGTCACTCATCAGACAACGTTGACTGGGTTCGTTGTCATGCTGACATCATGCCCTCCCCCACACGCCACACCAGTGGCATTTCTGCACAAAAAACGCGCAGTCAATGCTAGTGCTCACCACAATTTGAGACTGGATCTAAAATGCATTCAAAAGCATAAAGCACCTATTCACAACAGAAATATAAAAGCATAACGTTGAGACAAACAAACTGTTTCAAAGTGCTTTCAACAGAAGTCATACACACCGGCACCTTGAACACTAACTGCTAAACGGCGGACAATACCGAAATAGGAAGGGACATATGGACCAAACGATTTATAATTATTTCAAAGTCTAAAGAAAAACTCAAACGCATTAGTAACAATTACTGCTCACAACCCTTAAAAGAATTTTAATTAAAAGCAGAACTATTCTTCATAGTTAATCATGAACAATTCATTAATACTTACTGGCCCAGTTATGCCAATTTGTAGCACACTGCAGATCCCCAGCTCGATAATGCAGACATGAATCAAAATGCAAGTTAAGATCCAAAAATATTGTCAATCCACCCATAAACACATGTACTGATTATTACCAAAAGTGTACGTTTCAAGAATACTACGAGCATTTTTAAAACGTTATTTCAACTGCAGCTAAAATTCAGCATTTTCAGCCTTCTAATATATCTTATACATGTCACTGAGCATGTGCAACATTACATATTACCACTAGTGAGGATATGTAAATTACAGTAGAAGAAAGCTCAGCTTTTGACTCTTAAAATTATGCATAGACGTATGTAAAAGGGTGTTAGCCAAAGTTCGATTGAAAGGGTAGAGGACAACGAAATTGGTAATACTAACAAGAAACTAAGTTTGAATGAGAGCTTATGGCATTACCTAACTACAATACTAACAAACTGGCCCTTTGCTCTATGCCTACAAGGGTAAAAATATTTTATCGGCATCATGTCATGAAATGAGGAGTCCGTTCAAAAATGTTGTTGAGCAGCCCGCCCTGTACTTCAGACAAAATATACTTTTCCGAGGCTTTATCACAAAATATGCTTCAAGTGGCTTTATATTTTCCTTTAAATGGTAAGGGTCACATTTTCCCATACACTAGCATATAACAGCCGCTTGACATTTATCCAAATAAAAAACTATTCATTGAATGGGTTTTTAGGGCAGTCATTGGTAGCTGGAATGAGAGCATAAACTCAATACACTTGAGAACCCAATAACATGACAGGTGGCTTCCCAGAAGATTCAAACTCAGAATTTCAGCATTGAAGGCATAACACTCTGACCTCAGAAATATGTATATAGCAACCTTAAAAATGTAAATTTCTGTATTTTTTCTTTAAGATTATGTTTCTATAAATATATATTCACTGTCTTATTAGACTCAAAAAAGATATACCACCCTTAAGTGATTAAAGTTCTTACGGGCTTGCTGCATGTGCCCAGATCACACCTCCATTCAATTGCACTTCCATTTGATGGGTAACAGAGCCTTCTCACGCACTGCTCCCAGACTCTGGAATGCCTTTCCATTGGAGATTAAATCAGGTGAGTCCCTGGGCGTCTTCAAATCTTGTCTTAAGACTCACTTGTTCCGTTAGGCTTTCAAGCCCTCTGGCTAGGACTGCTGATACGATTCAATGTTGTTGTGCCGGGATGATCACTCTCTGCCAACCAACATCAGGACACTTCGACTTTCAGTTGAACATCCTGATGTAGTTGGTGACATGCCATTCTCGCCACAGATCGGATTTGTAAAAAAAAAAAACCCTCAAAAACGTTATTGTTGCTGACATGCCGTTCTCTCCGCTGCTTTGTGCAGCGCTTTGTGACCCTCGGGTGAAAGGCACTCCACAAATGCAATTATTATTATTATAGCAAATCTGGTTTCCATAGTTGACCTCTCCTACCTTGACAGCCT
>JAZEWT010000001.1:16171118-16194725 GCA_036362905.1 Mordacia mordax
TGTTTTCCCTGTGTCCGCGTGGGTTTTCGTCGGGCACTCTGGTTTCCTCCCACAGTCCAAAAAAACATGCTGCTGCATAGGTTAATTGGGCTGCAGACTAAATTGCCCACAGTGCCCAGTGATGGACTGGCGTCCCATTGTGGGTATATCCCTGCCCTGCGCCATGTCTGCCGGGATAGGCTTCGGCTCACTGCGACCCTGTACAGGACTAAGCGGTTTCTGACAATGAGATGAGATATAGATGAAAGAAAAGACTTTCCCAACTCACTTAGTTTCTGTTTTCCAAAAGAGGTAACCAAATATTTAATCACCACGAAAGTTTTTTTTACATAATAATAACTTCTTCTGAAGTGGAATATTTATTTTCTCACTAATAAAATTTACGTGCGCAAGAGTGTTTTTGTTCAAAACAATGTGAACGCACATCAGTAAGGATTGCTGGAAGTTTGACCAGCTACCGAGAACACAACGCCTCAACGAAACTTAGTCATGTCATGTCCATAAAGTATCGAGACATAGGGCACTTAGGGAAAACACATGCTTGTGCCATCATTCCGTAGAGCACATAAAAACACACATCGTACGATATGGGTTAATCTTCAAGACTGGATATAAATATACCATAACATTTAACGGTGAACATTTAGCAAGCAACATTAATATATAGAAATAAGTATCCATTGGTGATCAAACGTTGACAAATGATGCTGAGGACTCGTAAAAAAACAGAGCTATCATTGGCAAAGGGAAACACTACGTCATTAGCATGGATCCCAACAGAGAATCAGGTCCACACTTAAAGTATTGCAACACTTTCGCCTACCCTGAATACTGAAAAGAGGACCATTTTGTCAGAGGTTGTACATCTGGAAAATACGTTTATAGTCAAAGCGCAAAACGAGCTGGGATAAAACACACAAATACATCACTACAGAGAGTTCTTGATTAGTAAAACATCCATGTGCCCAAGTGTGGCCCCACCCATTAAACCTCAAGTTCACCACCATCACATCTAAACACCGACCCTCTGTTTCTGCTTTTATCCATGAAAGTACAGCTGTCTGAAAGTCACTAACAGGGAACAACCAGACAAGTCATTAAATTGACCCCCAGAACCTTTAACTAGAACCAATCGCTCCATACACTTTTTTTACTTTCTGCAGTCAATCATATATATATGTGCATGTACAACAATAACAAACATTCACTGTATGGCTTTTAACAGCAACTGCTGCGAGCGTCATGATGGGCTAGGTGGCCAATTACATGCCCGGCTGCTAATGTCTCTTCACTGCTAACGTGAAAACGCCACCACAGCTATTCATTTAATACTGACATTACTTACAAAAGCCCCAAGGCCAGTTAAACATCTCATCTCATCTCATTATCTGAAACCGCTTAATCCTATATAGGGTCACGGTGAGCCAGAGCCTATCCCGGAAACACAGGGCGTAAGGCAGGGATACACCCGACGACGGGACGCCAGTCCATCGCCGGGCGAGTTAAACTATTCACTAAATGTTATTGGCCACGAACGGGAATCGAACTTGCATAACTGCTTTCGAAGTGCAGTGTATTAACCATTACGCTATCAGAGGTGCTGACAAACGGATATGAGGATGTTTAAATAAATAAAAATATGTAAAGTATGGGAGTAACGATCCTGCAATTGATCAGTTAAATTCCCTGTCATGGTTATGATAAACATTATATTGTTTGTGAAGATAACTGTGTTCAAAGTAATATATCGTACATTTAACAACAGCAATTGTGACCCTTACAAAAATTAGAGCTACAATGCACAACGTTGAAAAAAAAAGATTTTAAAAATGGATGATCTTCGTGGAATGTAATTATTCATTGCATTGCGAGGTATGCAAATCATATAGTTAAGATTATTGTAAGGTACATATTTATACACTGACCTATATATGAAAATGCTGATGTTTGTCCATCATCAATAAGCAATCAGATGGATATAAGGTAAGTATATATGATTTGTGAGCTTTGGGTGAGGGTGGCGGAGTGGTAATACCTGCACCTCACAGAAACAAAACCCTGTCCGAGGTGGTTCGATTTCTGTGTGGAGCTTTTGTGTTCTCTCTCGCTGTTCTGCGTGGGTTTACCTACGGGTTCTCCGCTTTCCTCCCACAACTTGGAAAACATCCTTAATTAATTGGCCAATAATATCATAATGTTGCATTTTAAAACTATAGTTGAAAGTCAGATCATACTTTACATGTTCAGCAACGATGTGTACATAAAAAAAAACCAAAAAAGTTATTGTTACTAATTTTCCGTTCCAATGTCGTTGTTAATGTGCCATTCTCTCTGCAGCTCTGTGCTGCGCTTTGTGACCCTCGGGTGAAAAGCATTGTATAAATACAATTAATATTACGTATTATAATACAAATGACACAGTATTTGGCGGATTGACACCAACTGACTGACTTGATTCCCGCACTTTGCAAGATACCTTGCAGCTCTATGTCATTCTGTCTTCGAATGAATACCTTCGAAATTGAATTAATATATGCCATTCATTATAAATGTATTTATTATTCTGTGAGTGAGGGTTACGTGTCTGGTAGGTAGTGCATTGTGAGTGGTGACTGCAAAGTGGTGAGTGGTGTCAAGTGAGTAATGAATGTAAGACAGAGGCAAGTAGTGACGTACATTAATTAAATCAGAGTATGGACCTAACATTCTGCATATATCCTCAGGACATTTAAACCATGCATCCATTTATATGGAGGATGAGAAAGACGAACTGTACACTGAACCATAAAGCTGATAAACAATAGAGCCTGCAACGCGTACATTACCAGCCTTTCCTGGGTTATTTTAGATGTAGGCTGTTAGACAAATGTGTATTCAATAGAATATAAAAAAACAAAAATACAATAGTCTATCTTACACATATATGTGAAATACGGGCCTTTGTTTCATATTTATCTTTCGAGATGAAACGGTTGTGTAGTGTATGGTTAAAATGACCACACACACAATACCTATGTTTTTACACGGAATACTCATATAGCACAAAAACAGTCTGTAGGCTTATCCTACCTAGGAACAGCTAGCTCTATGTTAGAATGCATGGCTTTAATCTAACACTCGCTATTCGAAAACAAGCAAAGGATATATTTGATCAAATCTGGCAGTGCTTTCTATTCAGCCATCAGGTTATAATGTGCATGGACACAATCTAGAAACTATGACCATGTATAAGACAAATAAATGAACATATTAGAATACTCAGTGCCTGAGAAAACGAATGAATATTTCAGATATTAAAATGTGGCATTTGTTTTATCACAACATGTTTTCTTTCTAATGCCACACGTAAGAGACACTCAACATCAGACAATAGCCCTCTGTCTAATTTACAATTGCGTCAGACTGCTTATTAGTGCACAGCCAAGTGAGAACATCTGCAAAATCTGCTATTACCTTATTATGCAGCAATCACATTTTTCATCGCATCTGTTTGAAACCTTTGGAGAGATTATCTGCAAATTATTAAGCAAATCTGTAACTACGTCAAAATGGCTATAAGACACCTAACCACTAATTTGTTAATTGCCTATATAGAAGGCAGGACATAATAAAAGACAAGGGTATCAGCAAGTACCATTGCCAAATTGGACTGACGTATTAAATATGGCACATGCCTTCCATTATGTCAGCAAACACACAAAGGCTTACACAAAGACCGAAGACAACTCATATTTAGCTTAGTTATAAAATAAAAATATCTCTTTATATAAACACAGCATTGTTCCGCTATAAAACATGTGGGGTGGAGTCGTGGCACAGTGGGATTGCATACTTCGATATGAACCCCAAGACCTAAGTTAGATTCCTGGTCATGGCTTGCACCAATTGTGAGGGATATCTAAACTTGTTCTAGAACCTCCTTTACTAACTTGAAATAACCATCTTGGTAATGTAAGGTATTACAACACCCACGACTGAAGAGTTGGGAAGCCTTTATCCAGCACTGGGTGGTTAAGGGCTGTATATTACATGACATAACACAAGTACATATTTGGCTAACACAGATGAACATGAAAAACTATAAACACTTCATTCAAACAAATGTAATGTAAGAATAATTGAATGATGGAAATGCACCCATTCAATGACATCGTTTATGCTCAAGGTCAGTAAAGAATTTGAAGCCTGCCTCTAGATTTACAAGTCTCTCATTGCTTATTTGAAAATCAACCACTGGGGACAAGCCATGAAAAAAATGACAAACAGAATTATCAACATGTCCACATGATACGATGTCACAATAGTCATGAGCAAAGAAAAGACTTCACTGTAATTGACCTTGGCGATGGCAGTGGCACAGCTGAGACCGGCAAGCTCCATGAGCTGGTCTACACTGAAGCAATACTCATTGAAGAGCTCTTGATCAATGGCTTGGGCCTCTTCTTGACTAAGCACAGGGATAGAAAGGAACATGCAGAAAAAAATAACTGTTCAATAAAAAGAAATAAGTGCAACATGCATTGAACGATGATTATTATTACATCAGAAATATCCAGTGAGTTTGCAAGCTCTAGATGTGGGATTCTTGCGATACAACAAACATCTGAACTGTAATTATGTAGGTATTCACGGCTTGATGCATGATGATTGCTTCGAAAAGCTATTCTTTCAGAAGAGCCAAAAACGTTTGACATGATCAATGGAACATATTAAATAAAAAGATAAATAAACAAACTCACAGCACCAATTTGTACAAATAATAATAATAATTGCACTTCTACAGCACTTTTCACCCGACGGTCACAAAGTGCTGCACAGAGCTGTAGAGAGAACGACATGACAGCAACGACATAAGAATAGCACCCGAGGGTCACAAAGCGCTGCATAGAGCTGTGGCGAGAACGACATATCAGCAACGACATAAGAATAGAAAAACAACAATAACGTTTTTTGGGGGGGTTTTTTGTTTTTACAAATCTGAGCTGTGGAGAGAACGGCAAGTCAAAAACAACATCAAGACAGTTCACTTGAAAGTCAAATGATGGCTAGAATTTAGAGAAGGGCATAAAGTAAGCAATAAAAATAGCTGTTCAACAAAGAAAGGAATAATTGCTCATGAGCAGGCGCAGGTCGGCAGCGAACAATCATCCCCGCATGACAACAGTGAGCCGCATCAAAAGTACTAGCCAGAAGACTTGAAAGCCTTACGGAACAAGAGAGTCTTGAGACAAGATTTGAAGATGCTTAGGGACTCAGCTGATCAAATCTCCAATGGAAGGGCATTCCAGAGTCTGGGAGCAGTGCACGAGAAGGCTCTGTCACCCATCAAATGGAGGTACGATCTGGGCACATGCAGAAAGCCCGTATTGGAACATCGAAGTTGCTGTACTGAGGAGGGTGCCTGAAGTAAGTCACAGATGTATGTCGGAGCAGCGCCAGTGAGAGCCTTGTCGGTCAGGAGGCGGATCTTGAATTCAAGCCTATATTTAACCGGCAACCAGTGCAGAGACATCAGTACTGGGGATATGTCATAAGTTGGTGTGCAAGTGAGGACTCTAGCAGCCGCATTCTGCACAGGTTGGAAACGATTGATCAGGTAGGCAGGGGTGCCATGGAGTAGTGCATTGCAGTAATCGATTCATAAAGACATGAAGATGTGCATTAGCTTCTCAGCATTAGAGGGTGACAGAATGTTACGCATCTGTGTTTCTGAGATGGAAATAGGCTAGCTTCATCACCTTGTTAATGTGTGTCTCGAAGGTGAGTGAGGAATCAAAAATTCAATCCTAGACTCCGGACTGCCCTAGCAACTTCAATGGTCAGTTCGTCAAGGAATTAAATGGATGGGTTCAGCTTTGAACAATTGGTGTGAGGTTCCGACAAACAAAACGTCTGTCTTGTCGCCATTTAGTTTTAAGAAATTGGAATTGAGCCAGGTCTTCAGAAGTCGACAGTGAGGACGCCATGCAAAGAAAAAAACGCATTGATGGAACAGCTTTGTGTGGATAGAAATTTGGATGTCATTAGGACAGCAATAGTAGCTTAGATTGAGGCTGTGTAGGATACAGATAGATAAATAGATGTTTATTACAGCAGAAAAATTACCCAGTGAGTTTGCAAGCTCTTTACGGGATTCCTCCGACACAACAAATATATATTGTCAAGTTGTTTCATATAGATGCTGAACAGAAATGGACCGAAGACTGAACCTGTTGAACATCAGTAAGGCTGATGAACTGCTTCAGTCAGAGAGGATGGAGCTTAGCCAATGCAGGGCACAGTCAGAGGGGCCCCATGCTCTTCAGTCACTCCAGTAAGGTGGGTGGTCTACAGTAGCAAAGGCTGTGCTCAGGTCCAGGAGGACAAGAATACTTGACAAATCTTCATCAGCAGCAACAAGGAGATCATTAACTACTTTGACCAAAGTAGTTTCAGTACTATGGCCAACTCTGAAGCCAGGGTGAAATAGATCAGGCAGTCATTGTTGAGGACGTGTATTCAGAGTTGCATGGTGACTGCGTGCTTAAGGACCATAGAAAGGAATATGAAATTGGATATGGGTTGACATTTATCCGGGATGTTGCAATCGAGGCTTGGTTTTTTTTTCCCAGAGGGGTAACTGCAGTACATTAAAATAGTCGGGGAACCATGCTGGAGCGAAGTCAGTTGTTGAAGATATTAGAGTGATGAAGGTGACAAGGGATTTAAAGTTTTCCCAGATGAGTTTGGATGGGAAATGGTCCAAGGAGCAGCTTGTAGGCCGAGATCTAGTAACTAATGAAGAAACATCAGATTCCCTTTACTCAGAAAATCCCAGACGTTTTGAGATCAGGGTAGGAGAGGGAATAATTCCTGGGGTAGTGGGTGGAGGTTGAGACGAGGTATAGATGCGGTGGGTTTAAATTTTGTCTGTGAAAAATGTAACCAACTGATCCACCTGCTCTTTATTAATGAAGAGAGGTGAGGGTGAATGGCTGAGTGAATAAAGTAGCCAATGAATGGTCGAGAAGAGGTTCTTGCGCTTGTCCAAGGCATCAGCTAGAATGCTGGAAAAGTAGGTGGTACAGGAACAATCAAATGTCTGCCGATAGCAATTGAGCTGGTCCTTATAGATTTAAGCGTGATTGGTGAGGCCAAATTTTCTCCAAGAATAAAATGACGTTTCTGTTATTTGAAGTAATTTGTCAAGCCACTTTTGGATGAAGGCCTCCCTGCACCAGGGTTAGTCATGGTGGTTGTCTGACCATACTTCACCATTTTGAACAGTGCTGGCTGATGAAGGGACTAGTTCAGATATCAGTCACCACTGATCTCTGATGTGGTTGGGAATTCAACTCTAGTTTTTGAGCTTATAGTCTCATCTCCTCTCATTGTCTGAAACCGCTAAGTCCTGTACTGGGTCGCGGTAAGTCGGAGCCTATTCCGGCAGACACAGGGTGCAACGCAGGGATATACCCACGATGCGATGCCAGTTCATCACCGGCACAATGGGCAATTTAGTATGCAAGTCAATTAACCTATGCAGCAGCATGCTTTTTGGACTGTGGGAGGAAGCTGGAGAGCCCGGCAAAAACCCACGTGGACATGGGGAGGACATGCAAACTCCACACAGAAAGGCACCCGAGCCGAGATTCGAACCCGGGACCTTCTTGCTGTGAGGCAACAGCGCTACCCACTGGGCCACCATGCCACCCTTGAGTTAATAGTACCCATTGCTATCCCACCTGCCAATGCTCCCTGCCACAACATATAGGTGTAGCTTTTGAAAAGTCATTCTTAAAAAAGTTGGCTATTTATAGTCACAACCTTAAATGTTACACTTAAAAATCTAATAATTACAGAAATCAACGTTATTTAGATGGAAAATTTATATTCTAGACTTAAGTGAAAAGGGAACATATGCAATGTTTTTCACATTAAGAGTTTGAACAAACTGCAGTACATATTTAGAGAATGACTAATTCGGAACTGGAAGACAACTTACATGGGCTGACAATGCAAGCTGAAATTACAAAGACAGCTGGCAATACGATTTGCTGAACACAAACCATTTCGTTAGTGGATTCCTTTTGCAGGGCAACTCATCTCTTTTGATATGATGTGGAGGCACGGTGGCGATCACCTCTGATGGATTGCCACCTTGATGTGATGGAGGAGGAACTGAAAATAATGCCGTCTGGAGCTGATAAGAATCCTCAACCGCACTCCAATCGAAGATTTCATGTCCCTAGTACTGCCATCTCTCCACCGGCTTTTGGTTAAATACAGGATTTAATTCAAGACTCTACTTCTCACCTACAAGGCTCTCACTAGCGCTGCTCCAACATACATCCGTGACCTACTTCAGACACCCTCCTGAACACGACAACTTCGATTCTCCAGTACAGGTTTGCTGCACGTGCTCAGATCACACCTACGTTTGATGGGTGACAGAGCCTTCTCCCACACTGCTCCAACACTCAGAGTGCCCCCTTCAATTGGAATTTCGGTCAGCTGAGTCCGGGGCATCTTCAAATCCGTCTCAAGACACACTTGTTCTGTAAGGCCTTGAAGTCCTCTGGCTAGGACTATTAATGCTGTTCGCTGTTGTGTCCTTGGGATATCACACACGGTAGACCTGTGCCTGCTCACGAACAATTTTTCTTTCTCATTTATTTTAATTTAAAACAATATATTTGATGTCCGTCATTGATTTATAGTCATTATTTTACTTAATCGATCTATTCTGATGTTGTTGTTGACATTCCATTCTCCCCACAGCTATGTGCAGCGCTGTGACCCTATGGTGAAAGGAGCTTAACGAATGCAAATATTATCATTACAACTGATCAGCCTTATTCAGGACACACTCTACTCACCCCACATGGGGATGGGGTTAGAAAAGGTGGCCCAAAAATGTCCTGCTTTTTAATACCTGACAGGAAGACCATGTCCATTCAGTTCACCTTATAGTGGTCAGAAGGAAAAATAAATAAATTTCGGAACCTGGAATGTGCGAACCATGATCGTCCTGAAAGACCAACGGTGATCATTGCAAGAGACCTCAGAAGGCATCGCACTGACCTTGTTGCGCTCTCGAAAACACGTCTAGCAGAGAAAGGGAAAACTGAAGAAGGGTGGCGACACCTTCTTCTGGAAGGAAAAATCAGCTGATGATCCCAGGATCCATGGAGTAGGATTCACTATCAAGAGCAAGCTCATTAACCACTTCTCTGAACCTCTAGTGATTGTCAATGAGCACCGTATGATCCTCTGCCTCAAGCCTGCTGATGGCCAGATGGCCACAGCTGTGAGTGCCTAATCTCCAATTCCGGTCTCGCAGGATGAAGTTAAGGATACCTTCTACACCAATGTATACCTAATACGATCAAGCACCCCCAAGGAAAAAAAAATCCTTCTCTGAGATTTGGATGCGAGAATTGGCAGGGACAACAACCTCTGGAAAGACACAATTATGAAAGAGGGCGTTAGCAACATCAACTACAATGGAGTCCTTCTACTCTCCAATACCTTGTTTCACTGGAGGAATAAGTTTAAAACACGTTGGATGCATCTCTGCTCTAAGTTTTGGCATCTTATTAATTATGTCATTGTTTGTCGCAGGGATCGTAGTCATGTAAACATCACAAGAGCAATAGTCTGTGCTGACGACTGCTGGACAGATGATTGCCTCATCCACTCCACAACAGTCATGTAAAAGAGGAAGATACAAAGAAGCTGAGCCACCCAGACTAAACAACGAGAGCCTAGGAGACACTAAGAACATACGTCTACAGGCTGCCCTTGGCCAAAGACTCCCAGAGCAATAACCAGAGGATACTGAAACACACTGGACTACACTGAAGGCCACCAGACTTGAGATCTCCAAAGGTATCATTGAATACAAAGCCTAAGAAGAATCAAGATTGGTTTGATGAAAACGTCATCGAAATAGAACAGCTGACTGACACTAAATGGAAAACTTTCTACGCCTGGCAGAATGACATCAGCTGAAAGGCAAAATGAGAGGTTCGCGACAGGGCAAAGGTTAAGGTCCAGAATAGAGCAAGGGAGCGAAAGAACAAGTGGTAGACTGAGAAGGCCCCGGAAATCCAGCAGAGTGCTGACTCTGGTGACACCAGAGAATTATTCAATGTCATTAAGGCAGTGTATGGCCCAATTTACCATGGCCTAAATTCCCTTCACTCCAAAGATGAACAAAAGCTGCTAAAAAAAATGAGACTGTCAGGAGCTCCTGAACCAAAACGCCACTATTGACATTAACCAAATCCCTCAGCAACCCACAAAAAAGGACATGAGTGAACCTCTCTGTGTTAAAGATATGCCATCAGAAAGTTGAGGAAACACAAGGCCACTGGACCTGATGGGATTCCAGCAAAAATCCTCAAGGAAGGCGACGCAGGCCTATTACACTCTGTCCATAACCTGCTGACATCAGGCATGCCCTGATTTTCACAAGCTTGAAAATGGGTGAAAAGATCAACTGTGGAAACTATATAGGTATCTCCCTCTTGTCCACCACGGGAAAAATTCTAACCCGGATACTGGTCGACCGACTTCTTCCTCTGTCAAAAGAAATTCTTCCTGAGTCTGAGTCACAATATGTTTCTGCCTAGCTAGAGGGACATTTAACATGATTTTCAAAGCATCCTGATACTGGCCGACTACTTCTACCTCTGTCAGAATAAATTCTTTCTGAATCAGAATGTGGCTTCCGCTCAGCCAGAGGAACATCTGACACGATTTTCACAGCACACCAACTACATGAAAATGCCGGGAACAAAACCAACCACTGTACATAACTTTAAAAGATCTCACCAAGGCATTTGACTCTGTAAATCGCCCTCTGGAAGATGCTCTCCAAAATCGGTTGTCCAGGCAAATATCCCAGCATTCTGAAACTGGTGCATAATGACATGACTGCCACAGTTATCAATAACAGTGGCTCTGAAACTGCCCCTTTCAAAGTAGGAACTGGGGTCAAACAGGGGTGCATCATTGCACCAACCCTGTTTGCCATCTACACTGCAGCCATTCTTCACCTCACAGGTGAAAATCTGCCACAAGGAGTCCAAATCATGTTAACCTTAACAAATTTAAGGCAAAGAGTAAGGTGACAACCACCTCCATCGTGGAGCTCCAGTACGCTGATAACAATGCCATTTTTGCACACTCTGAGACAGACCTTCAATGCATCATGAATGCGTTTGCAAGGGCATACAAGTTCTTGGAACTTGACCCGAACATCAAAAAAACTCCTACACCAACTTGCACCTGATAAAGTTTCACTACCTCCCACCATTCACATTCACAACAACCCCCTATATAACATGCTTTACTTCCCCTATCTTGGCAGCCTTCTCTCTGCCAGAGCTGACATCGACTCTGAGATCCATTGCAGAATAAGCTGTGCCAGTGGTGCCTTTGCCACGATGAGGAAAATAGTTTTTGAGGACCGGGACATCCACACCAACAACAACACCAAGCTTCTGGTCTACAAGGCTGTAGTTCTCCTGTGTTTGCTTGATGGGAGTGGAGACCTGGGCAATTTAGAGCAGGCATGTTAAAGTCCTTGAGTTCAACCATCAGAGGTGCCTCCAGGAGATCTTGAGAATAAGTTGGGAGGACAGGTGCACAAACGTCAGTGTCCTGGAGGAACCTGGCATTCACAGCATCACCATGGCCATTGTTCAACACCAACTGTGATGGACCAGCTACATCATCCATATGCCAAACTCTCACTTACCCAAATAGTTGTTATATGGCCAACTAAAAAAAGGACAGCACGCTCCTGGAAGGCAGAAAAGGCACTTTAAGGACAACATTAAAATCCACCTGAAGAAGTGCCACGTAAATCCAATGGATGGGACGAAATGGCAGATGACAGGACCAAATTTAGAAGGATTGTTCAGGAAAAGATAGCACAATTTGAAAATGATCTCCACTGTGCCACAGAGGACAGGAGGTAACAACTCAAAGAGAGACTCATAATCAGAAAGACTCAACCACCTAAATCTACTACCTCTTCAACAACTTGCACCTTTCAACACTGCAGTAGGACCTATGAATCTCAGATCTCAAGACCCACAAATAAATGAACCTACCACCAGGATAACAATTATACTCGACTTTGAGTGATCGCTGATGATGACAATAAAGATGAGGGGGCACGAAGAGATGACACGTGTTTATCTGCACAAATGACTTCCATTATCTGAGTAGGTAACCAAAGTTAAACATGAATCGAATGAAATTGCTACCACATCTGGGTCATTCTCAAAGGAGTGAATAATTGGCTGACTTTACCATTCCACAAAAAATTTAACTTGTGGGTGACTATAACCTTTGCAGAGATCATGAATGTAATGTTATAGGTCTCATCCAAAAATAGGCAAGAATAGGATGAAATGTCATGACGATAATAGGATTTAGGATGGAATTACTTGAGGTATGAATAACAAGATAAAGAGTAAAAGGTATAAATATGAGAGATTTTACTGAATTGAAATGTATATGTAAAGCCCTTTTTATCAATTGGATGTGGATATTGGCCTTCCTATATCACATTGAAGAGTGCACTATAATTGCAATTATTATTATTATTATAGGTTGTGAAGCTACACCCCATTGCACTCGTCAGTGCAGGTTGGTGAAGGCAGGCAGTATAAACGTGGGAGTATAGAAGTACAGCACAGCATAACAATGTGTGTTTTTTAATCTGTGCTGTTGTCCACCACAAATCTCCACAATCCCTGAAAACGCTATTCCGTGTATATGTTATGATAGACCATTGAACATTATACAACAGTGTGCCAAGCATATAACCAGGGCATTTCAACTTAAAACACTAATGCAGGGAGGTGTTTATCCAGCAGTAGGTTAACATATGGGCAACAATTTAAACTATCAAATTTAACAATCATATAATATAAATTGATAATTTCTGATCACTGAACCCATTTGCCTTTGAATTGGAAGTGCATTAAAGCTATAAGTGCTAATTGTTCAAAATAGAACCTTGAATAATAGTTCACTCGAGACATACACGACAGAATACAAAGCTCCAGGAGTGATGGCTTCACACTTTTTTCATCAGGTGCTGATGAACAGCAAGCATAAAATATATAAGTGTATGCTTTATCGCTGAATAAGGACCACACATATTAAACTGTTATACTGTGTATGACAAGTTACCTACAATAGCAATAAAATGTATTTTCAGGAGAGTTATAGCATTCTTTGAAAATTTTTGTTCATTTATCATTTTTAAATTCATACACAACCCATGAACAGTTGAGAAAAAGCTCATATTGCATCAGCACAACTTTTAAGTAAGAAAATAAACAAGACTCCTCCTATGGTATATTTGTTACGTAAGCTTTTTACGATTATATTTACCGGCATAATGTATCTTTGCTGAAGAGGACGCAAATCTTATAAAAAACAAACGAATTCACTCTTTTTAAACTTCATCATTTAAAATTATCGTCGTTGCTTACCTGATGTATGTCACGTCAGGTGACATTTCATCTTTGGTGTTACGAGTAAACTTGAAAAAAATCGAATTCATGCCGGTGCAAGGCGCACGTCTCCTCTCAGCCGAGAAAGACGTTCAAATAATACCATCCCTCGGAGGGATGCTGGCTATACCTGGTGAATGATTATGCGGATATCCTGACGCAGCAAGAAGGAACACTAAAAAGAGCCCAACACCTGTGTACATTCTCACAACTCTCAGATATATGGTGTACACATATAATATACCGCCAACTTTATAGTACTAATCTACCACGTGTGCATTACCTCGGTACATCAAAATACACATAGAGCAGTCTATACGTTTACAGAATTGCTGGAAAAAAACCCTGAATAAATGCATTATAAAAAATGACAACTGATAATTAAGTGCACAATCTTTAAATGCTCACAAATGAAGACTACCTGCTGAAAAAATAAGCAATATGATATGACCCATGATAGAAAGGTGGCAGTAAATCATAACAATGCATCCCACTTGAGATCTAAAAGGTTACAGCTAAGGGCTGTATTGTGCGTTTCACTTAAATAAGCACTCGGACAGTTCAAGCCACTAGCAGCCAAAGCTAGAATAATGAGCCCTGAAAACATGTCCTTTACAAACTGTACGAGCCCAAAACCTGGGAATCATCTATTGGAAACAATTTTCTTACAATATATCTGACCTTGACATACGTAAAAAATTCATCCTTTATAAACCATACTAGCCATAACCTGGGAAACATCTATTAGAACCAATTTTCTTACCATATATCTGACCTTCACATACGTAAAACATTCAATTTGATTCACATCGTCTATCAATTTAATTCGGCATTAGATGTTTGCTTATTTTCCAAAAAAAACCTTACATTTCAGTTATTCTATGTCCTAACGACTTGTGGAAATATTTACATTTTCTCAAAGTAACTTTGAAAATATCAAATATGTAAGTAATATATATCTGAGGAGAAAACTGAACGATTCCTCCAACAGAAGTACCTTTATCGTTGGGTTTTCTTGATTGCTATGGAAACAGCATGTTCACTGTCAATATTCATTATCATTATAATAGGACAACATTTATTACATAAGGGAAACTGAATTAATGTTGGGTGGCATAGAGAGTAACGTTGCAGTCTCACATCCAGCTTGAGTACCTTTTCTCTCTAATGTTTTAATGCTCTTCTGGTGTCCATGTAGGTTGTTGCCGGGTACTCCAGTTTCCTCTCATAGATCAAAGACATGCTACTTTAGTTAACTGGCCTGACTAAATTGTATTAGTTAATTACCATTTGATGGACTGGCATCTTATTCTAGGTATAGCCTTGTCTTAAGCCCTGTGTCTGCCGATATAGGCTCTGGCTCACTGCAACCCTGTACAGGCTTAAGCAGGGACTGATACCATTTACATTTTTTTATCTTTCTATTTGTACATTTCAGGATTAAAAAAAAAAATCACTCACAATCATGACTCCTCACAATGGAGACTGAACGTGAAAATGCACCCAATCCTTATAAACAATGTTCCACTTTAAAAGTCTACTACTATAATATTTACCAATGCTATGAATTAGCCTGGCTGTAACTATAGTTTTGAAAAGCAGAATTAGACTGGGTTAAAAGAGACTCTACACATTCATCAATAACACTGCCTTAAAATAAAAAAAATAACTCACTTATAACGTTTTGGGCAAAGGCCCTCATACATGTTATTATGGATTGTGCTTTTTTATTAATGTGTGTGCATCACTCCCACTGTAGCATCGCCAAATAATATTTCACTGGCTAGTGTAATTACATGGTGGCTCATATCTCCTTTACCAAAATATTAAAGGAAGTTTCCACTTGACCCTGCTGAAAATCCAACACAATCACTGGGACTGTTATTAAGCTAAGGTGGAATGGGACAACTGGATGTCTAGCCAAGAAAGAGAGAATTCCCTGCCACCCCTCATTACTTGGATATTATACTCGAGAGAGTATTTCCGGCCAGCTCAGTATAAAATAAGTACCTGATTTAGCAATCTCTGGGTAAAGAATGAAGGCAGTATTTATAGTTATGACTGGCAGCCACAAAATACAGTACAAAATTTCTGGGTTAAGAAACAAGTGTGCATTATAAGAGCTTGGCTTAAAAACTTTTAGAGTGAAGTTTAATACCTAACAGGGCTTTACCATGTTTTGGAATGACTGACACATTAAAATATTCTGTACCCTTAACTAGTTTTGAATGTTTATTGAAATTGCACACAGTATATGGCCATGCAGCTGTTACCAAAATAAAATGTACATGAATAATATTCGTGCAGCGAGTGTAATGCGACGTATTCTAAGTTCTGCTTTATAAACAACAACCAAATCTTCTCCATTGGGAAAACTTTTTCAGCTCTCTGGACAAATATTTGAATGCCATGTGGTGCAATTTACAAAGTAAGTGGTTGCAGTTGTACTGCTGGCAATAAGTTTTATTGGAAGTATTTCTTTTGTGCAGCTGCTTAAATATAATTTGGAAACAATTATTTTAGCAATGACAAGAGTGCAATTCTCACACATGGATTGTAAACGCAATTTGCCCTGGTCAAACATTTCATGGGTATGAGACCATCTACCATAAACTACATCTTAATTTTGTATCCTTTTTTGGCAATCCACTGCTGGATGATTGAGGACCTACCCACGCTGCGCAGTGCATGGTTGTTATTTGACAATACTTTTTATTGCTGGTCAATACAGGTTGGAATATCAAAATAAATGTAGAAATGTACACAATAATTGATGCTTCATATACGTATACATCAATACAAATAACAAAAGCAAATAATTGGATAAATTTATTGTTAAATCCGACCAGAGAAAATTGACGAGAATAAACAAATATACGAATTTGGGACAGACATGAGAACAAAAATAATATAGTGGCCAACTGTAATATGAAGAGCAAAATAAATAATGTAATGTAAAATAAGCATTTCTTTTAAGTATGCATCAATAACTACCATATACATACTGCAATGTCAATATGTTCTGGTGCAAAGATGCAACCAACTACTGGTGCATGTGGCAGCAATTATATGTACAATTTTGATTATAACAAGCAGAATTCTCTACGTGTATGGTCACCATGCTGAATATCAAATTACTATATACTACATGTTTGGTTAATTGTATATTTGTTACACTCAAAATTAAATAAAAGCAATACACTACAAGTAGAACATTTTTTCGCAAAATTTTTGCAAAACAACATGGCAATCACTTCCATAGGCTAGGACTGTAGTAGTAGTAAATTAGAATTTCAATAAAAGCGGTTGATATGAATGAGTGGATAAATGGTATGAACAAAAATATCACTGGATTTCCAAAACATTTAAGAAAAAGAGGTACAGTGCATTAATATATGAAAGAGCTTCCTGGTAAGTACACTGTATTTTGTGTATATAATAGCCATTATTGCTTACAAACAAAAATGCAGGCACTTTGTGGTAAAAAAGAAGGGAATTATTGTGCAAAAGTTAATGTTAACAATGCACGTAAAAATAGTTTCACTATTCTATGTTTGTATTTTTAACAGGCCTCTCAATAGGCCAGTTGAGCGACCCAGTAAGGCTGCAAAAACGCAATATTTTTTCAAAATACTTTGTAAACCACATTATTAAAAGCAGTGTCAATATAAAATTGAGATTTATAGTGGGCATGTGCAATTTTTCACCATTAGCCATTACCAAAATGTTACACTGATGAAGTGGAGCCAGTGAAATACAAACGAGATGCCTCATTAATTACTTGTGAAAAACTGGAGAGTCATTTAATGGGTTCTTTGCTTTGTACTTGATGGTATAAATGATTTGAACCATAATGCTGAAAGTGACATGGTGATCTATAAGTAGTGTTGTGATGATGTCATGAATTTTGGGCACAGATAAAATCAATAATAGTATGCTGTTCATGTCAGCCAGTGCTCTGTGGCAAGGCATATAATGCGGGAGTACAATTACTGCAATGCCATGTTATGGTGAAACAGCTGTGCTACCACTGCTCGCAATGCAGGGTCATACAAGGAATGCATGTTATGCGTTCAACTTGACTGTACTGTTATTAAAAATAATCTCCGTTGGGTTGCACTCACCCTAAATACTTTATCGTCTTGGCTGGACTCTCTTGCCCGGTACCCACGTCAGCCATGCTACGTACTTGTTCTGTCCACCACAGGTGCTCTCTGACACATACAGGCAACTTGACCCTGGGTTTAAACATAAGGAAGAAAAAAAAACGTAATCGTGATCAGTAAAAATACAGAAAACACACCAAAAATAAATGGTGTTAATGTGCAAGTGAAACAGCAATATCTGGTTATATTTTATATACACAAAAATTAATTTCAACTATGAAGATTAACTTTTTTTAGAATCCAAAGCAAGCATCGGTATATTTTACAATATTTTAGAAATCGAGTGCTCTGTGTTAGTGATGGTGACTTGACCATACTTCACCATGCTGGTCAATACAGGTTTGTGAACAAAGAGTGACCCAGAGGCAGTTCAGATATTACTGGCCACATGTTATCCGTAGCTGTCTCACCAAGTTCATAGTACAGTTCATGACCATTGTGGCACTGGTCTGGGAAAAACATATATGTCTATTGTCAAAAATAAGTGACACCTAATAAACTTGGTAAAGCACAACAGCAACCTGTTGCATCTTAAACAGTCAAGTCATATAATTGCACCTCTTCCAGTGTCTGATGGCGTAGGAGTTTGTGGCAGTTCGCCCAGCCACCAGCAAGCCCACACTCAGAAGGCTTCGAAGAGCGAGCATGCGGCTGCAGGCACGACACCAGCAAAATCACGAACCACAGCCTATAACACTGCAACAACAATAGGACCCTGCAGTTCATGTGGTGTGCACTGCTACAGATAACCGTCAGGTTTCCATGAAGTGTAATCATTAGCATTTTGAGAATCGGTGCCAATGAGTTTCCTGTGAAAATGTTTATTTTTAATCACAGATTTTGATGCAAATGAACAAACCTGAATAGCATACATGTTTATGGATACTATAAATTTGAACACACCGCACTACATCGTATCAGATAAAATAAAGGGCCATATAATTGAACGTCCTCTATTCCTAACCCAAAAAAACCGGCAAATTGTTCTTAATTACATCAACCGTGAAGCTACTCTGTTCAAAATGTGATGCTTATGATGTTAAAATGTAGTAAAGCTTAATACAATATTACCTGCTGGCAGATAGACTTTACCAAGTTAGAGTTGGGGTCTCTTTTAGAAGAGACTTACGGGGCGGAAACTATATTTTGACATCTGCTATCTGGAGTTATTTTTAAGGACGATATTATGTCAGTAATTTATTTACACAAGCTTCCATTGAAAATGATACATTCACGATTATAATACAAACGAATGTAATGTTTAAGTTGCAATTGTGCACCACTGCCAAGGCACCCTCCTCAAATAAATATTTATCTTATTCTCAATATATTCTCACTCGCTCTAGATTCTAGAATGATAATATGTACACGCTGTGAGAAGGTTTGTATGCAAGGAACTCTTATTAAAACAATAAGCAGACGAGTAAGCGAGGCAATGCTGCCCTCTTGTGGAATCGGCCTTGCAGATCCGCTATGAGGCAACATTGCCCACCTATCCCGTACAAACATCTTCTCGGGTCCAACTTATAAAGGCGAAACAAAGCAATGCTCTGTATTTTATTGCAGCCACACGGCTCGCTTACGGTTAACAATGAGTGAAACCTTACGTGTTCACGAGAACTAAATCGGTCAATCTTGAGTGCACTGTACGGCACTCTCTTACTGTACAGTACGGAGGCTTCTCCAACGCGCGCACCACGCATCGGAAATGCAAAAGCAGCACACTTTGTACACTTATAATGTTAAACGGATACGTTATTTTAGCGAAGAGGAAGTCTACCTACTTGCTATACCGTACTGTGATGTCTAGTAACCGAGCCTTCCCTCAGAGCACCAGACCTTTACAGTGCAATGACGGCCTCCGTTGCCTAGGTGAATTTCCAATTTGAATCGCAACGTTATGATGCGAGGCGACTTTAGACGGCTAATCGGGACTCAGAGTCCAATCGTTTAACACGAACCTTTTTTATTTTTAAATAGGCAACTACCGACTTGGGCCAGTCGTATCTGGTCGTAGTCCCCGGTACTCACGGTCTCTCCGATCCACGCGACTCCCGTCCGCAGCCTCCACCAGGTGGCGCGACACGAGATGTCGGAACACATGCCAGGAGTTACCAAGAATACCTTTACAAACCTGCCGAGCGATAGAGTTCGTCACCATCGGTGCTGCGTAACAGTATTCCTGAGCATGGTCCAGCGATACGCACGTAATAATAATGATAACTGCATTTATAGAGCGCTCTTTCACCCGAGGGTCACAAAGCGCTGCACAGAGCTGCGGAGAGAACGGCGTGTCAACAACAACAACACGACAATTGACGAGGCTGAATACCATTGACCAACCCTTTCAATATATCAACAATGTAGCAGCCAAAGTTATACATGCAATTATTATAATAGCTACCCTGCAAAGAAGTCCAGTCATTTGGCTAACTGCCGATTTCTTGATGTTTGTTGGAATTCGCTTTTGACTGAATATCTGTGCATTGTTTGGTGAGTGTAAAATATTATTTGAGCTTGCGTCGCGTACATCTCCGAACATCTACATGTATAGTCCATGTCGTCTGCGTGTGTTTTGCCCTGCCTTGTTGAATGTGTATTCAGCTTTGTTGTGTTATTGCACCGGGAACCATGAGAAACATTATTTCATTCCTCTATATACAGCAATTGTATACGGATGGAATGACAATAACATGTTATGTCCGCGTGGGTTTTCGCCGGGTACTCTGGTTTCCTCCCACAGTCCAAAAGCATGCTCCTGGATAGGTTGATTGGCTCGCAGACTAAAATTGTCCCGCAATGCCCGGCGATGGACCGGCGTCCCGTCGTCGGGTGTATTCCTGCCTTACGCCCTATGTTTCCGGGATAGGCTCTGGCTTCACCGTGACCCTATATAGGATTAAGCGGTTTCAGATAATGAGATGAGATGAGATGTTATCTCTCTTGTTTTTTTTAAAAAAAATTGCGTTGTGCTCACCCACTTGCTTGAGAGCGGAATGAATTCTGAAAGCAAAACCAACGATTTGACGAGGACCTCAACATCTTCTCTCGTCAATTCACCGGACTTCGGAGTTTAGAAGGTTGACAAATGCGTTCGTCTCCTTGCTGTCGCAGAGTTTGAGTCAATTTGGAGAACTCCAATAGCGATCCAGGCGTCTCAAGTGGGCAGGTCATGGTGACCTGACTGCCAGTACGTGGGAAGGTCACGGCGACCTGACCGCAAGTGGGAAGGTCACGGTGACCTGACCGCAAGTGGGAAGGTCACGGTGACCTCTCCCAGTAGCGAGCACACACAACAGCCAGCCCTGCTGACTCAAACACGTGCAAAATGATCCAGATTATATGCAGATTTAAGCTGGACTAAGTGTTCAAGCTTAAATAAAAATAGTAATTCTAGTTCTGTAAAATTTTGTGACACCGCATAACACGCAGAAAAATGAGCAAGTCTCAACACCACGACCACACAAAGTTAAACTTACAAAAGTGGTTAAACCGGAGTATCCTGTGAAGAAGACCATCTTTAGAGGAAAACGCAAAAAATATTGGCACGCATCAATTCGATAATCAATTTGTATCGTGCAATATTATCTAGGCACCTTAAAAAAAAGTTTAAGGTGGGATTCACAATCAGGCGGCACGGTGGCCCAGTGGGTATTGCTGTCGCATCACAGCAAGTAGTTTCTGGGTTCGAATCTCGGCTCGGGTGCCTTACTGTGTGGAGTTTGCATGTTCTCCCCGTGTCTGCGTAGGTTTTCGCTGGGTACTCTGGTTTCCTCCCACAATTTAAAACACATGCTGCTGCATAGGTTAATTGGCTTGCAGACTAAATTGCCTGCAGTGCCCGGTGATGGACTGGCGTCCTATCGTGGGTATATCCCTGCCTTGCACCCTGTGTCTGCCGGGATAGGCTCCGGCTCACAGCGACCCTGTACAGGACTAAGCGGTTTCTGACAATGAGATGAGATTCACAAACGCTTCCCTCCATAACGCCAGGACTTCCCTGGATGAAGGGCATTACAATATTAATATTAACGATTCGTGGATTGTTAATTGGCTTGCAGACTAAATTGCCCTCAGTGCCCGGTGACGGACTGGCGAGCCATCGTGGGTATATCTCTGACTTGCGCCCTGTGTCTGCCGGGATAGGCTCCGGCTCACCGCGACCGTGTACAGGACGAAGCGGTTTCTGACATTGAGATGAGATTCGTGGATTGACCACAGTTGTATAAGGTTAATATTCACTATCGATACTTATATATTATTGTACATGTAAGTATCAATTCCTGAATCCTGTAGAGGGTCACAGTGAGCCGGCGCCTATCCTGACAGACACAGGATACAAAGCAGGGTTGTACACAGGATCGAAGGCTAGTTATCATAAGGCACCAATTTAGTCAGGTCAATTAACCGGGGCCTGTCAGAGGAAGCGGCAATAACCGGCAAAACCCCACACGGAAACGGAGAGAACAATGTTCACACGAAAAGTCACCCGAGTCGGGAATCGAATCCAGAACCTTCTTGCAGTGAAGCAGGATTATTCACTGCACTGCTGTGCCGTCCACATGTATTTTTATTAGTTTGTTGAGGGACGGACACGGGTTTTATGATGTGCAGTGCTTTAAACAAAAATGAAATCAGTAGAAAAGCTTTGTGATGTAATTTCGTCACACCTAACCTTACACATGTCAAGAATCAGAGTAGCTCCCGACTGACTCATCAGAAACTTTTATTCCCATTGCAGAACCTTGGTGCTTTACTGATAAACGGAGAATTACTGTTCAAAATTATAGAACAAGAAGTAAGCGTTAAAAATTATTATTTAATAAGGAATAAATATTCCCGAGCAGGCTCTATTCGACGGGTGACAGAGCCTTCTCGTGCACTGCTTCCAGACTCTGGAATGCCCTTCCACTGGAGATGCGGTCAGCCGAATCCCTGGGAATCTTCAAATCTCGCAACTCACTTGTTCCATAAGGCTTTCAAGCAGTCTGGCTAGGACTGTTGATGTGGCTCAATATTGTTGTTCCGGAATGATGGCTTTCCGCCGACCTGCGCCTGTTGGGAACATTTATTCTTTCCTTGTTTATTAAGAATTTTGTTTTTTTCTGCTTATTTTATGTCCTATAATTTATTGCCATGACTTTCAATTGAACTGTCCTGATGTTGTTGTTGAAATGCCGTTCTCTCTGCAGCTGTGCAGCGCTTTGTGACCCTCGGGTGAAAAGCGCTCTAGAAATGCAATTATTATTCATTATTAAAATACCGAACATTAACATGTGTTCTGACATGATGCAGTATTTCCCTTTGAAATATGTATCTGCTTTAAATGTGCCCAACAAGAGCATAAAAACAAAGTGAACTGTCCACTTGCTTGGGTGCATTTCCCTGTACCCTTAAGAGCCTTTGGCATTTACACCAAATGTCAATAATCCTGAACATCGTCTGGTGAAACATGCAGTAAGGCGTAGTTCTTAAACCTACTTGCTGTCAAGGTATTTGCTTCATTTGATGAAACTAATGGACCGTATTATCAAACACGTGCTTCTGTTTCAGCATGTAACTTGCTCACTCTCTTGATATGCACCACTCTACCTACTCACGAATTGAGATTTTAAAAAATTGTCATCTTGCAAGAAATGTGCTAGCAATTTTAATTTGCACATGTCAACGAAAGGTCAAGAATTTGTTTGAAATAAACCTATAGTTTTGGAAATGGTATATGTATATATCTTGAAGTATATATTGGGTATTGGGCAGCATGGTGGCTCAGTGGGTAAAGCTGTCGCCTCACAGCAGGAAGGTCCCGGGTTCGAATCTTGGCTCGGGTGCCTGTGTGGAGATTGCATGTTCTCTCCGGGGCGGCGCGGTGGCTAGCGCTGACGCCTCACAGCAAGAAGGTCCCGGGTTCGAGTCTCTCGGCT
>JAZEWT010000001.1:16238016-16275988 GCA_036362905.1 Mordacia mordax
GTTTCAGATAACGAGATGTAGTGTGTATAATATTGCAATGTAATGTCGCGAGTATCTTATGTGCATTGTGATGGCGTGATTAAACAATGTTTTTTGGTTACCGCATAGTGCTATGGTTAAACTTGTAGAGACGGGTCAGGTGCTGTTGTTTTGAACGCTGTACTTGAAATATGACATTTGCAAACGGGGTCAGTTAACTCTCCCGTTTTTTTTTGTTATGAAGACCCTGGCCCCGGCCGAGGGAATGTGGAATTTACCAAATGGCCCAGGACCGCCAGCAGACGTGAACATCACGCTACTTCTGTCGGAGTAGGTAGAGATTGTGGGTGTAGCTCTCAATAGAGATGGAGCTGGTGTCGTGTTTTAATCGGCATTGTAGTTAAGCTCGAGCAGTAATGCGGATATGTGGCAGATATCCAAGAACAGCGAGTGTAGTGTCTTGCGTTGCTTGTCAAGCTTTGCCGATGATACCATTTTTATAAATCTACAGACATGGAGGCCGTCGGCAGTGCTTTAACGCAGTCACAGCGAACTGACAGCAGTTACCGCGATGTACACAGGTATGTGTGGTTTTCTTATAAATCGTTTTTCAACTGTAGTATTGCAAATGCATGGCACTTCCGCTTCAGCATGACTTCCATTACTGGTCAGAGTCAAATGCCAATATGTTATTCGAGACTCCCATGTGATTTCCACACTATTGCCCATTTCTGGCAATAATTTGCGAAGTTAACTTAGTTTCAAACATTCTTCCACTTCCTCTTCTTAGGTCTCTGCTCCTCTGCATTGTTCCTTTTTCCATATATTTCCCTATATTTTCCCCTTCATTATTTCACTTAACCCGTACAGCATCGCTCATTAACCCTTGCAGTCAATTTTTAGTCCGAACCTTTGTCGACCAAAAAAGTATCCACCACGTCTAAGTTAATGTACACTGTGTTTTGTTGCTGCATTAGCACGAGAAAATGTATTGATGTAGTTTGTTACGCATGCAGAATATAGATACAGTATCGAATGTGGGTATATAGGGTAAGCTTTAAAGATAATACATTTGCATAACTAACACACACACCTGCAAGAGTCCTTTCAAGCGATCCTCGTAAGCCAGTCAGCTCTTAGTGTATTGACTTCAAGCAGTGTGCACTGCAGTATCACACTCTGGGACCCTGCCTCGGCCTGTATGGTAAACCTAAAGATGGTAGCTAATAATGCTAACTGCTGATGGATGGTATGGAGCAGCACTCTGTGACCCTCGGGTGAAAAGCGGTCTATAAATGCAATTATTATAGTTGAATACGGGGCGGATTCTAGTTTATTGAAACCCAGTTGAGAATGAAAACGAGAAGCAAAATTATGCTGGTTGGGTCGTCATCGAGGCAAGCAAGGGTTGTGTCTGTAGAACATTAATATTGTAGTGTGAAAAATGACACTGATAAATTGTGTAACTCTTAACCTGCAATGCAGCACTGCGTTTGATGTGTTGAACAGTGTTATATTTATGTGAAAATTGTCTCTATATTTGTAGTGTTTTCATTTATTGTGCTCCTGTTCTGCTTTAAATATACATATTACTGAGTGTTTCATATAATTTTCAGTTACATATTATAGCATTTATCTCATATGAGATATTATAGCATTCAACTTTTACGTAGTTAACAGTAAAATGACATGCTTTTTAATGTTGACAAGTGTTGGCTAATTATACCTGGGTGTCTTTAGGTTACAGGACACTGTATACCCTATGACATCTCAACTGAGGCAACCACAGTCAGACGATGGAGTTGAATATGAGAAAATCACAGACCTTCGTCGGAAACTAAACCAGTCTGAGAATGAGAAGGTGGAGCTTTCAAGCAAACACAACCAGGAGGTACGTGCCACTCGCGCGTAATGTTCTTGGTATTGAACTTAAGGAAGGCTAATATTCTTGAGATACGCTGCACACAGTGAACTGCGTGTTTTAAAGACGATAGCGTTTGACAGCTGCACCTTTGCCGTTGCTGGCCCATTTGCCAGGACCAGGTTGCCACTTCACGTTCAAGCTTTTCATTCACTGCTGTCACTCTAAAAGTCACTCTATTGACATTATAAATGGGCGCAAGCGGCACTCATTACAGTGGCCTGTTATTAGTTTACAGTGATTGCTGGTTAATTATCGTATGCACCAAAACGTCTATTTTCTGATTTGATGTGGGGCTCCTATGGGTGTATAATTTTTCTGTTTCTCATCATACATTTCTTTTATCTGAGCAGCAAAATATTGATAAACACAAATAGGATTTTGTTTTTGGCACATTTGAGTCCATCCTCTTATTCGTGTAAAGGCGTGAAAATTATGGTGAATTTTCCAAAATTGGGTCATCCTTTTAATCACAGCAAAATCACAGACAAGAGGAAGAATCACTGAGTAGATAATAAGACGTTGTGCAGTGAGATTCAGAAGTATATATATTAGGATTAGAAAATACATTCTATGAGAGTTTCACTGTAAAATATGCTTGGGTATTTTGCACCTTTGTTTACTTTTTAACATCCTTATTTACGTGCAATATAAATGCTGCACATTCTATTGCACGGGTATGTTTTTGTGTATTATGTTCTTATATCTAGGTCCTCATATTGGATAGTCAGGTGATGAGGCTACGGGCTGAGCTCGAGAAGGGTGAAGCGCTTCGACAAAATTTGGAATATGACCTGGCTTTGAGCAGGAAAGAGGCATGTGCAGAGAAGCGCCTCTTCGAGGAAAATATCACGCTTGCTCTTAAAACAAATGACGAGATGAAAGGTATGTTTGGTCATTTTTAGTTCCAAAACAATGATGCAGCATAAAAAAGTATTATGGTTGCTCTTGCGTTTTCTTAATAGTTGGTTTAAAATCTGTAACATTTGCTGGTTTAGCAAGAGATTTGTAATAAGTAATGTAGGCAATAATTCGTTGCTGTTAATGTCATCTTTTTTTTCTTATAAGCATGTTATTTTCTTATAAACGTGTATAGAATCAGGCCTCCCATATCCACTGAATGCCTGCTCCTTTTTTTTTCAACTGACATTTCCTACTGCAGTAGTGCACACGTTGCATAGAAAAGCCATAATTTGCCATCACACTGATAGTTTGTGCATAGAATAAGATATGTGAATCCAGAAAATGTATAATGTTTCAATGAATTATAGAATGAAATGGTTAAAAACTATGAGCCGTGTTTTAAACTATGGGGCTCTGTGCAATACAGTGATACATTTATATTCTTGTGTATAACATGCATTTACAGCATATGCCTTAGATATGCAGCAAAAGGTGTCCGACCTGGAGCGAGCACTGAAAATTTGCAAGCAGACGGCAGAAGAAGAGCAGTGCCGGCTTAAACTGGACTTGGACAGCCAGCTGAAATTAAATGAAGACAGTCAATCGCAGATTAAACACATTTCCGCTGAACATATCCAACTCGAACAAGTTTTAAAGGTACTATATGTTTAAAAATATGACTTCGAAGAATGTTGTCCTGACTTAATCAACTGAACTGCCAGTGCTGTGACAAAAGTAAACACTTCTTTTCTGTGGAACAGGAACAGGAAAAGGTGCTGACTAAACTTCGATCCACCCTGCGTTTAGCAGAAGAAGAAAAAAGCAAACAGAGTGAAGCTTTATATCGCCAAACTTGTGAACTTGAGTCATTTTCTCAACGAGAGGCCAAGAATAAAAAAGATTTAGAGGTAATTAGCATATGTTGCTTGCATGACTAGTAAATTTGAAAATGAAAACATGGCTGTCAATGTCTAAACAAAACATAACTAATTTGACTAACACAGAAATTGTATTTGCTTATAACATGTGTTTATGTATTTATCTGCAGGTGGCCCAGCAGAGATTGAGGATCTTGGAAGAAAGCAATGAGGCAGAACGTGCTTCTCATCTGGAATCTAAGTTTAACTCAGAAATAGTACAGGTATGCATGACTGTTATTATACAAATCAACAGCAGAGGGTGCTAAAATACCACAGTGTTATGTTTCAAATAACTATACACATTGAACAGACTTGTCATTAAACAATAAACCTGCATGTTTCACGTTATTATACTACTAATAATAATTGCACTTGTGCTTTTCACCCGAGGGTCACAAAGCGCTGCACAGAGCTGACTACTATTTGTTCAGCACTACAATTTGCTCAACAGAGTACCTGTTAGACCCGTGATTAATTTAACATTTAGTTTTAATTTTGCTACTATTGTTACATTCTATTTTACCTTGTCTTTGGCCATGCAGCTGCGTCTGAGGGACTTGGAGGCGTCGCTGGAGGTAGAGCGTTTGGCCAGGAACAGTGCCGAGTCCAACTTGGAGATGATCCGAAACCGGTTCAGACAGCTGGAAATGGCCTATGAGAAGGAAAGGGCACAGGTGCAACAAACCACTGAGCGTCTGCACCAGTAAGTGCAGTGTGTGCTGAACTCACAGCCGTGCTTAATATGAAGTCAGTGTGTGAAATTGGAATAGTTTCCCAGACACGGTGACTATTCCTTGGTGGCATGGCATGTCTAAAATTCCACGGTGTAAGATGTCTACAGATTCCAAACTTTACTAATAAAAATACGTTTAGAATGCTTATATGAAGAACATACGTGTTATTTATTAATTTGGTAGATATACATAGTTGGGAAATTTTTTAAGGATAACCCCTGATCTGATCATAGTTTAGTTCCAAAAAATTCAAAATTCTGTGGACACGTGGAACGTCTATGCAATACTGCTTTGATTTTCGTGCCAACAGATCCTCTAACTTGCTTTTGGAGACAAAAGTTAATTTACTATACTGTGCATGCAGATTTGAAAAGGAGTCAGCAGCCATGGTGAAGCAGATGTCCCAAGAGATGCAAGACAAGAAGAAACATATCACAGATCTCTCAACACAGCTGCAGACAAATGAGAAAATCTCAGCCAACTTCAACAAAGAGCTTAACTTGGTAAAGAAACCTGCAATGTCATTATTATGACAATTATTATTAGCTTTAAATAGATCACATGTAAATTGAACATATACCCCATAACTAGTTCAGATACAGCACGGTTCTCTGTGCTTAATGGCAAAATGGTACAATAATCTGCATAGTGCTCATATTATATAGATTCACTCAAGGTGAATATTGATGTTATTGAAGGGTGAAGAGTGAAATAAGTGTGTGATGGGTTCTGTGCTGTGTAGGCCAAGAGAAATCAGGCATACCTGGAAGAGAAATATGGGCGACACATCCAAGAATTGTACATGTTGCTGGAGAACTTTGGAATTGCTGCCTTGAAACCTGGTCTGTTGAAGGTTTAAAAATAGCTTATATGTTTTTTTGAAAATGTGGTAATTTCTTTGATGATAAATCAATTACATTAACATCTACAATCGATTAAAATATTCATTACGTTTGGCACTAATTGGGGTACATATAAAATGTGCTAGGTTGATTATTGTAAACATGATATTATTTCAAATTGATAATATTCATTGCAACAAATGTGCTATCATTAAATAAACTGAATTATTTAGTTTCAATGAAACATCAGAAGAGCAGTGCAATTATGTGAAGCATATATAAACAATGAATATGTATAATTCTTAGAATTTATTTCATAACAATATTTAATCAAAGTTGGCAGTGCTGGGACTATTTGTCAGGGCTGGAATATTTTGGTCCCTTGTGAAATAAAAGCACAATTTACTAAATGTTAATGTAGAACAGCTGGCTGTCACAGTGCCTTGTGCACGTAAACAGCAAGTGATGTGATTTTCATGCATGTAAAGACAGCAGGATACCCCCTGCAGCAACAAACATTGCAGCGATATCATGTCTACTGTGGGACTTAATATGTTCCTGTACGCTTGGGTAGATTTTATTTGTTATTTATTATTGTTATTTTTATTATTTTTTAATCAATTTCTAATCATGGTCATGAGTTATTATCACACCGTTCATCTATAATCATGAACACCTTCAAACATTCTACATGTAAGCTTAACTGTTAGTGTAAATATTTTTGGGTTTGTGGCTGAAAAACAGATGTTTCTACCCTCAATAGAGGGATTTTTTTTCTTGGCTTGGCAAACTGCATGTTCTTATGTGCCTTAGCCATCTTAGGCTTCTCATCTCTGTCTATCACTGCATCCATTTTTATTCAATGTAATGTCTCTTGCCATGGATGTTTCATCTTTATTTTGCTTCCTGTATTTGGTATCCCATTAGCATTCTTTGTTATACCACATCTTCCTGTACCTGTTCTGCATATTATTTAATGACACTGGTTTAAGCTTTGTTTTTGTTACATTTAAATTATAAAATAGTAATTATTTTTATGTACAAAGCAATGTATGCTGTATGCAGAGAGTTATAGAAATATACGTTCTTCATCTCGAGCTATTTCATCTTTTCTGTTGGATCATTTCCAAGCTGACTGCATTTGTTTGGTTGTATCTGACGCTAAAGCTTTCTAATAACTTAGCTTCTCTGAAAAATCCTTTGATAATTAAATACCCTTATTCCATGTTTATTATTTTTTGCATGATGCTGTGATTTATATGTTTGCTGCTTTTTAAATAATTTACTGTCTAATTGTCTTTTCATTTAGCAGAACACTATGACATAAAAGATGCAGGTTTCAAGGCACTAAATGAATCATGTCAGTGAGATACATTTTTTTGTCCTGCCATCGGTCCCTTCTCTGCTGTCTTTTTGTGTCCTCTCTCCATCTCTTTTGCTTTCTTTTTAACAGCGGCGCATACGGAGCAAGAGACGGGCCAGGGTCCCTCGGCAGTGCTGCAGAGCCTGCGGCTCACCCTGACAGATTACCAGAGCCGCCTGCGCGAAAACTCTAACGAGGTGACTGGGGGGGTGGGGGGGTGGAGCGGGCTGCAGTGGGCGTATGACTGTAAGCAGCCCAGCAGGGGACGTATAGCCTGCGGTCATTTACCGCGAAGCGGCAGGATGCCACAGGGTGGGCACTGGGAACAGAGGCACCAATTGCTACGCAAACAGTTGCATTCATCAGCTCGTTTTTAGTTCCGCGCTTACAATACCCTTTGCCGAGTAATCGCAGGCTTATGACATAAATGAACTCACGGGTTTATTTCGTGACTGTTCATTTTTGCTCAGTATCTAAGTATGAAGCGAACTAGTTTGATGCTGAGACTGCAGGTATTTAGATTAGGGGAATCTCTGTGAAAGGGCAGCATTGAACTGCAGGAGGATTAGGCTCTGATATAAGGAGTGACAAATGTCATCTGCACATTTACAATCAGATGTAGCCATCGGCAGTACAGTATATATTGGGTTGACATACACTGCTGGCACTTCAATATGCCACAGTCTTCAAGTAAGTAGAACGTTTAAAGGAATATTTTTTTAGTTTTGAAAGAAAAAGTTACACTTTCAGATATTTTTGAGGTATATTTTATCATGCTTCGGAGTTTGCAGTAAAAAAAAACATTTTTTATTTTAAGCAATTATCGTTGTGAATTTATGTTGCAGTTTTAAGGCCAACCCTGGGTTGTTAGCCAGCCCAAGAGGGGCACTGATCAGCTCGCACCATGTCCTACCACCCCCTGCCCAGGACGGGATAATTGATGTGCTTTGGGGCCCAGGCTCCGTTTCAGCACACCTAGTTAATTTCCCTTGCCCCGCGGCCCTGCGCTGTAAATCTGTTGTTGGTGCTTTAAGTAATGACCGAGCAGATGCTTGGAGAGAGGCTGAGATTTAATAAACCTGATCTTCTCTCTCTGCATGACTTCATTACGTGTTGGATTAACTGATGGAACATCTGGAAAAGGGGCCTTTATTGCTGCTTGCTCTGGCGGAGGTGACACGAGACGGCCTGCTCTGGGACAGCTCGGACTGCAGTTCCTGGCTGTGCGCCGCAAATTATCTGCGAGCGGAGAGGCCGCCCTCCGGCAGTTAACGTGGTTCTTGAGCAGGAGAGCCACAGAGTGCTGCTGTAGACGGGAGAGACAAATGAGTGCGTCTCGGCATGTACTCAGCGAGGATAATTTGTGCTGTCGCGATGAGGGATGAGGGGGAAAGGGCGTCCATGCAGGCATCTGCAGAGATCCATACGGGGGTCCGTGTAGCCCGGGTCAGGCTGCGTTTCACCCAGAGAGTCTCATTACTGGCCAAGTGTGGGCCTCGGGAGACCACAACAGTGGGACTGAGGCCAAAAGCCAGCAGCACTGAGTGATCTGGTGGTCTAATTACGAGCATAGCATTGGAGTCCCTTCAGTTTTTAACAAATCCTTGTAGCTTTTTGAGAGCATAATTGGTAAAAAAAATTACTAGCACATAACATTTACTTTGAAACAGATGTTACCAGGTTTACATGTTAGGCAACCGTGTTTTGGAGATGTGTTTATAATACAGGTGGATTTGAGGTAGCCAAGGTGCATCATCACAGAGCACCTTGCATAATAGCATCAATTCAAGAAATATTAGTTTACATTTGTTCACATGTCATACGTACATCATCCAGAATGCAGCCGAAATAGATTTTAGTGGAAACCCACTCCAGGATGTGGTTCTTGTATTGGGTCATGTGGTGGTCAGCATATTACATTGCAATATAATAACCTATGAGATTCACAAAAACAGGAGTGTAACACTTTTAAAATGTGCTCAGGATATAAAAGTAGGTGCAGATGATAGGACTCTGAATGCCCCTAAAGAGCCATATGCTCTACAAGACAGATGTTAACAGTGATTCTAACAGTCCTTCATATTTCAGAATAGGATTTTATGCTTGCTCTGATGCGGCACTTTGGCAGTGGCTGCTCATTTGGCAGGTGGAGTGGTGGAGGCCGTCTTTGTTTGCGGTGAAAATGATGATGATGCATTTACGCCAATATCAAAGCCTTTATTTCGTATTAGGGACCGTAATCCCTGACAGTCAGAGTCATCCGGAATGTGGCGTGTGCAATTGCAGGAAGTGCACTAATGTTTCTATACACTTGCATACATACATACTTAATGACCAAAAAAGTGTTGCAGTAAAAACTTGTGATCCTCATTGAAATGAAATGAATCCTTTTAAGTAGCTAAATGCAAAAGTTCAGTACATTTGTTTCATTTCCAAGTTTAAACAATGCAGTTAAGCTTTTAAATGTCTGCTATTTAACACATTTTAAGCACAATTGTGTTTGTTTTTAATGAATTGTTTGAATTTGTATGTGTGGTATGTGGGTAAAGAAGATCTTGTGAGTCAATTCAAGTGCATTTTGAATCCAGGAGGACATGCTGGCGAGTGTATGGTTTTGTGTGTGTAATAGATGAGGTGTCTGGGAAAAGGATCACATCCTGAGAGACCTGATAGATGCTCTGCCACCATTCTTTGCACCCATGGCACCACACATTGTCATGTTGGGTGGCTTTTCTGTTACATTCATACAGCCTAAACAAATGACTATACTGCTCATTTAATCATGCAAAAAGACTGCTAAAGAGGAGGACAATTTGAGCTGATGGTAGTTTATATTATTAATGGAAATACTAAATTTAGTGATAGTGCATTATTCTAACTATAACATCAAAGAAAAATTATTCAGAGATATGATAATACTACATAGCACTACTTGTATATATGTAATATTGCTTTGCCGAGTACTTTTTACTGAATGTCTACAGATTGTGAATCCTTTTTGATAGTTACCGATGCAGCTGTCTCTTAAGGAGGATGTTTTTGTAACAGGTATGTGTGCAGAATATAATTCAATACTGTTGTGATGATTTGCTTTATCTCAACTGTAATATAAATTTGATGACATCTTTCAATGCTTATGGTTCTTTGCTTGCAGTTGGACAAGACGAAGCGACTTTGTGAACAAATGAGCGAAAAGTGGCAGTCCTCTAAAGAATTGCTTTGGACGTGCAACAAAACACTGGAAGTAAGCCTAAATTACAGACAGCATTGGTTAGATATCATTTTTTAGATAGACAGTTTTAAAAATTTATACTGCCTTTACTGAGCATTTTTTTTCTCTGTAAATGTTACAGGCACCGCGAAAGGTCAATGCATCACTATCACTGCCCAATAATAATCATGTTTCATAATGATCATTACCCTTTCTATACTCTGTACCACTTAGATACAGCAGTGTGGGAAGGTTGGACCTTTCAAAAAGGGTTTTAAGCACACGAAAACGGGGATACTGACAAATGTTTACCTTGGCTGCTATGTGGAATTGTCCACCCTGCTCACAGTATGAGGGACTGTTTGAGTTTCCAACCCATTCCCAGATGTGTGCTCCTCCATCCTTCTGGCCATAGATGAGCCACCTACCTTGGAGCCATTCCGCTTCCATAAAATAATCCTATAAAACAAACATTTGCTATAACACAACAAAAAACTATACATCAAGCATTTCCTGTACATGTCCCATGGTGAGTATACAAAAGCTATACACATCTAAGATGGCAAATAAAATATAACAGACAAAAATATTGCATCTCATAAAGCTCTCTTTCTTATATAAATGAAGAGAGTTATGTTTACATGTATATTGCATATGGGATGAATATCAATGGTGCGGTGGTTAGCACACTACGATGAACCCATTGATATGAGTGATTCTGGCCATGGTTAAAATCAGTGATTGACATCTGTGCTGGTCCTGAGCCCTCTCTTTACTAACTTCCATTCAACAGTGTGGTGAATATGATCAATTAACTCCTCATAGTTCTTTCAGGAGTGGATTTGCAAAAGGCTGAAATTAGTCATTTATATTGCACACTGAACATATACGTGCACATTTTTAAAATTTAATACACATTAGTTGTGTTGATATAGTAATAACCAAACAACATTATTTAAAGGATCTCATGACATTTAACATATGAATTCACATAACGCTTCACTGTGTTAAGACCCGTCTCAGATCCCTATAAACGTTTACCTTTTTGGCCTCTGCAATGAAGATGGGCCATTTCCGAAAATGTCACCTATTATATAGATTCGTTTAAACCAGTGTTATTGACGGATCTGTTAGATTGGTTTTGAATACATTATAATTATATGAATGCAATGTAAGTACAATTCTATAAAAAAATTAATCATGTAATATAATTGAAGACAACGTGAAAAGAGTTGTATAATTTGCATGCCTTATTTTGACTATCTTGACTAGCTTCGTTTAACTAAAACTAGACAATAATGTATCCAGTGGGCAACGTTGTTGGATTACAGTTTTTTTCATAAACTTATAAGCAATATTTATAAGACACACACCAGAGAATTTCAGGGCTTAGGTTCATGACCCATTGATTTTTTTTACCATGAAATAATTCCCATGTGGAATGTTGCAGTTGTTAGAGTACTAAACTTTAAAACAACTGTCATGTGTATCTGCACATTGACGTTGAGGTGATTGCACATTCCACCTTATATTGATACGTATGTATAAAATATATAAAATATCAGTCATTGCATTGTAGTAATAATCGAATGCAGTATATATGTTCAGTCCACTGATAGTTTTGCTAATTAAAAGAGAAACTGTATTCGGCACAAGCATTGAGTTGTTCACTGTTTACAGGACGTCAAAGCAGAGTTGGTTGCGGCTAACGCTGAGGTAGTGAATCAGCGCGCCCTGGCAGATGAACGGAGTGAGTCCGTGGCATCTCTGCAGAGTGAAGTACAGAGATTGCAGGCCAGCTTGAATACAGAGAAGGCCCACGCTGCTGAAGCCTACACACAGCTCAATAAGCTGCGCCAGACCTTTGAAGAAGATCTACAGGTAGAGTGAAATTAAGAGTGTATGCTACTCTGCCTCTAAGCCACCAAAAGGTTATCGACAACAGAAATTTTCACGGCTGGGTCTTTCCCTACATCCTCTCATTGAATAACATCCACATTTTGCAGGTGCTCAATACATTTGTTACGATTTTTTACTATTTCCCATTAAGTCTTAAAAATTACACTTGAAAGTAAGTAGTTTGGTGTTCAAAAATGTAATGTCATTGAGTTAACAAATAAAGTTTTTTTTTGGTACTTTTGGAGAACATTTACTAGCTCTTTTATGTGTTTTGTTCATCTTAAATGGATCAATATATTGTAATGTAGGTTTTCACGGCTCGATGCGTAATTGCTTCCAAAAGGTGCTCTTTCGGGATAGCCACGCCGATCGCTCCACTCCTTCGCGACGTTTCGCGTCGCACATCGGAGGCATCTTCAGCGACTATCCCGAAAGAGCAGCTTTTGGAGGCAATCATCAGATCTATATATTGTTTTCTCAACATTCCATTATAATTATAATAAAATTGTTAAGCATACTGAATAGTTTTAGTGTTGATTTTTTGAACATCCTTTTTTACATCTTCTTGAGATTTAACTTGGAGTAGAGCTCAGATGATAACAGATGTATCCATATTACCTATAAATCAACATATTGAAAATGCCACAAACGTAATTTTACAGAATTGTGTTTGCCGCTTGTTTTGTATATATATATACATGCGCACATTTGTAGCAGCAGAAAAATCAAAGTCAATTAAGTTAAGCTGCCTATTTTTCGAGGGCACAAGTTCAGAGCTCACGAAGAGGTTAGATAACGCACTCAAAAAAGCATTTGCTCTCTGATAGCAGCTGCGAGCTGAAGTAATAATTTCAGGCTATGTGGCTAGGCATGTAAAGAATGACTGCACTGAACAGTGGGCATTTATCTGTCGTGACCCAGGGCTTCCATCACACGTTGCTTCATCCGTTTGGGTAACACATGAAGTGTGGTTGGGCTGGCTGTTTGTCCTGCTGCCAGCTGTCCACCGGTATTCTGGGTGATTGATGTGACACAGTGGTTCACATTGCTTACCACTGCTGTATGTCTTCGTAACCATGCGCTCATCACAGCAGTGCAATGGGGGATTTAAATGTTGATGAAAAGGAAATGAAAGCCCCAAAATATTTACAGTCATGTTTTTGTAAAAATGCTCATTTTAGGACTCTCAGAATACTGTAGAGGTACAAGGCAGGTAACTTTGACAAAAAAATGGTGGACCTTAATATGTATAATAAGTCACATTGTACGTCAATGCTCTCTCAATGGGATTTTTGAATAAACCTGCACAATTTTTCTGTATTGGATGACGAAATGTTTACAAAAATATATTTTATTTTCCCATGCCATCTACATATTATTTTTACACTTGGAATCTTACATTGCATGGAATTGGTTGCAATATAACATTGCGCCATCTGCAACATCTCGGTCCAAAAAGTTACTTACCACTACCATTACTATACAATTGCTACTTTTGTATTCCACAGGGCATATGATGTTAATTGCGATGTATATAGAATTATTGCTGCCATGAATAAATAAGTAATAAGTGTACTAAATAATTAATAATTCGCATTGCCATAGGTAAACTACTAGTATTGATTTTGTCTTTTAATGCACAATTTCGTGTACTTTCCAAAATTTGTATACGTCATATGTAATGAACAATACGTGCCTCCATTCCTTCTGCAGGAGAAGCTGACCGTCCTGCATGGGCTCTACCAGAGGCTTGTGGCAGGATATGTGATGATTCATCCTGTCAAAAGCATGCTGGGACAGTTTACATGGGATGAGCTGTGCAGCATATTGCAGGAGAATGTGGACGCTGTAATGATGGACCTCAACTGTAACCTGGAGAAGGTAACAATTCAACGTTTTCAGAAGGGGCAGTAGTGCTAACTGTTGTCTAACCAGGTTTCATAGATATTAATACGGCTACGTTGGTATTAATCTTGACAGGCTGTGTATGCTGGATTCACCGTGTGAGATGACATTGTCGATGTACGTCTTGAACTATGGTTACATACAATTAGCAATGAATGTTTTAATTCATAATGCCACGTACAAGAAACGTCCATAGCCTCAGCAGATATGTTTAAGGAGTATACTTGTTTCTCAATGTAAAATTGTGGTGTATTTCAAACTCACGCTGGTGGTGTGTGCTGCCTGCACAGCACGTGTTTTGGTGTTTTTATGGTGTTGTGCTTGGTTTTACTGACACACACACGACCCATCGATAATCAATGGTGGTCTGTTATGTGTTCCTATGCCTGAACGTTCATAGAGTACATTCATGTCGCTAAATAAAGTTAGTAATGCATGCATTTACCTTCATATTAAATAGTGCATCCTTGTCGACTAATCCTAATTCCATCAGCACCAAAACAAATCTAAATTAATGCCTAAAAGCTATGATGGCACAAATAGATAGAACTTTTGTTTATACATGTTATGGGTTTGCTATAGCTTCAATCTACGTTTTCAGACATATACCTTAAGTGGACAGCACTTCATTTTATAAGCATAAAAATTAGTGTTGCCATTAAAAATTAATTATTAGATGGCTGCACTGTCTGCAGTTATTAGGTTTAATTAAACTTAATGCAAACACCATTTAAAATGCTAATTATTTTCTTCTTAGATGTTGTACAACCAAAATGGCCTAATTCCATGTGGCTCAACGTTGTCGTACCAGGATGGTGGCTCTCTGCCGACCTGCGTCTGTTCGGGAACCTATATTCCTTCCTTATTTGTTGAAGAATTATTATGTTTTCTCTTATTTTATATCCTATAATTTATTGCTACTATTTGACTTTCATTTGAACTGTTCTGATGTTGCTGACATGCTGTTCTCTGCACAGCTTGGATGTGTAAAAAAAAAAAACCCATAAAGGTTACTGTTGCTGATTTGTTGTTCTTATTTCGTTGTTGTTGACATGCCATTCTCTCCGCAGCTCTGTGCAGTGCTTTGTGACCTTCGGGTGAAAAGTGCACTAAAAATGCAATTATTATTATTAAAATGTAACCTCTTTTTTTGCAGTGTGATATTATGGCAGTATAGGGTGACATTATTTTCCATATTCAACACGTTACATAAACATGACCTGTCATAAACAAATATTTATACATATTTGGCAAGCAAAAGATAAAGACAAAACATTATACAGTTGGATTGTGTATAAAAATTAAAGGCACCTCAGATGCACCAAGAATCATATTCATTACAGAACAGGTTAACTATGAATTGATGTAAATATATAAGAAAAACAAGATGCTGTGTGTTTTGCACGAGGCCATATTTGAAAATAAAAAAAATTTTTACACTTGTGTAATGTGGCGCGCAGGAAAAAATATATATTTAAAATAGGACATTCATGCCTAAACTATGATGCGCTATTTCTAACACAGGTTGCCCACCTTGAGAAGGTGTGCAAGGGCAAGGAGGAGGACATAAAAGAGCTGAAGAAGCGGCAGGATACCAGTGTTAATCGTCTGGTGGAAGGAATGCGAGAGAAGGAGGAGGGCTGGCACAAGGCCAAGGTGGCGCTGGAGCAGCAGTACAACCGGCTGCTAGGCGAGATGCGCGAGCAAGCGCAGGTACTACTACCGTGGCTACCGAAGACAACCGATTTCGGATGGGGGAAAAAATATATATTTTCCGTTTTTGTTGACCTCCAAAGAGTGCTTGTTGCTTCATGAAAACGGTCCTGGGGCAGATGAAGCAAAAGCCTAATTTCATCCGATTATGCAAAGTAAATTTGTTGTGCACAAATAAAATCCCATATTTTCATTACATATGGTATGTTGAAAGCATTGGTAAGGCACCAAAAGCCTAAATGTTATGTAGCAAGTTGTTACGCTTCACAGTTTTAAATTATAAATGAATCACAATAACTACAGTATACATTCTTTATACATGGTTTAAAGTCATGCATGCGTTGTATATGGATTTTTACGTCTGCATAGGGATGCTGAGGTTAATTGTTAGCATTGTCTGAAAACAGGTGCCAGGTAGTGGAATTGGTATCTAACTTTGCCAGCAGAGATAATGAGATCACATACTCACTGCTTGGAATTAATGTCTAGGGGTCAATTCTTTCGATATAGTGTTATATAATTCACATGTGTAATTAAACTTTTAAAGCTAACATATGTGCCACTATTTTTAAAAAAATTGCAGTGATTGGAGTTTCTTTTATATTACCTTCGTTTAAAATGAGTTATCAATTATGTAATTTGGAAAGGAATTAAGGTGTTAATGTATTTCACTGAGAGTAACACCCTTTTCTTCTTAAGCATCCTAACTCTCTTGTAACTGAATATAGGCTTCTTGAATGTTGATAAATTAAGCGTGCCTTTATAGTGTTTTGAACATCTGGCTTGTGTGCTTGATGTACAGAAAAGCCAAGCATCTGCAAGTGATCTCCGTGGGAAGGTGAGCGAACTGACTTGTGAGCAGGAGCGCCTGATGGCGGAGCTGGTGAGCCTGCAGGAGCAGCTTTCCCGTGGTGTGGACGAGCGGGCTGCCCTGCTTACAGCTTGTGCCCTCCTGTCGGGTGCTATCATGCCATTACGTGCTCGAACTCAGGCTCTTGCCACCCAGCGGGACTTCCTGGCTCAGCGGGCTGCTAAATGTGACCACTTTTGTAAACAGCTGGCTGCCCTAGGTAAGGCTCTGTCACTTGAGCTTTGGGGCAAGCAGCAGAAGCCACCGGAAACAGGAGTGGATGAATGGGCATCTGCTTCAAAGGAAGACCAGGTGCTGTCTTCAAAAAGAAAGGGTCTGCTGCGATTTCGCTTGGTTGTGGTTGTTGTACTTGGGGCCAATCGGCTGCAACGGCTGGGTACCTCCACTCGCAGTCTCTTCATGTGGACTGGAGGCACAGGGGATAACGGAGCCATGTTGGTCTGTACCGGAAAAGTGAAGCCCAGTCAAGGCCAAATGAGTAAGTTAGTCTGTATATTTTAAAACAACATATGTTTTGTTTCAAATATCAACCTAGCTCAATCAGGTCTTATTTTCTTCTGTGTTCAGGACTGTGTTATAAAGATAGCGGTTGTGCACAATACACCTGTTTCTGTGCTGCAGGCTCTAAACAAGTGACACAAGACAAAAGAGTGTCTGCTGCTCTATGTTGGCTTTCCAGCCCTGAACTGCAAACAGCCATTATACATTCAATGAGTGAACTTCAACAAGTCATCAAACAAACAGGTGAAGTGCACAGAAACCCACACGTCTTCATTTTGGTTTTTGTATTAAACATTCATGGACAGTAAGTGGCTTCAAAACCAAAAATCCGCAATGACTTTTTGCAACAGTATTTGACTGAAAACTTATTTTCATGGTATTTTTTTTTTTACAGAATTACATGGTGCCTCACTTGGACAGAGTATTCTCACAGCTGCACGGGCAGCCTTTGCTAATTTATTGGACCATCTGAGCATTGAGATGGAGTGGTCTATGGGTTCCAACCACCTGCACTGTGATTGGGGAGAGTCACTTGCGTGGTTACTAAACCAGAGGCTGACCAAGATTATAGCACGTGGTCATTCTGATGAGCAGTGTACCCAGTACACCATGCAGGTACATTTCAGCATAAAATATGTGCAGACTTTTAATCATCAAATTTGAAGAAGAAAAAAATCAATTCGAAATAAATATCGGGTGCTGTTTTAAGTGCTAGACATTCATTGGCAATGCTGTGAACTCCGTTTTACGCTTACGTAAATGATTATGATTTTTTTCTTGATAATTTGATTAGCGTCTTGACCTGGATGGGTGTGCCTGGCATGTGTATCTTGCAGCACTGCGTGGGTTTGGTACAAAAGCAGCTGCTGGAGTTCACAGAGAGACTGCATGCGGCTGAAGTGGAGCGGAGGGCTAACCGGCTGGAGCTCGCCCAGACTCGTGACTTGAGAAAGCACGCAGATCATTCTCGCAGCCTGAAGAAGGAGCTGCGGGAGCTCAGACAAGCGGTGAGCCATGACCTGGCATTAGCTGTCATGCCCTCACATCACCTAATGACCCATTCCGAGTCTAACTATCTCCAAGGGAAGCCCCCCTGCACTTATAATGGCTCTTTGCCTTTAATGTTAGCTTAACCATTGCCTCAACAATTTTACATAAATCTGATGGGTAATGGTTTTGTTGAGCAGTAGCAGTTAATTCACCTAATTGTTGTGCACTGATAAGTACCACAAGATGCACCAGAGGGAATAGAGCTTGTAGCATTTACAATGAAAACTAACATAAATAGGTTTGTCTTTATTAAAAAACGTTCAAATAAACACGATCTTTTCTGCTTTGTGTAACCAAAACAATGTGTTACTCCTAACACGTGTTGACCTCTTGTTTTGCATGGCAGTGCACAGTGTTTATGTGCATGTGGTGTTTTATGTACAGTTTAAATAGGGTGTTTGTGTATTTTTGATGATGTGTTATCTTGTCCCCGCTGCTTCTTGTGGTTTTGTTTCTGGAGGGTTTTCTTTGTTTTTCTCCGGGCTATTTTTTTTTGCATTTTAACCTGTGCTGTTGTCTGCAGACTCAAAACTTGGTCCCAGTAGAGCAGTTTAACGGAGTGTGTGAGGAGCTGAAGAGTGCACTGGCCAGGGAGCAGCTGGCTCAGCACCTCCTCAGGGATCAAGCCCACCAGCTGCAGGAGCTAGGGGAACGCCTGCAACAGCATACCAGCCAGGACACAGAGAAGGAGCAGACTCTTGCCGAAGCCGTCAAGGTGCCATTAAAAAGAAAATAATATGGCAGCAGCGATGTCGGTTCTTGTTTTTGCCAAGTGTAACAAAAGTCAAAATTCTGTGTTGCTAATGGTACGAATCTAACGGTGAAAGGTATTTTAAAAATACATATATTTGGTAATATATATTAAACTGCTTGTGAATGTGGCAAAATAAAGTCATAATAGAAGTCACATGTGAATGGAGAGTTTAAGAATGTTTTGTGGAAAATGTGACAGGATGTGCCTGTGTGATGTTACTGTTGTGTGACTGCAACTTGTTTTTTGAATTAGAGTTTATCGGAGGCCAAGCTGCAGGTACGGAGAAAGGAGCATGCCATGAAGCAGCTGAACCTTCGTTTGGCCCAGATGGAGGATGACAGGCGACGGCTGCGTGATGCCATTCAGGGTACTGAAGATGCCCTTCGCAGTAGTGCCAGGTGAGCTGCTGGGTCCACCATTGATTGTCTTGTGTGATATTTTATGTCTTAGTAGTTGCATCCTTTTTGCAACCAAGGGATTAAATTAAAGGCCCATTCAGGCATATGATACATTTCCTATTTTTTAAGGATGACTTGGGTTTCATGAAGTTAATTATAATACAACAGAATGAGTAAAAACATTTTCAATCAAATGAATGCACGTTATATTTAACAGTGGTTTGTATGGTCATAATGGTTTCTGCACGTGGAAATGATTAACGGTTTTTTTATAAAATAAACATAACATTAAAAAAATGCCAGCACATTATTTACTTGCCCTTCTTTACAACAGTAAAATGTAGATACTGTTTAATCTTCTCTATATATAGAATACTCATTAAAACAACTATATCTGTCATTAACCAGGAATAAGGAAAATGTGACCAATTATATGAAATGTCTGGACCAAAGTCTTCAGCAGGTAAGGCATGATTTGTGTAATTTTTGTTTGTGTCTTCATAAACATGTTTTACATTTAAATAAATAATCTCTTGTTTATTTTCACATTATTATTACTACAGAATAGAGTGTAGTGGACTAGTGTGCGGTGTACGCTTTCTGCATATTTGCCAGCATGTAGGCTCTCTCAGCAGGTTAACTCGCTGACATCCGGCGGTTTTCTCTAAGTCAGCATCAACATTGCTGAGCGGCTCAAAGTTTTTGCCCCATGGCTGCTTGCTTTGCGGGAGTAAACACGCTCTGCGGCGCACGTTGCGTCACGCAAATTATATTTGGTCACTCGGGTTTCATCACTATTCAGTTTCTTGCCATTTCAAACACTCGTAACTGGCAGCACAAATTGTCTAAAATATAATCCCTTTTTTATTCAAATGTGATTTAACTACTTGTGGAGTCGTTAGAACAGTCAACTGCTGAGGGCCTTCCCATGCCATTTAGGTGGTGAGGGTCTTCTGCTTACATTAGTTATCGAAGGTCAGTCAACCATTTAATCGTCACTTCTTCCAGATCGATCAGCCTTCTCATTTCACTTTTAGTCGGTGGTAAAGGACATTCAACAAAGTGGACGGTTGTTTGTGGGGCTGCTCCAGTAACATGTCAGGGCGGCTCACAAATCAAGACGTGGCATCAGGGTGCCAAAACACCCATAACCACATACAAGTCTGTTGAGCCTGGTCCAAGACAGTCTAGATAAATGGGGATTATTTGACCATACTTCATCATGCTAGACGTCACGGGCTGGTGCAAGTGCAGAGCACAGTACAGTACAGCAATGGATTTTGCTTCACTGCACTCCTGTGTATTGTCCAGGCCCTACAGCCTATGACAACCTGTTTGTGCATGGCAGTCTCCCAGTCTAACGGGATGAGGCACATTTTGGGTGATTTGGTCAAAGGCTTTTCGTATAATTTGACTTAAAATAATTCAAACAATTGTCGTATATTTTACAAGGTTTATTTTAATCATCTAATCATAGTATATGTAGTAAAGCACTTGGTTAATTTAACGCCATTAAGGAACGTTTTATCTCGCAATAATGTAATTGCATTTCTCTCCCTGTACACTGCACAAGCACTTCCACCATTTCAAATGGAGTGCTGCTGTCAAGTACCAGCCTTCACATTAACTTCCCGGCCACAGTGTCCGATTGGAGCCACCGCTCACGGCTGAATTAATTTTGGGTGAGAGAAGAGAGTCCGTCTGCCGCTATTACTTCAGGGGGTCGTAAACCCAGCGCAGATGTTACCCTGGAAAGTCATTACCTCACTGTTTAATAATTACAGGGCATCTGTGCATCATTCGCTGATGATACATAAACTTCGCACCAGAAAACAACCTCAGCACTTCTGTGAATTTGATGTTAACCCTTTTCCATTTCCAACTGGCGACAACTGCAGCAGAGCTGAATGAGGTATGGTGATCAAAATATACTGTGTAGTGTTCACATATGAATTTAGGAAAGATTATTTGTTGCAATAAACTAAATTGTAAAGGCGAATGACAATACTGTCAGAGACAAGAGTAATGCATTTCATTTGAACTTCTCAACATTAATAAACACACAATATAAGATTGAGTACAACTAAGAGTGGGGTTTCAGATTTGTTCTGATAGAAAACAAGTTCAATATGACATTTGAGACACCGTTAAAACTTATCTTAATTGGTCAACAAGTACCAATGGGAACATTTCAGAAGCTGAAGCAGTTTGATGACGGTCTTATATCAACATTTTATGTTAATCATTGCTTACAAATATAAACTGCTAAATGTTGGTTAGAGCCAGCATGCTAAATGGCTGTTTGCACACACTGTATTACCAACTAAGTTTTCAATGTATAGAGTTTTGTGACTGTGCGTGTAATAATTAGTTTTATGAATAAATATTTTATCTATATATGGGCTACCCTGATGTTTCTATACAAACAATCTGTTTTGGGAAAGACAGATGCTGTGTAGGGGAGCAAATCTCAGTAGACTTGCATAACATGGTCCCAACATGTGCCGGCAGTGCACAAAACACTCTAATCCCGATTACATTTTCCTCTCTTGGGTTCAAAAACATTCTCTCTGTAGTGGCATCTAAAACACTGATATCTAGCTATCCAACTCGAATATCAAATAAATATACTTACATGCTATCCTGCATCACCATTCCCTCAATGCCTGTCACAGCATTGACCCCTGCAATATTTGAAATGGTGTTTATTGAAACCACATTAATTATGATTTATTTAATCGTAACTGTTTTAGAATATAATGTGCTACAAAGGTCTAATTTTAAAACAAATATCTTAAAGTTTATCTTGTGGAACCGGACATGGGAGATATTTTATACACTACAGACTTTACTATTGAAATGGAAAATAGCACTTGGAGGAAAGTTTTTGAAATTGTCTTGAAGTAGCTGTAAAGATATTCATCATTGGGAATTTGGCTAGTAATCTTAAAAAACTAAAATTGCAGAATACATTGCTTCTTTGGAGTGTGAAGGGGGGAATACCTGCATATGTGTTTTTGAGCTTGTGTCGCATGCATGTTCCTTATTCTTTAAAGTGGCACATTTAAAACTGTTAAAGAGCCATTAAGGATGATATAGCATTTTATCGAGAGGTTGTGCATCAACAGGCGGGCTGTAAATTGTTTGGTTGTTGTGTTTTATTGACTGTGACATTTTATGAAGCGGCTGGAAAATCCAGCCCCCAAGAGGGGGCCCCCTGGTAACATGTGGCAGTTTAATGCCCCATGTGACTGGCCTCATTTTTATGGTGCTGTGATTTATTCTTGTAGCGTCATTGAGTTTGTAGACAACATGCCAAGCCCACCTATCAGTGCTTATCTAGCTTACGCATTTGTTTATCTATTGTGAGTTTATAAATGCATTGTGTATGCAGTATTTTTTTCCAGACTGCAAAACACATTTACAAATAATATGCAGAGCGTTTGACAAATAAGCTGGGAGCCTAAGGAGACAGTGTTGACTATAGATCTGGAAAGTTAATCAATGGAACCTTTACTAAGTGGCAGTAATTTAACATTGAAAGACTGACATTATGATGCAGGCTTCATATTAACTCGCCTGTTTCTAAACTGAGGAACCAATTGCATTAATGGCAAATTGAAATAGATTTGGCGGAGAAATCCCGTTCGTTACGTCTGTTGAACGGCAGGAAAGAGCTATAGTCTTCTCTCCAAAGCCTTCCTCAAGGTCTAATGGTTGCAGTTCCCAGCTACCAATTTTAATTGAGGTCCTCCGTAATCAGCCGGGATGCATTGCAAAATCGATCCCCTTTAAATTTATTCATAGATACATTTTCCATTTCTACAGCACAAGATCGATGGTAGGTCACTTGCATGTCTCTCCTCCTGCAGTGACTTCATCCTGTCTGTGTCCCAAGGGGAGTGGTACTGGTGTACCTTTTGGTGGGGGTGTAAATCAACAGACATTTGCATACATAGATTGTGTAACTAGCAAGATCAGTTCATTTACTTGCTGAGCATTCCAGAAACTTCTATTCTAATCAGTATATTGCTTCCTGACTATGGCATTAATCTTGATAAAATGGAGTGAATTGGATTTTTAATGTTGCCAAACTCCTGAATCTTGTGGCATAGTTGCGTACAGAACTATGTAGTATTATTTCAGGAATTTTAGATTAGTGGTCCTGTAAATGTGAACTATTATTATTATAATGTATCGTTTATTAAATTTGTGCCAGAAAAGTTATATTTAAAGAAAATTAATTATTTTACCCTTATTGTGTTCAGAGTCTTTATTATGTCATCATCATATATCTAAATTGTGAAATACATTCTTGATGAAGAATGTTTAGGAATTTTTTGTGTGGGATCTCTTGACTTGTGCTGTCAATTTTATGGACTGTATATAATGTTGAATACAGTGTAATGGTGTGATGACAGTACTTATTTAAAATGGTAACAATAAAAATGTTAAATACTATTGATAAATCTGTTCTTATATGTGGTTACATTTACTGTAGACATCGAGATTTTCTGGAATCATAAAAGTTGAGATTATGAGGTTTAGAACATTGTAAATAAGCTTGAGGTATTAATATTATATTATTGGGTCAATTTAAATTAACTTTACAAGGATTTGTCAGCAGGAGTTATAGATACAAATGCTCACACTATTCCACCGCTTTTGCCATGTACATTGCTTTACAAAAAAAATATAACTAACAATATACAACAAATATACAACAAATATACAACATCATGGCTTTTACCATATTGCGTGGCAGGGAGTTTAGGAACGTGTAACGTTGAGGAATTTTCTACTGAAAGTCAACGTGGTGGCTTGCAAAGACTTACAATAATGTATTGAAAGTTTCTTAGGACATTTTTTATTTGCGGATTGTTGGGTATCAAACTTACCTCTGATGAAAAAGCACCTGTGTTCTATCACTAAGCATACATTTGCTATCATTTCGAAACAGCTCTTTCAAGACAGGTTTCAACTGTTGTCCATTTACAAGCTAATGCAAGTGATAAGCACTTGCAAAGGGTACAATCCAGTGTTTTTCACTACAGGTGAGGGAGCAGCTGTCCCTGTCGTGGGCCACAGGCGAACTGGCACAACAACCTGCCACACTGGCCCTGGAGAAGGCTATTGCAGATGGGTCCTGCCTGGGTGTGGATGCTGGCATCTGTCAGGTACAATTTGACACCCTTATATACATCTTGCTATTGGTTATCTACGTCTGTGTTTATCTTTTCTTTGGCATCGTCATAATTTTAAGTAATTGTATTGAGATTATAGCACTGACGCTTAAAAAGTTACATGCTGAGCTAAATAACTGTTTTTTTTGTTCGACTATTTCTCTCACGTGTTATTTGTTTGTAAAATAAGCAAAGGTTAATAACCTGTGTCCCTTTCCTTATACAGTAATGAGTTTGGGATTGCGAGTAGACAAGATATTTGAGTCCAGACAGTGCATCCCTGAGCACCACCTGACAGAAGGAGTGTTTTGTCTCCCTGTAGAGCGTTGTGCGAAGCGTATCGGACGTGCTGCAGGCCGCCTGGCTCAGGATATCGGCCCTCGAAAAAGAAATCGCCTCCCACAGACAGCGCATCACGATGCTCAAGGGCGAGTTGCACACCGCCTGTCTCAGGGCAGAAGGCCAGGTAAGGGTTGGAGTAATCTGTGTATTTACTACAAAAGCACGGAGCGCTCGATCTGCAACAGCTATACAAGGGTAGCACTAAACGTTCTGTGTTTTACAAATGTTTGGTTGCTAATGCGAGTTGTAAACTTTAATTTATAACTTGCTTATTGTGTAGTAAAACGTACTGTAAGTGATAAGTAAGGGAGGCATTTTTTCCGTCAATCCTGCTGATAATAACCAGCTTAGATATACAGTGGTGAGAAGATATGTATTAATTCTTTCGAATTTTCTGTATTTCTACATAAATTTGGCCTAAAATGTGATTGGATCTTCATATAAGTCATAATAATGAATAAAGGGAAGTTGATTAAATAACTCTCACTTAAACATCCACTCTTTTATTTACTTATTGAGCAATGTGATCCAAAGTTCATTTCCTTTGTTTAGAAGAGTATATGAACCTCCAGGATAATGCGCTCACTTAAGGGGGTAATTAGAATCCAGTTATTTAAATCAGTGGGGTTACAATCAGGATTGAGTTTGGGTGGCCCTGCTCTATGTGAAAAACGTAAAGTTTGGTTGTCACCATCTGAAGCTGGTCTTTACGCAAGTTTGTGGAAGCATATTATGCACCGATCAAATGAGATTTCTGAGAGTCTCAGAAAAAAAGAGTTGTTGATGTTCATTGGTCTGGAAAGGGTTACAAGACTATTTTTAAATATGTTGGGCTCACCAATCCACTTTTAGACAGATAGTGTACAAATGAATACGAATCAGGGGAGGTTGTCCAGTAGAAACCACTCCAAGAGCAAGGTATACAATAATCCGGGAGTGCACAAAAAACCCCAGGGTATCCTGTAAGGATCTGCAGGCCTCTTTTGCATTGGCTAATCTTAGTGTTAATGAGTCCAGCATTAGAAAATGCTTGAACAAGAAGAATGTTTTTAGGAGAATAGCAAGGAGGAAACCACTGCTTTGCAAGCAGAACATTGCTGCCCATCTCAAAGACCACCTGGATGATCCAGATGGCTATTACAAGAATATTCTGTGGACAGATGAGTCAGAAGTGGAAGTTTTTGGCTTAAATGAGACATGTTGTGTTTGCAAAACCCAAACAATGCATTCCAGCATAGGAACCTTATCCTAATTGTGAAGCATGGTGGTGAGAGTATCATGGTTTGGAGCTGTTTTGCTGCTTCAGAATCTGGACGGCATGCCACTATTGATAAAACCATGCATTCTGGGTAGTAGCAGCAAATTCTACAGAGGGAAGTGAGGGCATCCGTCCGTGAGCTGAATCTCTACAGAAAGTGGGTCATGCAGCAAGAAAACGATCCTAAACACACAAGTAAATCTGCAACAGAATGGCTGAAGCAGAAGCGATTTCATGTTTTGGCATGGCTAAGTGAAAGTCCAGACCTTAATGCAATTGAAATTCTGTGGCAAATCCTGAAGCGAGTAGTTCATGCAAAAAGCAGTTCTGTAAGTATGGGCCAATATATCTCCTAGTGCAGGACTGATCAACAGTTACCGCAAATATTTGGTTGGCGTTATTGGTGCTCAAGTGGGTGCCACCAGTTCTTATTCATCTGGGTGTCATATCCTACAGGACGTTGGTGACAATGGTCTTCCACAAATCTCTACTCTTTGATGTTCTAAGAATGTCCACTGTTGACATGTACATCCATTTTAATAGACTCTTGACGTAAGTCAATCTCTTGCATCGACGATCTCTCTTTCCTTCAGTTGTTCCAGTATAACCAGATTTTCATTTTCCCCTTTTTTCGTAATATGCTTGATAAAACTTCGATTGTCTCTTTGTAATGTTGTTCAATATCTTCCATTGACATCATCATCGTTATCAATACCCGGTTAATCCTCTGGAGTGTTGCGAGGGGCTAGAGCCTATTGTGGCAGACACGCCGCAAGGCGGGGCTATAGCCAGGATATGACGCCAAAACATCGCAAGGCACTGGGGGCAATTTATTCAACAGGCCATTAACCTAGGCAGCAGCGTGTCTTTGGACAGTGGGACGAAATCGGAGTATCCGATGAAAACCCACGTGGGCACGGGGAGAACACGTTAACTCTAGACAGAAAAGTACCCAAGCCGGGAACCGAAGCCGGGACCTTCTTGCTATGAGGCTGCAGTGCTACTCACTGCACCACCACGCCGCCCCCTTCTACATCCCATTCTTGCCAAAATGTCTTCATATGAGGTGTGACTTGTCCAGGATACCTTGAAGATGTTTTTTTTTAAAACCACATTTCAGTTGCTTCGATTATCTTTTCCATACGTGGCGATTTTGTCCAACATTCTAATACATACCTGAAAACTGGTACAATGTAACAATACCGAACTCTTATTTTCGTCGCCATATAAATGTCGTTATTTACGACTATCTTTTTTCGTTATGAAAAGCTATCTTTGGCCATCCACTATCTTCCGTTTTATTTCATGATCACATTTACTGTATGATTTTATTCACGTCCCAGATGGTTGAATTTATTAACCTGTCTTATATTTTAATTACCTCTTGATGTTACATACAGGTATTATTTTGTTTATAATTACCATTCTTTCTGTTTCCCTAGCAATGATAGTTAAATCCTTCTCCTCACTTTTACTAACAACCTTATCCTGAATATCTTGCAGCCTTGCACTTACTGAATGTAAACGTTCACATACTTTTTTATGACAAAGGAATTGACTGTAATGATGTAGGTTATCACGGCTCGATGTACGATGATTGCTTCGAAAAGCTGCTCCCAATGGAGGTAGAGGGAGCGATCGACTCGACGTGGCTGTCCCGAGACAGCAGCTTTTCAAAGCAATCATCAAAGGAATTGAATGTTGGATCATTTCCCCAATAAGTAAAAATTAAAAAGGAGACGTTTTCGTGCGCTATTTATGTAATCAGGCCCTCTTCATCTCTTATTAGGACTTAGATGAAGATCTGATCATGTTTAAGGTATTTTTTTGCAGATATTTGGAAAATTCCAAAGGTTTCAAGTACTTTTTTCACCACTATATATCAGTCCATGAAGAGTACAGTCACTGTGATTAGTATTTGTTGAATGTTATGTTAGTCCAACATGGATATTGTGCATAATTTATTTGTGGAGAATGTCTCGCATGTAAAAATAAATAAGTTTCGAAGCATAACTTTAATTCGATAGATAACGTTCTGCCACAACGTGACCTAACCCAAAAAATTGAAGATAGCATGCATTAACCTAGATACTTGTAAATTACATTTATGTTATGATTCACATGTTTCCAAATCCATCTTTCATCTCCACCGGCCATCACAATTATTGTGTGAGTCATGAATCATATTATTACTAAAGTTAATTTTATAAATCCGCGTGGCAAAATGTTTAAAAAGAAAATTAACAAAAATACAAAAAAAATTCTAAAAAACAACATGGAAGCTGCATTTTTTACTTGGGTAAGGAGTGGAGGAGGGAATTGAGTTTGGATGGAGTTGCGACATGGCAGGCCTTTACTATGGCAGCTGGAGCTGGCTTTCATCGATAGTGGGGAGGACAAGACAAACCGCCCTGGCATGAGCACAACTAAGAGAACATGCTCACTTGCTGCTTGCAAGAGAATGCAGAATGTACACCCACGCCAAAAAATGTCACACAAGGGCTCGCCCTACAATAAAAAATGCCACTCCTTCAAACCTCGCTTGTGATTGACCAATTAAATTTATATATATTGCAATGAATTTCTCAGCGGGACATTACACAATTTGGTATCTTATTCTAGTGCAAAGATTGCACTATGTAGGCATTTAAATTAAGCATCTTGTGTGGGTTTTGCAAACTCGTGTTGAGTGTAAACACATAGACCCCTAGTGGGTCACACATTTGCTGCTGATTTGCAAATCTAATGTTCTTTAAGCTCAATACAGCTTCTGTAGATGTAAAAAAATCATTATGTTTCTGCCAATGTGATCCCTTGGTAATGTACATCTGTAATTGTTCCTATTTGGCCAAGGACTCATTTGTAATCTTAAACACAGTAAATTTTAAACTTAGTACTTTTTTCCTGGGTAATGTTTCCCAATCCTCTCTCCCCAGTGATCTGTTACAGCAAAATTGCCTTAGAAAAAATGTGGCCTGATGGACTTTGCCATCAATTTTGTGCAGAAATCTCCATCCACATTGAGAGAACGGAATTGCTAATATGTGTATTCCTCTGTCAAATGGACAGCAGTATATTGTACTACAAGAGCTTAGTTTTTCCTAATTAAAATTCAGAGAGAAATGCACTAATAATTACAAATTTTACAAAGCCGAAGTCTTGATGTTTTTAATGTTAGCCTTTGACCGATGCGGTTAAGACCTACAGCTGTAAAATTCTTGTCAATCAAGCTCATTGACATTTCCAGGAAATAATGCTTGTACCGTGGGAATAACCTAGGGTTCCTAGCATTGATTAAAGGAAATTCTGTGGCTGATGAAGTTGCGATACACGTAACCACAACTGTTCCATCTTGCCGCATGATCAAAGATGGGTAACGCTTCTTTAAAAAATATTATAATAAGTGTCTATTGTGTTCATTATTATGGAGCTCTTTAGGATACGAATAATGTTGTCTCACGTACTTCGAGATGATCATTAGGAGTTTAGCTTACAACCTTCGCCGTAACATAGACCACTGACTGTATGTTGGTTGCACATCTCTTAAAGTATGCCAGTTTCGGTACACACTCAACCAGGTACATTTTGAACGTTATAATGCATTGCATTTGGAAGGGAAGATAGGGGAGGTTATGTTGCGCACTCCTGTACCAGCCACATGCTGCACGACTGCCAACGTTTGTGGCCGCATTACAATGCACAGTGTAAATTCTTCTTAACTTACATGACCACATACTTTTGGAGAGTTAATGCTCCCTTGTACATGTGTTTTATCAGTTATTCAGCACACTATTTAAAAATGTTTTGAATAAACAACAGGTGTCATACAAGTGAATTACCAAACTAGACATTAATTAGAATCTGCAATGAAATTTACTTTGCTAATGCTAGCAGACTGAAATTAATCAAGTATATATAAACTAAACTTACTTTTTGCGTTAAAATAATAAGCGATTTTTGGGTGAAAAGTTATTCTCAAATTGAATTTTGTTGTGCCAATGCAGCACGCTGATGCCAAGATTAATTGTCCTGCTAAGTAAATTTCCCTGCTATGTACTGGCATCACATCCTGGGTATAAACCCGCCTTGCGCATTTTCTGCCGGGATAGGTTCTGCCCCGCCCCCCCCTCTCCCGCCCGCGATCCTGTACAGGACTAAGGGGGGGGGGGGGTGATATGGAACTGAACAATGCAACATGTTGTATAAATCCCACTAGAAGCTCACTGGAGTGTCTCATAGGAATTAGGCTATGTTCCAAAGTAACTGAATGCATCAAAACAATTTCCAAACATTTCACACAACAATTTCTGTCATTTAGAAGACTGATTCTTATATTGTATGGATAAAACACCCCTAATGGCAGTAATAAAGTAGGAGAAAACCAATGAAACCCATTATTTGCACAACTATAGCTATGTTATTTGTTGAGGTCACATTCGTGGGGTCACTGGAATTCCCCAAAAGGCACATATGCAGTGGGGCTGGTGAGGCAATGGATGAATGATGATCGTCCCTTTTCCTGATGTTGCAAATCCTGAAAATGGATACCGGTAAATATCCTCCAAAGGAGGTGGTTAGGTCCTTGTCCCAAGCCGTTGTGCCCATCAGTGTCAGAAGTAGCTGACAGCCCCCCCCCCATCTTGCTTAGGAGGGTGAGCTTCCCGCTAAAAGCTAATAGGGAAAGCAGGAAAGCTGCTGACAGGGCCATTTTCGGATGAGTGCCATCCCTTGGAGAGACAGCAGGCTTGACAGCAGGATTGAGTCCAGTGGCCGCTGAAAGCTTTCTAGTGCTCCTTGATGGGTCTGGAGATGATATGTCACTTTGGATAAAAGCCTGCTACCGAGATGTTTTCATAGCTTCTGTTTTAAAGTGCAGCTCGCGCAACATACATAATGCATCGCTGTTCACCTGTACAGGACCTGTTTGTTTGATACATTCAAAGCAAACGTGTCAGACCGCAGTCATCATGCCACGCTCGTCTGTTATGTATGTTGCTCAGTGGCGAGTGGACAAACATGTTTGTTTTGCTGCCAATGGCTGAAAATGGACAGAGATTGACCTCAGCCAACAAGATATTTGCAACACCTCGCTGGGATGAGTCATATCATGCAAGGCATAGTAGTTCAGTACTTTATCCTATTATTCTAGATCGTTGCTAAAGGAGGTCATCTAAAAGTTAAAGAAATTGAGATTGTGGACTTTTGCAATTGTATTTTAGTATCCTTTTTCCAAAGGTGTAAGGTCTTAATGCTACTTCACAACCTTTATGTTAACACTTGATCCTGAGCAACCCTGTTTATATCAAGGTGCCATCTACCGTTGACACGTAAAAAAAATCCTCTTCAATGTACTGATGTAGGTTTTCACGGCTCCCCTCCAACTTTCGAAATAAAAAACACATTCTGTAGTCTGTCTGATTAAAATAACACGAGTACCTGTATACAATGATATTACATGACGCAAGACCACATAGGTTATAGAGCTGCATGGGGTGACAGAATATCCTTCCTGTCAGCTCTCATACCATCTTGCCAATTATGTATCGTCGCCTGCCTCCAACAAGTGAAGAGGTGTCGTAATTGGAGGGATTAGACAGCTGTGAGTGCCCGGGTGTTCAGCAGTGCAGGGGGTGTGGCAGGCCGTGACATTTAGTAATGGACACTTCGGAGTTGGGCAGCCATGTGCGAATAGATTGGCACTAGCTGGAAAAGTGGGTACAATTTTGCCCTATTTTCTCATGTCATCTGTATCCCACAGTGGCAGAAAAAAGAATGAGTGTACGTCATATCCTATGTTACACTCCAAGAGCAAGATATGTATTAACATATACTCCATAATTAACTATTATTATAATTCTGTGCCATAATCTATGCATTTTGGAATTTCATCACTTTGAATACAGGAATAATTGAACAATTTGTAAATATACAGTTGGGATTTTCGCCGGGTACTCCGGTTTCCTCCCACAGTCCAAAAGCATGCTCCTGGATAGGTTGATTGGCTCGCAGACTAAAATTGTCCCGCAATGCCCGGCGATGGACCGGCGTCCCGTCGTCGGGTGTATTCCTGCCTTACGCCCTGTGTTTCCGGGATAGGCTCCGGCTCACCGTGACCCTATATAGGATTAAGCGGTTTCAGATAATGAGATGAGAGATTTATAATTCGCTCTTCAACAACTTGCATGTCTTCATGTATTAGTGAATAGAATTTTAATGTTTAAACACGCCCAAAAACACTTGATTTCACTTGTATCTTAACCCAAACGACTTTGCCGAGACAGAAAATAAACTACCCAGATTGTATCTCGTGTATAACTTGCCGATTTTTCATTTCTGCAAAGGTCACGGATGCATGCGTGGACGCGTGGCGGAATGTCGCCAACTTGGAGCGGAGCTGTGCAAGAGTGTTCCTCCGTGACACAGACCTTGGCGGCTCAGACCGTGCTAACGGGGCCAGCTCGGCGGGACATCACACCTTGCCACTGGAGGGCAGCCGTGAACTCCCCGGGGAGTCCGTTTCTGCAGCAGAACCACGCGCTGGCTTAAACAGCTCCCCGCGGAAAGCGTCGGAGAGCAGCCGACCACGCTCACGTGCTCGCTCCGACCCCACGGCCCAGAGTGCTGGTACCCGTCACAGCCAAAGGCGCTCTCCTTTCAAATAGGCCATCGATCAGGTGTCATCTTGAAGTGACAATAAAGGAAGGCTTCAGAAGTAAACTTGATAATTTTCCCAAAAATTAAATTACAAATTCCGTGTTTGGGTTATGTTATGAATTGTGTTTGATGTTGTGATAGTATATGCCTTTGTGTGTGTATTAGCAGACAATTACCTTAATCAATAACATACAACTTACTAAAGTATTTAGTCGCCATACGTTAATTTGTACAGTTTAAAACACTATGTAATTTCAGTTTTAATGCCTAAGTGGTTTATACATTTGAATCTTTACATGTCATTCTTTAAGCACATTTTTAAAATGTCTTCATTATTTCATTTACAATGGAGTGAGTGCAAGTATAATGTGTTTTTTTCAATAATAGCTTGCAAAAAGGTTGTTTCTGAGATTTCACATTACATATAGTGTTAATATGCTGATTTTATCAAAATATTGGTATTAAAATCATTTGCACTTTGGTTTTATTTGTATTAAATTGATAAATACTGTAATGTGATGAGTCAAATATTAGTTGCCAGGTGCCGATTTCTGTTGGGCCGAGTGGGCATTTCCTGGACTAGTCCTGTGGCCATATATTCACGATATTAATAAAAACAACTGTTATCGATGGATTGCATTTTTAGGTTAGGTCACGTAAAAAAATGTTTGTTTAAAAAAAAAAATTGTTTTACGTGACCTAACCCAAAAAATGGAATCCATTGATAACATTGGTCACGAAAGCCTTCGAATTAAAATTAAACAACTGTTGTTAACATTATTAGTGGGGGATGTGTTATGTACAGTATTCATATATTAAACAAATGTTTTGAAAAATTAGTTCTGCCACATTGCTTGTTTATATCAGTGTGGTTAATTCAATTGGGAAGCGGTGTCCCAGCGGTTAGCGCGCTGGGCCTACAAACCCGGCGACCCGAGTTTGAATCCCGCTCACGGCCAACACCAGTGACGATTTTCTGGATCATTCCTGGGCCTCCCCGAGGTCGACTCAGCCTCAAACGAGTACCTGGTGCAGTGTGTAAACATCGCCACTAGGGAGACAAAGGCGGCCGAGCGTGGTGCTGGTCACCCACCCGCTCGTGTGCCGTGTCGACCTTCATAGGTGCTCACTAACGGCACTTGACCGTACAGTCTCTTAAGGCTATTTGGGGTATCTTAGTCTTTGGTTAATTGAATGTAACCTGAATGTCGAGGTTAAGATGTCTAACTTTAACATTCAAGTGCCGACCCCAACGGTTATTTTCGGCCTTGGTAGTAAATAAACAATGTAAATAAATGGTGCTGCGAGTGATAGGATTTGTGTTACCGAAATATAATTCTGCTTAGGTTATTATCCAGTACAGCTAGCCTGCAAGGGCCAAATGACACCAATCTCTTAACGATAACAACACTAAGCAACCAGTAAATGCATTGCAAAAAAATCCAAACCACCCTGTGTCCCTTTAACGGCTTTGCAACAGTAAACTAATCAGCAGCAAACACAGTTCACTGCACATGGCCTGACCTCATTTGCTCTGAAAGAGCGCCACGTAAGGAGCGACACTGCAGACAGGAGGGGGCAACAGCTCAGCTTTGCCTCTGAAAAGTTTGATGACAAGCCCAGTGGGCGAAATCGCTCTGCAGAAATGGACCCCTTAATCTTTTTCACGTTGTTGGCTCAACAACCTCTGGATGTGATAAGGTATGAATGCAGGGTTTCTGTAAAGATATCGTCCATTATTACATGATTATATATAGACGGTATGTTGAACTGGCTGTTTTAATTGTTGGCTCACGTATTCATATTTACAGTACTTAGTAAAACAATAACTAATGCTGGAGTGATCTAACATCGTACAGCAATCGTTTGACACAATCACACCCAGAATGTTGGCATGTACCTAGGACTCATCTATTGGATTTGTGTGGTTGCAGTAAAATCGTTCTGCTACCAAGGTGTCGAGATTTGTAAGCTTAGAGCATACTGCTAACCTATATTTGTTTAATAATAATAATAATACAGTTCCTTCATGGACATGCAATATTTCACATTTAATGCATTGGTTCAGATTGGTTGTGTTTTTCAATCACCGATGATTCATAACCTGGCAAATGGTCTTGCCATAATGACTTACCAACGATGTGAATGCGCTGGTCAATATCTTATAATGCAATTAATTGTGTAAGTACACTCCATAAAAAATGCTAAGAAGAAGGGTCATAGCATCAAGCTGAATATTGTAAGCTTGTCTAGCTTAACACAAAAAATAAGACACGTTCAGGCAGTGTGACCTAATAAGGCTCAAAGAGGGGCGTGTTCTCAAGTGTCAGATGGCGTTCCCTTGCATTTACAGTGGATCAATGTTAAAACATTTCCTGAGTTTACATTTTTATTTGACAGTTGCACGAGCTGAGGGCCATTACCATTTGATCCGGTTTCGCTTGGTCAACACCTTTGGCTGTGATGGATCGCTCACACGGGTTGGACGACCAACGTTGAGATGAAGCGAGGCACAGCATGTGGGTGGAATTAATGCCATTTTATAAATGACACTGCACGCACCGTAAGCTGCTTAAGAGAGCCGGCGATACTCTGCATTTCCTTGATCATGGCTTTTCATGCGCACTGGCCATCTTACATTACTCTTGGAAATTAGACTTAGGATTAAGTTAGTGAAAATGATAGCATCTAACGCATACTTAATAGGTCACCAGGGGTTACTTAAATACATTATATGTTGAACATAGTGTGACATTTTCTTTTTTAAAGCTGTTTTTGCTTCATAAATATTTTATTTCAAATATGCAATTAATGTTAAGACATTTCGCTGCTATTCCTCGGTCATATTTAAGTACAGTATTACATCAAACTACTTAATCATTAATGCAATTTGTGGAGTTGGATTTTTATTTTACATCTTGAGCATCAGGAAAATCACTGCGAATTCACTTAAAGCACAACTTAACTTGCCAAATGTGTTTACAATATATTTTCGCACAGCTTATCAATTTATATATATATAAATTCTGTTGAATATTTGAGAAAAAAACTTCAGTAAATGGTCTGTCATGCACATGAAACAAGTGATGAAAAAATAAAACTTCACAAAATTAAATCAAAATTGACAGTCTTAGATGCAAATGTGTGAAGTTTTAACTCGTTCTAGGTTGAAATGCTTTCCAAATCCGACTTTTGAGAATCCATCTAACACGCACACATTTTATGCAGCTAACGTTTTATCTGCAGCGATGAATGTTGATTAACCAAATATGAATACAGTCATTGCTTGCTGATCATTCTGCAGCTATTTAATGTACGTTTCGTTGTTTAACAACATACATTTTTATGTCAGGAGAATTCGCACGGTTGTCCTCGAGACAAATTAAGGCTGTTAAGGAGCAGAACGCTTTCGTCGTCGCCCTAACATAAATACAGAACGTGGTGCCGTGGGGCGGTTTTGGGCTTTCGCCTTGAAACGGCACTCCTGGCCACTATTGGCCGTGGCTGGTTAAGCGGCATGTCACCGTGGGCACAAACCATGGCCAATTGGCGGAGTCGTTTGACGGGAAGCAGTCACTTAAATCAACAGGCCGCTTGTGGATTAACTGACAGCAGCCCCCTCCTGACTGTTTGATTGGACTCTTCGCTGTTCGGGTGTGTGTCAGAGTGATGACAAAGGCAAGTTTGAACAGTTTCCTCCATTTGGTTATTTTCCTTCTTAAATTTTGAGCATTTCCCCTCTCTGCGTACACAAACTTAAACTGGTGATACAATGCACGCACGTGTTGTTTCCCGCTGACTGCGGTTGATGACAGGAAAACATTTCCTTATAAAAGCGCACGGTCAACAATCTATTGGAACGATGCACTAAATACACTAATGCCATTTCAAAACGTATGGTTTTTTCGGAAGCGGGGAGGGGGGGTCATAATACTTTGTTTAACCTTGAATATTCTTTATTATTATTTATTTAAAGTAAATAAAGAATGTGCCGCAGAAAAGCTAAAGAAGGGCTGTGTCGTCATACACTTGACAAGATTTGCATCCTCTTCGGTCCAGAGCACTGCCATCAAGACAGCCGGTCGCTTTTAGCCTTGGCTACCAACGTGTCTACACTTCACAACAGAAATGGGCAAAGATTTTATCTGAATTGTGGCCCAATTTGTTATTGAGATTTTTAAAACATAATATACTGCTGTGCCGTTTGCCATTAATCATAAAACATGCAGAGTAGTTATGGTATGGAGCTTCATTTAATGTGTATGCTTACCTTCAGATAAAAACACACGATTTACAAAGGACTTAAAATAGACATTAATTGTCTTTGTCACTTTATCGAGCGAATAACAATGTTAAAAGGCACAGCTGACAATGTAAATTTATAAATGTTCTCTATTTTCGCTCAAGCCTTTTGCTCGACACAGTTAAAATCACGATATTGTTAAATTCATATCGTGCAATAAAAGCCTACAAAGTTCAAGCCACCGTGGTCAATCGAGTGAAAATAGGCCATAATTTGTGTGCGTGGAATTTACATACTGAAGAGAAGGAAACGTACAGTCAATCATTATCGTGTTGAACGTTATGCTGTGCTAGAAGCGTATCTCGTTCCAGACTAATTGAGTCTGCAGGATCGATAGAGATGTTAATGTTTCAGAGCCTTGTCACGGACGGTTCAATAGGGGTCAGATTTCTTCTTTCGCTTGTCTCCCTCGTGCTCTCATGGCGTGTGGCCCCATTGACAAATTCAGTTACAGCCCGATGGTAAGCGGGTCTTTTTCTTTTCAATTACTCCACGCGACTGACCCACGCCATGAGGACCTATATGCTTTGTTGTCACCAAAAATGTGTCATTTAACCGTGTTTAAATCTACCGTGCATACGTTAAGAAATGTTGAACACATTGATGTAATCCAATCCCCCTTGCAAAAGAGGGAATAATTTATGTGCCTCAATGGGTATATTTTACCTCCTAGTTTAAATAAAGGAAGTAACAATAGCAACTGATTTGGGTGACAACCTTTCAAGGTTAATATTATTTAATGGCAGTTGTTCACGGCAGGCTAGGGTTATTCTACTGTAGCATAGATCACCAAGCCATAGTTATATAATTGTAAAAAATATACCTATGCGTTATTGGTGTAATCCAACATATATTGTAGGCATGTCTCGTTCCTGAAAATAAATGTTACGCAAACTTCGTTGCGTAAATTACCATTAATAGCGTATTATTTTAACACATTACTTATGGCTATTACACCAACTCCAAAAACACGAATTTTTTAATGCAGACTAAATGGACTATACAAGGATGTCCCTGGAGTCGCGGGCGTAAAACCACACGAAAGGAATGTTGCGTTCGGTTGTTCTTATTTTAGGTAGCGCACATTAATAGCTGGCACAAGAATCTGGTGCAGAACAATAGTGCTAACCCATTCAAGAGGTACTTTATTGGATCATTTTTGGGATTACTGGATACATTGCGGGATCAACACACTAAATAGCCTACGTGTGAATTGTGTCGTAGGGTATTTTACGTCTGCGAGCGGGCAGACAGGATCTGCCCGCTCG
>JAZEWT010000001.1:16281473-16304269 GCA_036362905.1 Mordacia mordax
CCAGGTTTTCAATCCTAATATTATTGTCTGAAAGTTGTTAGACAAGCGGAACACCTGCCACATATCAACAATTTTGTTTTGTAACTAAGCGTGCACATGTTCATCATATGTGCTTCTGTAAAGTCATTCAGAAAACACAGCATGTTTTACTGTCAGTCCATCTACTATGAATATTCCAATATTTATCTCGTTAATTAATATTATGAACAAAGTATTAGGAAACTTTAGACACTACTACGAGTGTGTACACATTGTACATTGTTGAAATTTAAATGCTTGCTTGATTTTTTTGTAAATATTACAACATTTGAGATAATTGTATTCAAGTCTTTTGTTGTTAGCTTAATGAGTAATTCAATAATTACCATGTTTATAACTTCATCCCTACACATTGAGACGCATTGTCTGATTTGCGAAGGGGTAGACCTGAGTTAGAAGAAAGACACCCAGGTTGAATTGGCCATTGCACAGCATTCGTAACTTTGGTTACTAACACCCACATACGCCGTTAACCGTTGCCCAAGCACATTCCAAATAACGGGAATTATTTATTTTATTCTGAAATTTTGAAGTGGTGCAGGAGGTACCCTGTTTCGTGTAAAAAGTGGCACATTTATCTGAGCACGAGTGGAAATCGCAGTGTGGCATTCCACGTATGCCAATTAAAGACGCCGTTACAAAAAACAATACTGGAAGCTCACTTGACTGCTGAAACACAGTCACGGAAAACGTACGTAAAGTTGGCGTTAGAATTGAGAACCTGGTCCAAAAAGTCGATGCGGACCTAATGGCGAACTTTAAATGAACTTCAAGGTAGCGTGCAGTTCAGTGCAAAAATGAACATTAGCGCAGGGATACACGGTACGACACAAGAAATCGACAGCGCGTTTTATGGCAATTCATACCAAACCAAGTAAACTGGCATATTTTGAAGCGGAAACTTAGCTATATATTAGGACATGTGCATGCTCTAAAGTGCGATACATGACACTGTATCGTTTGAAAAATATTTCATTGAATTGCAGCTAGCTACTGTACAATTTCACTGTAATTAATTACAAAAATTTGAGTCATGACAATTTAATTTATAAACAATTTTGTTGCTGTATAATTACACTTCGTTGTTAGATTATAGATAAATTGCATGAAGGATTTTTTTTTTAATTCGTAAAAAAAACATCACCAGTCGTCATTTTTAACACCGTTTGTGCTTTAAGATCGCGGCGCAACAACTTTAAAATCTCAACTATGGCTCACGTTTGCTTTGAAGGACCCGGAAGCGGTACGCGGGCCATCCGATCTGCCCGACCAGTTGCTGGCGCGGGTGCCTGATGATGCTGAACGTTGTTGTCAGCGAAACGTCAAAGTACAATACATTTTTTGTAAAATATTGTGGGGTCGCTTTTCAACACACCAGTGTGCTGAGATAGTAAAGGAATTGGCGCGTCTCCTGTTCAACGCGACAACCCCTTGCTGATTGGCCGTGTCGGGTGGTGGAGGGTTAAACGACACTATTTTACAATTTATAATTTTCTACGTGACCTGACCCAAAAAATGGATTTCATTCAACTCATCGGTGTTTGTGGTTTCGCAGTTGACATTGTGCAGCATTTACACTCGCACTTGTAAATGGTAAACGATTTACGATTTGTAAATGTTTCAGAACAAACACAATGAAGAGTTTGGTACTCTCCCTGCCGCAGGTTCGCTTTTGAATGCGGCGACTTTGCAAACGTTTGACTCAAGGGCGTCTCTAAATGACTGTAATAATGCAAAATCTTCTGACAAAGCAAAGACGTAAAAGCTCATTTAGCGCCGACGTATATGTATAGCTTGTTATGAAAATCAGTTGAACAATATAAAACATATTTGCAGGACACAAGAACACAGTATTTTACGTGTGTGAACTTTAGCATTCGTACAAAAAATGAATTAAAAAAAATATTCTGTTAAATTAGTTTACACTGAGCGTCATCAAACCCATTTTGCAAAGCAAAAAAAATCTGAATGTGTGAAAGAAATTTGCAGCAAAATACAAGCAATAAAGTTTGCTTTGTTCTGTTGAATTGATCCATGCCGTACCGATCTGATCTCCGCCGAACCGGTTTCATGGCATCCTTATTAAGCTGCCTTCAAAGTGCTTACTATTCTTGTGTTTTGCATCGCTCAAATGAAGTGACCACGTACCTGACAAAAGTACATTTTTCTGCTCAGACTGCGTAAGATGCAAGAGAAACTCTTTTTCTTCTAGTTCAATAGGTAGTACAGCATTTAAGCATCAAATTAAATATAATGTACATTGCAGTAAACTGTACTTAAACATTACACGATTAAAGCTGTTATTTTACAGAATACAAAATGGGATTATAAAACATTTTAAGCAAAAAAATTGCAGTAATGAAAACACTTTTAATAGTTGAAATAATAAAATATATTCATATGCTTTGAAATTTGAAAACATTTAATGTCATGTAACCACAAATTAAATATTTTTCTGCTTTAAAAAAAAGCAGGTTCATTAACATTGACATTTGCAGTCGCAAGCAGTTTGTTGGCATGTGTTAATCTGTGGACATTTAATTTTTTTACAAAGCAAAAATGTATGTAAAATATAACAATATTTGAACAAAAATTGTCAGTAAACATTTTTGGCCAATAGGCCTTCAACAGGTGTACCATTTCTGTAGTTCATTTTCATAAAAAAAAAATAAATGACAAAAATTCTGTCTGCAGGATTCCAGTGGTTTTTGGTTGTTGTTGTTCAGAGTCCCTGGGTCCCCCTTCCTTGAGCTGGACTAGATGTATCGGCGAACACAATAAAACATATCTGTGAATTCTCCAGGAAGTACATTACTGCATAAACCACACGGTGGTTTGTTACAAAACAACATTACAGAACTCACGTAACGCGAATGCAGTTACGTTTACTTGGTGTTTGATGGGTGTTTCTCAATAATCTTCATAAGGATGATTTGTACCTTGGTAAAATCTGGTGTTGCCAGCGTCCACAATGGAATTAAATGGTGCTGATAATAAAAAAAAAACATGGGAGCGATTAACATTCAAGAAAGGGAAGTCTGTAAAGATGCTTCTGCAAGTAATAGTCATCTTGTGGAATTGTACCTTGATTAATATCACTTTTTCTTCATAATTTTAAAACCATTTAACGGTGACTTTATTTTAATCAGTGCGATTATGCACGATTAATAACATTTGTGGTATGGGGGTTATCTTACAACTAAGCTATTTCAAAGGCAGGAATCACTTTATTATGAGTTGAGTCAATCAACTGCAGTTAACAAGTACACAATCTATACACAATGTGCAAAAATGGGGTAATTGTAGAAAAAAATAAGTAAAAAAGGTAAAATTAAATACTGGCACCACAACGTATCTTTCACAGCAGAATACTTCTCAACGTCATTCCATATAATCAGGACAACATAATGAAATCTGGGTGTAAGTATGATGTAACACTAGGCCAATCGCATAAAAGTGACGCTGATGCGGGGATAGAATGAACGCCCATTAACAAGACACGCTCAGCGGACTGAATGGCACACGTGTGGGCAGTTGTAGTTACGAATTCCGCTAACCACATTAAGCACTCGGGAGCGGACTCCGCATTTTTCGTCCCAATAACATGAATCTTGGTTGGCAATTGTACAGCAATAGTCACCATGTCACATCCGAGCCAACGGCTGCTTGTGTTGCGAAATGTATGATCATTGTACTTGTAAGTGCCTCAACAATTACGTCTCTCTAAGTACCAAAAACAGCAGACGTACAAATTCTAACGATTTATCTGCGAGTGATGGTAGTGGATCTAACAATATAGAACGTTCAAATAGTGAAACTGTAGTTATAATTTAGTTTTTCCTCTTTGGCCACTCCTGTGCATTTATGGATTCTATAGTTTTCAAGTAGACATGTGGTGCCCAAATGTGCAGCGCTTGCAGTATCACTGCCACGCACGCTGACTGATGTCTGGCTCACTCCCCTGTGCGTCTGCAACAGGCTCAGTCTTAAAAAAAAATATTTACAGAAAGCAATGTTCTAAAAATTACTCGCAACAGATTTGTGTTAAAGTCTGTAAACTTTTAATATCGGTACCAACACATTATGGATAGCCTTTACGGAATGGAATCGAGAAATGTTTATTAAAGTGATGCTGCACGGAGGAAGTGTCTACGTTTCTCAACGTGGGGGTTGACATGACTTCGTGAGTGTGGTTGCGCGTGTGGGTCTACTAAGAAGTTGGAACATCAGTCGACAGCTGGTGGCTTTTGTTCCCTGTTAATGACCCGATGCTATGACCTTGTGCGGTGGGGTCAGGGTGACAGGAAGCCACATGTGGATCACATATGCAAGCCGCCACATCAGTCCCTTCGACAGAGACATAAACAAGTTACAGCTGGTGCCAATGAAATGTTTTTTTTTTCTCTTTTTCAAAACGAATCTTGAGTCCAGTAAAAAAAAACCCTATGAGGTTGCAAGGCTGTGTTTTTTTGGAATGGTTAAAGCGATGCCGCTAAAAATGTCTGTCCTTGCTTCTAATCGGTCATACTCAGAGGCAAGTTTCTGTGCAAGTTTGGGTTCTGGCTATGTCGGTTCCTACTGCGAACAGATGAGAACATCATGTTACAGCCGGGCACCTTGCAGCGGTGCATCTCGCGCAGGTGAACCGTTTTATAGTGCACCCGCAAGGTTCCCTTGTTGCTGTACAACTTATGGCAGATGCTACAGCTGATGGGACCTCCTGACAAGGGCCTGCTCGTGGTTACTCCACCTTCACTATTGGCTACACCATTGTCCAAAACCTCTTTTGTCAGGCCATCGCCTGTCAGTGGCGTCGCCTTGTCCAGGACCTCAGCACCTTCACTGTATTCGTCGCTGTCATCTAAATTCAACCCCTCCTCGCTGCCGATGTCTGAACTTGGTGAGGAGCCGATGCTGCCACCTGAGCGCATGCTCTGATTGGTGCTCAGGTCCAGCACTGAGCCAGGCCCGTCATCCGTCGGGGGCTTACTGTAACCATTGCTCTGCTCGATGCAGTGTGCGGCCGCCGGTGGCACATCCCTGCCATCGGCTGAGTCCTGGCTGCCTTCACCAGATTCTTCTCGGCCGTCAGGCCTGCCTTCCAGCAGTGGCGTGGACAGCGGGCTCCCATACAGCTTGGCCAGGAGCTCCTGTCCCCTGAGGTCTCTTGTGAGCGCGGGGCTGACCATCGACTCCAGACACATGTCGTCCAGGCCTTTAGTCAGCAGCTTGCGGTGCAGGTTTATGTTGGCACTGTGTCTGAAACAACGGGACGGATTAGCGAATCAAAAGGTTTTTTTTCTCTTTTCTACAATGAGTGTACCTGCTGGGTTACATGTGGCAAAGGTTTGGCACAGAAATATATTTTAGAACTCCCTTTTTATGCTATTGTTGTTGTATAATGATTGAATCGGTTTATTATATTGTTGAGAACTACAAACTGCCTACTCTTAAACAAAATCAGAACTTATGTCACACGCACACAAAAGAAGATACATCTTCCCACATTTACTCCGCACACACTCGTGGACACGCACTACTAGTGAGCACCTGTTAATCTCAAAGGCACGTGCGCACCAACACAGAACACGCAGAATATTAATATAGCTGATGAGAAAAAAGCAACAATTTCACCGACGAGTTAATTGGGTTTCTACTGGCCCGGGCCACAGTTTTCTGCCTTCTCCTTTCTAATAAACTGGAAGATTTCCCTATCAGCAGCATCGAGTGAAGCCCCATAACCATCCCCCATCTGCACACACTGTTCCCCGCGTGCCGCCCTCCTCCTCCTCCTGTCCCCAGCCACGATCTCCAGCCCCCCCCCCCGTCCGCCCGTGGCCTGGCTGCCTCTCCCTGCGTCCCCGGCCATCCCCTGCGGGTCCCGTGCGCCCAGCCACAGAAAATTACGGGGGCCTCGGCCAAGTCCTGGTGGGAGGCTCGAGTGCACGCTTTTATTTATGCAGCGCTGTCTCGCCTCCATCCTGCTTTACAGCCACGGGGTCGATACTTCCTTTGGAATGCTGCGCGTGGGGATGATGGGGGAGGCTGGGGCGAGCGGGGTGGAGTGGAGTGGACGGGGGGGTCGCAGTGCCGTCGCGGCCGCCGCCTTTGCCGTCACAGCCGCAACCTCGCCACGTCGTTCTTTTTAGCCTCGCGACCGAATCGTGGAGAATTAAAAAAGAAAACCTAAGAAAAATATATATATATTCAACGGTCCCGTAAACTGCGTGTACTTTCTGGGGACGCGTTTGGAAAAAAAAAATTTGCAAAAGGGGCTATCAAAATAGCCTGCCTTTATGAGCTGCTGTTTATTATTATTATTAGAGTGGTATATATGTGTTTTTTTCGAGCCGTCCGTAATTGTAGCGTTATGCTTAGGGGCACAACAATCACCGTTCGCGCTAGGGCCGTTATTGCAGATCGCTGGGCGAGAGCACGGGAAATCTAAAGCGCACTCATCACGGACGCCACGGCCACGGCCACCGCCACCGCGCCGTGCGTGCGTGCGTGCGCTTGCGTGCGCGAGTCTCGGCGGGGCACGCGTTTGCACGCACGCACGCACGCACTCACCCGGGCAGAGAGGAGGCATGCGGGGTACAAATCGGCCTTCGGAAATATAAATACGTTGCAGCGGACCAACAAAACACACGCCGGCACGGATCAAACAAATGTTCGAGCAATGCCACCACCACCAACCACCACCCCGCCGCCACCGCCGCCGCCGCCGCCTCCTCCTCCTCCGTAAATAGGATGCCGAGAGTATACGTGGGGCGCTTTTAAAATAAATGCAGAATTTGTAACTGGGAGAAAAGAAACTATAACATTAAGCCCTAACTGCAATCGTGAGTCTTCAGGGGAGAGCAAACACAAAAGGAGAAAATGTAATGAGTGTTTGCCCGCTCACCAGAAGGTCCCTCCTGGTCACTCCTTCCTGGAAGCCAAAATGCAGCTGACAAGCTGCCTGTCTTCCCCCCCCCGTCCACAACCCCCCCCACCCCACGTCCCTCAATCCCCCCTCAGAAAAGAAAGAAAGATACGTATGTGTGTGCGTGCTCGTGTGTAATTCTCTTCCTAAATACGGCACGCTTAGGCACACGTATTCCCTACTAGATTTTCTTCTGTCTTCCGCACACACATGCCACACGCAGGCAAGGGCACACGCGCACACGCGTTCATAGAGATACCTCCACAATATAGCTTTTTTGTATTGTGCATGTTTTAATTTTACATTCTGCATTTAATTTACTACAAGTCTATTTTCTGCGGTGTATAATTGTTACTCCTGATATTGGAACAATTCGAAGCAAACATATATATGAAGCGGTTTTTTCAAAAAGTTTTTGAATTTTAGCTTTTTAAATCTCTATCTCCTTGTTTGACAGCAACACCAAAGTGTCAATTTTTTAAAATAAAGTTTACACCTTTATACAGCTTTAAACTTAATAATTCGTCTATGTTATACAACTATGAATGTATGAATTACAAAAAGAGTGACAGCTAACCATTAGGTTACAAAGCACCAAATACTGTGGCATGCAGTGTGGACACACCTGAAGGGGCATGGACAGGACAGTTCCAATAACAATCTCTCGACAGCGGAGGTTCTTTCCCTACCAAATTGAAGCCGTGAACACGAAACTATCATTCTGTTACAGGACTGCTACATGGTGGGTTTTTTTTTGTTAGTTTTTGTTTACGTACACATCAAAATACATTTACATTAGAAAAAACGGTACATTTTAAAATGTTTTAAAAATTTCGCCATTTTTTTTGTTTAGCCTTTCAACTATCAATATAAGTCTGTAAACGATTAACATGAACATACGGCACAGCACATGCAGTTTCCAATTTGGAAAAAATAATAATAGTAATAATATAATTTCTTCCCTCACCATTTACCTACCCTAAGCGGCTAGCAAACAGGTAAATGCCTGAGAGACGTATTATTTATTTTTGATAACCATATCTGCCGAGCTAGAAACTGACCTGTCCCGGCTGCGTCGCGAAGGAAAGGCGGCATTGCAGCCCTCGACAGAGCAGACGTGCATCTCCTTCAGGTGGACGTTCTTGTAATGGAGTTTTACGCTGTACGAGTTCTTGAAAATCTTTTTGCACACGTTGCACACTTTGGGGTCATTGCTCGAGAGCCAATCTCCATCCTCCGAGAATCTCTCCGTCATGCTGTAGTCTAAGGCAGCCATGTTCTTCTCGTAGGGGGGGCAGCTCAGATCTCTGCGCATGGCCGCTGCTACGAAGCTGCTGTTGAAGAAGCCGTACGGCCCGAAGGCGTAGTAAGGCTCGTAGCTACAGTCCGGATGCTCCTCCTTGACGAATGCCGGCTCTGACTGCAGGGACTGCCTCCCCTCATCGTCACTCTGGCTGCCCTCGTCGTGGCTTTCCTCATCCATGTGGTCCTCTTGCGAGCTGTCGTCCTCGCAGTCCTCCCGGGCATTGCTCATGTCCCTGTGCGAGAGCTCGGGGAACATTTCTCTCGCCGCGAGCTCTGCGTTGCTGTCGTGCGCCAAGCTGTTCCCGCACTCGACGCCGTTCGTTTCGGGGTGAACGTCCGCGCTCTCCTTGTACTTCAAGTCGGCCGCGTCGTGCATGTCCTCGTAGCGCTCGTCGTCGCTCTTGTTGTTGTCCGATTTGGTGCTGTTCACGTCGCTGCTCACTGATCGGTTATCGTCGCTCTCGCCGTCCTCGATGTCGAACTCATCGTCGGAGATCTCCATGGCGTCTTTCTCGATCTTCACGGGCATGCTCGACTTCCGAGGCTTCTTCTTCGAGACAGGCTCCATCGGAAGCTCTTGAGGAGACGGCTGCTCGGGGATGGAAGACGACACGGAGATCGAGGAGGGCATCTGGCAAGGAGTGTTGGCCAGTTCCCCCGGCGTGATGAGACTTCGGAAGAAAGGTGGCACGGGCTGCACCGTTTTAATGGTGGGGAGGATCAGAGGGCAGTGCATCCCAACATCGAGACCTCCACTGGGAAAGGTCAGAGAGAGGCGATTCGGGGTAGAAAAGCTGGACTCAGACTTCGGGGTCCCCATGGATGGTGGAGTCGAAGGGTTGCTCACGCTTCGGATGAGATCGCGGTCGCGATTGTTCCGGAGCATCGGCATGTGCAGCCGCGGGTTGGGATTCGCGCTGTGCCGGTTGCGGCTTCTCAGCGAGCTGAAGACCATGTTGCAGCCTTCGATGGTGCACTTGTGCTTTATCTTGAGATGGACGGCATTGTAATGGATTTTGAGCGTGCCCTTGTCGTAAAACGTTTTGCCACACGCATTGCAAAATACCCGTCCTTTTTTCGAGGGCGCCATGCTCTTTCGCAAGTGCCTCATTTTCGCCGAGAAAAATATGCTCTTGGGGGTCTCCGTCTTGACGATGTTGCCCATTTGTGTGGCGGCCTGCATCGGCACGAGACGCGGCGGTGTTTCAGGCTTCGTGTCGACGTTCGTGATACTGGACAGCGCGTTGCGGCTGGGAGTGTGGTCACCTCTGATGATGGGTAGGTGGTCGCCCCTGAGCACGGATGGCTGCTCATCTCTCAGCACCGATGACGAGTGGTCGCTCGTGAGGACACCGGGCGGCTCCATCCCACGCAGCACGGACGTCTGGTCGGGCCTGAGCATGGACACCTGCTCAGGTCTCAGCACCGTTGCCTGTTCCGCTCTGATCAGCGACGTCTGATCGCCCCTGTGTCCAGAGTTCTGCTCGGCGCGCAGCACCGACACCCTGCTGCCCTCGGCCTGGTTGCTCTCGCCGTGCCTCTCGGGTAGCGGCATCGGGGCCTCGCGCAACCTCAGCGCGGCCTGGTCCAGCAGGATGCCATTGGGCGGCAGGCCGATTAATGGCGCGGCCACAGGGTTGATGAACTGGAACGGGAGCAGGAAGGCCAGGCTGTTGGGGATGTTCTCAAAGTGGTGAACGCTGTTGGTGGAGCCCGGCGCCCCGGGGCTTTCGAGGTGGGGCGTCATGCCAGGGCTGCGGGAGCGACTGCTGCCCTCGATGAACGAGCGGATGTCTGAGTCGGCCTTGCTGCTCTGCACTGGCACGGCCAGTAGCTCCTTCTCCTGAATGGCCATCAGCTCCACGATGGATTTGGTCTCGCCAAACCTCAGGAACTGTTGCAAGGTGATGATCTCCTCCTCTCTGCTCATGATTGTCCAGCGATCGAGCACTTTGCCACTCACATCCTGCACCCAGATCAACACCAATGCTGGTTAGTTCATGCCTTTTACATATGTTAACAATGAAGAGGCTGCATGGAGATTAATACCTGTACCGTAATAGCAAAAAAATAAATTATTATTTGAATTCAGTCAATTACTGTATGTTATCTGCAGAGGTCAACCGATCAGCAGGTTCTGTGCGGTGGTGAAGAGTGAGGGTAACATCAAACTCCTCCAAGACATCTGGCCAGCAAGGAGAAGGAGGCCAAATACCCTATAAAGTGGCTTGTTAGACCTTCCATTAATGGAGGCCTTCTTGCCGTCAGTGTAGCTGTGGCGTGACCACTTGGTTTGCAGCGCTGTAACTCTGCCGTTACCACCGATGCTTACTGCGGTAGACACATTATTATTAATGCGAGCAGTTCCATCACGATTGGACAATGCCGCTTTCCTTATTTTTCGCTGTAATGGAACATGATCAATATGTCACCTAGATTTCAGTTTTTGTGTGTATATGGAAATGACGATTACCTTTATGACATTAAAATGTATTACAGTGGTACACAATTTATATTAATCACTTTCGCAAGATCCTTAAGCAATATATACGATTCCCAGTGCACCGTTTTGTGGTAAAACCGGTTAATGATTATTATGATGATGACAAATTTATACCATCACAGTAACTGCTGTCTTGAAATTTAATGGGCTTTTTTAAAAAGACATTTCATCAGCACTACTCACGTAATCACATTTTACGATTCACCGCAATACAAATATATTTAATTTGCATTGCAATGACATCACGCTTTTCTAAAGCCAATCACTTAAAGTTGTGACAGAAATTGCCGGTATAAACTAATTATGCTGGAATGTAGACAGACACACATATACAGTCTGAAGCCGTGTTATATATGTCCATTAAATTAATAAAGTAGTGTTGCACGTGCTTATACACAAGTGGATCTATAATATACATTTCACAATAAGGTGAACCATAAAAAAAATCTATACGTCGGTGTGGAAATTTGTTTCAATAATTTACCGTAAGCTTTTAACAGATGAGCCATTAGTGAAAGCAAGAGAGGAGGATGCCATAAAGGCAAAGAGAAGGGTTAAAGGAGGCTGCCTTCTCAATGTCCAACTATGGTCCTGGAGGGACATCAATCAGGGTCACCACTGGCAAGCTTCCTCCAAGTCATAGGCCCCCACAAACCACCGAAGCAGCTGTGTCGGTACACAACAGAGCGGCAAATGAGAGTCTCCATTAATTACGCCTTTCTGTAGCTTGATAAATTGACACGTCATACTGCAATCTGGCCACTACTTTTGTGCACCAGCATTTTTTTCTGACCCTTTCACGTGACGAGATCCCCCCTATAATTATCGTCGAACGGAGGGCCTCATTTGGCACCAATTATCTACCGCGAATCCAAGGGGCGCTTAGTGTGTGTGTGCCCGCCGCCAGTGAAGTCATTACAAGTGGCCGTGATTTAATTTTTCATTATTACAATCAGCACGGAGGCTGGGTGACCTAACGCAGGTTGTCAACACAGCCTAGTTAATCTCGGCACTGAGTTGGATCACATGTGCTACCTGTGGCGGATAATGGGCACGTCTGGAAGGAGCTTGCCGGCACTTAATCATTACCTGTGGCTCGCAGAAAATGATTATATGACTGCACGCTCGCTGCGCTACTATATTTATGGCCGCACACGAGCGAATGTGACAGAACCAGGCACGAACATGACACAGCACAGGGGAAGGGGGGGGGGTTTGCTTCGGCGGTTTGCTTCAGGAAACGAGCACTCAGTGCAGCCATTAAAGTCTGTGCGGAGAGGCGCGTTGTCAGTGCGGCAGCATGCTGCTCAATTTGGAGAGAGATGGGGGAGGCAGAGGAAGAGAAATAGGTACAAACAACAAAAAAAAACACACCCTCTACCTGCCACCATTGTGTTCACCAATAACTGATGACAAAACGATGCCCTCTGCAACATCAACGAACAAATAACAGTGCGATGCTCTGTCACGAATGGACGCTTCCTTTGAAAACGACGTCGGCCCAACAAAACGCGTTTTCAGTCAAACGCAGAAATAAACATGCATTGACAACGGCTCTCGTTGCTGGCCCATAAGCACGTCCGCCCGAGTGGATGAGGCCCTGAGAAAGTTGCACACGTGGCTCGGTCGTTCGTTACGCCGCAGCGTCATGAGCGACGTCAGGGGGCGTGGGGAGACCTTCATCCAGCAGTGGATTGACACTGGCTAACGATGAGCTGACATCATAGCAGCTATCCGTAGTGGCTCTCTGAAGTTTTTTTTCTCTTTCTTTGGTAGTTGTTACCGCGTGTTAGCAGCTTATTCGGGGCATTTCGCGTTCGACATGGTGCCGAAAAGCACGGCCGTAAACACCCCGTGCAGTTGTTACTGCGATTGCCACATTGTACTCCTGCGTAACTCGAACACCTCGGCTAAGAGCGCGCTGTTCCGTCACCGCCCCAGGTTTCCTTTCTCTCTCTCTCTCTCTCTTCCCCCTTCTACTGTGTAAATGTGGTTGACCTTCAGGGATCAATTTATTGTACATCAGTTGAGGGGGAACAAGAGTGGATTTATTTCATAAGAGTTAATGCTGCCTGCTTCATGCCTGAGCAGTCTGCTGATCCAGTAAACTGCTAAATGTAGTGTGATAAAAGCGCAGTCTGCGTGAATGTTATCCATTAGCACCTTATCATGAATGGTTCATGGTTTCTTGACATTCTTGGAGGGTGGCGACTTGTAAACATGTTTTATAGAGAGGTCCGAAAATCAATAGTCATAGCCGATTTATGCAAGTGACGTGCTTTGGACATGCGAATATGCATTTACACAGACGATTAAACCTTTATATTAACCTTGTTTTGTTTGCGAATAACAGTTGAAGCTTTTTATTTGGAGCTCCTCCAAAGCGGTTAATGATGCTTTTGCAATTAATGTTAAAACGGTAGAGCAATGTATCCTCTCCCACCCATCAGAGTTAAGACATGCAGATACGCCATATGTTTTGTACCAATGCTTAATCATTGGTAATGCAGTGTGTACATACATGCACACGGCATTACTGATGGTTGATATAACAAATAAAGCACCGCTTTTGCTTTTTAAATAAAATAAATAAACGGTGAACGTGAATAACTTGTAAAACGCAAATCTGCACATCATATTCCTTTACGGTGAGCATTTGTTTAAATACTGGATAATTGTGATGGCCCATTATATGAACTAAAAACACATGCTTAAGTGATGATTCATAGGCAACACGCCCCGTGACCGTGTGTTTTGCAAATGCACGCTCTACTGTGTACAGATGCTACCTTGCGTACCGTTAAACGTGCCCGAGCCATTTTGTCTTGTTGCAACCTGAAGATTATGCGAAACGGAATTCCACGCACTCACTGTGTCCATTAATTCTATTCGCATTCACTTTCTCCATACAGAGCAGCCATATGCGAAATTATGAAGGTGACCAGCAAAATTTGCGAGGTTCTCTTCCACAAGTCATTTTGTTTCAAAATTATTATCCAACCCCGCGACCTTGTACAGGATTAAGCGGGTATTGATAATGATGATAATTCCATAAGCACTACTGGGACCGCTATGCAACAAGCTTGCCGTTGAACAAATCGAGGAACGAGGACAAAAAAATCGTGCACACGACGGATCACTTGTCCCCTGAATATCGAGGGAAATGCGCACCAACAGTACGAACCGTGGATTCACGATGTCCTTGCTTTAAAAAAAACCCAACTAATTAACGCTTTTTCAAAATGTACAAATATACGTGTGCAGACACAAAAAAAACGTAACAATGTGTTCCATTGTAAAAAAATAAAAGAGGCTTTACACTTTTTATGGCAATAACAGTGTAAAGTTCTTAAAACACCAAATAGACACTTTTCATAAACTGTCAAGTTTGCAGTAACCACACACGTGGTGGCAAAGATTGCAAACAACATGCTTTGATAATATATCCACATATGCATTGTACCCATAGCATAAACTGCTCAACCCGAGCTATAAGGCATTGATATTGTTGGTGGTGTCCTGAGCGGATTGCCTTTTGGCAACATCTGGCGAGCATTGAGACAAGGCTAAAAAGGAAGCGGTTTCTGATGCAGGCCAATCAGTTTCAAGGACAATGAATACATTATCAAAGCGTGTTGTTTGCCGTCTCATCACCAACGTGTGTGGTTACTGCAAACTTGACACTTTATGAAAAGTGTCTATTTGGTGTTTTTAAGAATTTAACGCTGTTATTGCCAGAAATTTGGTAGAGCCCCCTCTTTTTTACAACTCTCCTGGCAAAAAGTATCCATAGCAATGTGTTCCATTCTCCACCAGATGGCAGACCCTGAGTCAGACGAACCGCTGCTCGAGGCCTTCAGGTAAACAACGATGCAGGTTTCGGGGCACAACAAGCGAGTAATGAAAACCAGAGGGCTCGCGGTGCACGAGTCACAGTGGAATGCCTCGTTGTACAACTTGCCCATTACCAATAATCCAATGAAACATTCTCGGAGCATTTTTTGACCAACAAAGTAAATAGTTACTTTAATAATACCACCGCACAACATAAAGAAAAAAAAAGACATTCACGGTTGGAAAATAAAATATAGACACGTACACGAGCAAAGGTTGATCGTAGAGTGACATGCGCGCCCTGCGCACCCAGCTCGTTGCACCAACTGCGAGACCATGCAGGGGTGAGTCTGCGCTTGCTGCATTATACATTCACCGCATGGATTCCCTTGACTTAACGTCTTTTTAATCTCTGCTTCTTGCCCAGCTCATGTTGCGATGAATATGGGGACCCCTCGTTCTTATCACGCCGCATTTAAAGTGCCAATCATCCACCGAATCGAGGGCTCGATGGGCAACGGGAACATCCATTAAAACAAATGAGCAGCAATCATATAATGTAAACCGACATTACTTTGCGCAGCATTTTAGCGCATTTACTACCGTGCATTGATACTTGCGGTGGTTATTTCCAAACCGGACGTGTATATACACATACATAAACGAGAATCCTTCAGCGATATGAATAAAGCGCACCAAAGTGTGTTTTGTGGCTTTCTAAAAACATTGGACTGCTTTGTGGGGTGGGAAAGAGGGGGGTAGGGTTGAGGGGGCGAGGGGACCAAGCTTTGGCCATCACTCGAGATTCGTTGAGCTATGTAATGCCAGTCATAAGACCAGCCTTGTCATGTGATGTCAGCTTGACATGAGTCAAAAAACGACCCTCATGAATTTCTTTAAAATGCCACCGTTTACAAAACACCATCTATTCTCACGTGCTATTTGTCAAACATGGATGTGATGTTAGAGGAGAAAAACAAACGTTCATTAGTTTTATTGTTTTAAGGATTCTGAATGTAGCGAGGCAGAAGTAAAAAAAGCACTTTAAAATCACAGCAACAGAGATCATTAAAACTAATGTTTTTTTCCACATTTTAAATATATGATCACAACCATTATGTTTTTGTCTCCTGTGAGAAATTCAGTTGGTACTTGCAAAGTGTTGACATCGGAATTATTTATTTATTATAATTAATTTTTTACTTACTTTAATAGTTTTAACTGATAAGAGGATATTGTTTTCTTCTTTGGTTTTATGTAAAGTCTGCAATTATAAGATTGATCGTAGCCATAACATACTTTTTTAAATTATAGATTATATTGAATTAAATAAATATGCATGTGTTAACGATGGTGTCTTTGCACCGTTAATAATTGTTTAAGGAATTTAATGCTTATAACATGCATCGTGGATAGGATTCTCACCATTTAAAATATGATCGATACAATGGGGCATTGTGGCCAACTCAAATGCTGTCATACACCTAACATCATAAACAGTATTGCCTCTCTGAAACATGAACACAGGTTGGAAAATGTTAACGTGGATTTATATTACTATACAAGGCATGCTGTCCTTTCCAAACCTGTGCCAGCAAACATTCACTACACACAGGATGAATTTTTAGCTGGTGTATACTCCCAAAGCAGTGCCACTAGCATTGCTCTAAGTTCCCATTTTGCTGCCGTATCTGCCACTATAGCTACGCGTCTTCTGGGACCCATATGCGTCAGTTTGGCTGGCTTTAGCCATAGAACCTTTATATAGAGCTCCACATTGTTTTGTGTGTGTGTGTATTCCACGGTAATGATTATTTCACTCTGTTGTGCTATCATCTCAATGTGACCTAATCAGGAGTCACCAAGCAAATAAAATATCCAGGCGCTGCAGATGACTTTCTCCTGCTATTAATGTTAAATTAAATAACGCCTTAAAAAACAAAATCACACAACAAAAAAACCCCAGCTATCCAACCAATATGACGGCATACATTTTTAAAGCTTTGCCTGGCGTCAGCGGTGTACATAGCGTTACCTTTTGGCTAAAAGAGCCTGGCACGAAGGTCGAATGTCAACAGCGGCACAGTTCGTGCCTCGTGCAAGTAGTGGCTTGCCACTTGCAAGCCGTGCCAGCTGATTTTACGGAGCACGTAAATGTCCCTCAATGCAATCCCAACGTCTGGAACGATGACTGTTGGATTCACCACGCTCTGGGACGGTGCAGTGTAAGCGTCAACTCCTCAAAATATACAGAGGGTGCTTAAAGGTGTTAACCGCTATTAAATAAAGCCCCCATTATTATCACTTTTTGCCAAAATTACACAGCAGCGGTAGACCCATAGATAATGAAAACGCTTGGTGCAGTGAAGAATTCATTGTACGAGTTCCTAAACCTCGAGACGTCCGCCGCGACATTGGTAACACATATCATGGCACTGAGCTTTAACGGGGTCCCAGGTGTTCCGCTGACATCTCGTGTGCAATTGGGTACGGGAATACTTATGTTGTATGCGCCGTTGAAGATCACTCAAACCCTTTGGTTTACGAAATGTAAGCGGAGAAAGAATACCTCACGAACGTTTCAACGACATGGTTTAAACAGCTTATCAATGCAATCATGTTTTCACGTTGTATTGAAATATTTTTGACGTGTGGTATTGAAAACACCACTGACGCACGGTACTTAGGTTCAAATTAATTACCTGTTCTGAGCCACATCTCAATACGTTCACTTGTCAATGAGCTGTTTCATGAAATTGAATAATATACGACTGTAGGTTATCATAAGGTAATAATAAATATTTCTCGTATTAATTTTTTTGTATTATTAAATATACAGGTGCAAGTAATTTGCGTAACTATGTGCTTGCTGCTTCATTCTAAAATCATAGGCATTTAAGTTTGCATGGCTTAATCGATTTAAATCAAATATGTTCATTGTATATAAAAGTCAGAATTGGTTATTAACACGTTCTGCAAATTCCGTGCTAATTTACTATTCAGCCCAATAGTGTGAATAATACTACGAGATATAGAAAAAAAACATTGAGGGAAATGAGACCAAAAAAATGTATTCTTATATCGAATTGTGACAACATATGAAGAGTCTTGGGTCTCCTGAATTGTCAAGATAAAATAAAACGCATCTGAGAGGCCGTCCAAAAGGGAGATGGAGCGATACATTCAGCTGGCGTGCAGAAGCTACGTCGATTGTTACAGAGCAGGATTGAAGCGAGGCAGTGGCAGCTTGGGGGAGGCTTTCATCCAGCAGTTGATTGCGTATGGTGATCGACGGCGATAATGAGGGCTTAATCGCGGCATCTTTGGCCAAACGATAGCCACAAAAGTTTCAATCGCTTATGGCATGCAGCCACCATGTTTTGCTCATGCTGGTTGTTTTTTCTACAAGGTGTCGGCACATCCACGGACAGCGAAGGTTTAAAAACTCGGCCGCTACAAAGCCCCGCGGGGTGTTTCACTTGCGGCCAATTCACTGCCAATGATGATTGGATGCCTCCAAACTTCACGACGAGCAGTACGGTAAATTACGGATGGGAGGGAGGGAGAGCGAGCTCAAGCCATGCACTTAAGCTGAGGAAAAGTGCACGGAACAGTGCTTTGTCAGCTAATGGTTCATCAGCCATTCCAAGGCAGAGCACCTTGGAATGTAAGGACTGATTAATGAGAGCGGAGACGGTACCATTGGGTTCAGCATGAGGTCATCGCAAGAGATAAGTGTATCACTCTCACTGTTCTCCGGGAAGAAAACAATGTCCTTTGAAAAAAAAGGAGGACAAAAAATTAAAGCGGCATTTGCGAGATCAGGTGAGATTTTTTTTTTGAATGCCACTATTGTACGTACAAGCAAATGGTCCTCATTGTCTGGATTTGAGTATGGCCCACATGGATCTGAGGAAGCGAAAATGTAAAAACAGCTAGGGTTAAAAAAATAAATTTTGAGTCAGAGCTATTGATCCGCATGCAGAAGATCTCAAGCGATCATTGTTTTGATTTGTTTAGTAAATTGAAACATGCACGGCGCATTTTGTGCAGTTTTTCAGAAATCAACTTCTCCAAACGTGTCTTATAAAAACCGATGGCTTTAGCCAACACAATGTGCCTTTTCCCTTTAGGGCTACTGTGAGCCAAATGTTGCAAAAGGTAAGACAAGCTTTATAAGCATCCCTGTTCTTCAACATAACCCCAGAGGATCTGTTGACCAGCCGCTGTGAGTAAATGTGTGTATGCGCGCACGGCGAGTTTGGCACGTTGTGTTCAGCAGGAATAAAGATCGAGGTTTATAACCGCGATTCCGCTCGCTTATCTATAACTACAGTACTTAAATTATACGGTCCTTGAGCTGCTGCCCAAAAAATAGCTTATCGGTACCACCTAGGGTGCTCAATGTTAACAATTATTTTCTTCAAGCATTTTATCTATAAGCCACAAACGTGCATTGCAGCAAGGTCACTGTGGTAACTGTTTCATGGAGAGAAAAAAAATGTCACTAAAAGGGCACTGAAGTATGTCTGAGGGAGAATATCATATTTTAGAGGCAGGCAGAAATCAAACGCGATATGAAACATCTACAACATGACGATAAATAGCCAGCATACGTCTAATGAAACGGATGGCATGTACGCTAAGATTTATTTTCCAACGGTGGAGGCTGCTCACGGTGCATAGTGGAAGCACTGCCACCCTGAGTGGTAGCGAGCAACCCCCTTGGCTCATCGGCTATTAGTCGGTGAAGGCTAAGCACGCGGATCAAGTTGCGGTGGAGTGCGCAGTCAAGACGGCAGTAGTGGCAAGTGCCACGGTGCACTTCGATCCCCGGGTGCTTGATCCGCGGATCGAGATCGCGGTCGCACGGTACCGCAGATCGAGCGGGGGACGCCGCGTGCCGCGCACGTTACCCCGTCTTGTAGCGGTCGAACGAGCAAAGCCCTCACGGACAGCCGATGTGACTTGCACTGTGTGTTCATGTGGCGCTTGCCGGTTTTCTTTTCTTCTCGTTGCCGCACAACTGCCTGAGAAGGCTGACGATCCCTTCAACGTGGGAGGGCTAACCGTTGCGATGGAGAGAGGAGGTTCGCTCGACACGGCTAACACGAAAGAGCATCTCGAGTGCAAGCATTATACACAGAGCCGTGAAAACCTACATAAATTCACTACTGTCTGCATTGTCATCCAATGAAGCGGCTATTTTCACGAGGAGGAGGTAGTTGTAAAGTCTAATGTTTATTTGTAGAGTGGGGTTTTGCCACATACAGATGATATCAACAAACGTAAATCTTGAAACAGCTGATAATTTATTTGCTCATCATTTACCTACATTTGGACTCGGCCACACAATTTATTTCCTTTTCCAAGTTCCAAAAACAGCGATAAAGCTTAGGAAAAGCAAGAAAGCTGTTTAGTTTCTACTTTCTCCTGCTGTCACACATTGTTTTTGCTTGTTTTAATCAAAACACGCATACTTTAGAGGGGGGAGGGGGGGGGGCAGATTTAGAGCCAGTCTCCCTCCAAAGCATAGCTCAGCAGTTATCTGCACATGACGAGCGTAAATTACTTGTAATTCAGTAATGGGGAGGCAGAACAAAATATTTTAACCTTGGTACAAACGACGAGCAGCCACGATCATTCTGCAAACTGCAAGCTCGCGACGACTTCAACATCGTTTTTAAACAAACGCCGTGAAATAAAAGAGAATTGCTGAGCGCGTGAAACCGTGGCATATGTTAAGCAGTATAAAAATTATCTATTACATAAATCATTGCATGCATAAATAATATTTCACAACAGGGCACTGTACGGGGTTTGAGGGGGCACGACTGTCGCCCGGAATATACCTTAAGAAGTTAACCCCGCGGCTCTTAGAGGGAGCACATTGATCTTCGTATGCATCTTGTACTCTTCAATTATTTAGCTTTTAGGTCCATCAGCCACCGTCATTAAAGCGGTCTATTTTAGGGAGTGGAGGAATTTCGATACCTGCGCAGCGAGGCCTCCGGTCGATATGCACGGCTCTCGGCTCCCAGCGTGCTCCTAATGCGCCGCCCGCCGCCCGTGCGATCGCTCGCAATTCGTTCCGACCATCGCGGTCAGGGTCATTGCTGGCATCTCCAAAGGTGACACCCGTGTTCCGCGATACGTTACCTAACCCAACTTTCGCCGGCGAGATAATGTAACGAAAATACCTTTTCCTGACAATACAAAAGCCTTCCCCAAGAGCGTTAATCCTTGTCACACACACACACATTCGTACGGACATACAACAAAACACTAAAATATATATTACAGCATGACAAATCTGTGCACTGATCTCATCAATTCACAACACACCAGTCTTAAATAAATAGATGTCCATAAATGAATAATAATTCCCACTTCTCTGATGTGTGCCCGTGAACTCAATTCGCCGGCTTGTATATCCACAATCCCTATATTACAGTCACATCTGGACTCATCCATTGCCGTCCGTACATACATTTAACTTCTGCACGTGCACATGCAGCAGCACCTTTGTCAATCCACTGCTGCATGATAACCTTCCCCATGCTGTGTGGGGTCATGGAGGTCATTTGACTGTGTATCTGTTGCTGGTCAGTGCGGGGTGTGTCGATGTTTAGAGAATAGTACAACAGTGGATTTCACTGCACTGCCCTCTGATGAAACGTAGCCCCTGTCATGGGAATGAGCACTCTCAGCGGACTTCAGCAACCTGCAAACACTTGGTTTACACCTTGTGGTCACCCACACAAGCACTATCTAGGCTCAGGACTGTATAGCTGGACCAATTTTTTGACAAGGGCGAGTGCGTTCTGGGTGATTATTTCATACAAATTTGCCATGCATTAAATAGACATATGAAGGAAGACTAGATAAGATGAAGTGAGTACAGCGGGTTTGTGAATTTGAGTGCGATCCTGCCGTTCGGTGGCAGTAGCCACGTGGTGCGGCGCTAAGTTATCGTGAAACATTAACAAAGCAAATAGGGTCAGGCGCGTAAGCATGACAACACGATGGTAGCAGTTTAACATGAACGAGACGTATTTATCACGGATGTATTGTCTGTAAATAGTGTTGTTCGGCATCATTTACAATGAAGCACCTGACTAATGGAGCAAAACGTCGGACATCATGCCGAGTAATAAGCCGCAAATCCCAAAAGAGCTACATACGCGACCAAGACGTTTTTGATACTGTGGGCCCTTCCCTGACAATGGGAAAATGGAGGTATAGATATCATGCTGACATAAGGGCCTGACAGACAATGCCCAAGCATGCATGAGAGCAAGCTATGCAAACATGTCCTGTGCAGTAGGTTTTATAAGGACTTATTGTGTACATTATTGAATGTCCCCGGGTCTTGAGTGTGCAAACATAATATCACCGAAAAGACAACGGTAAAGATGCTCGAGAGCGGGTACGTAGGTCAGAAGCCCTCTAACCAATATTAATAACAGTGGCACGTTACAGAACCATGCACGTGATGAACACTGCAACGACGAAAGTAGACTAATGAGGAAAGCAGTCTTGAGATTGTATGCTTAAATACATTCTGCTGGTTAATAATAGTTTGGTAAACCACAGGCCGATGAATAAAATTAGTTTTATTTAAACGACGGGACACAGATTCTCGGAGGTCTTCTTATAATGTATTGTGCACAATGTTCCACAATAACTATATCACGAGATTGTGTAGGGTATTTAGGTAGTGCAGTAACGTTGCCATGTATTATATAGCACATTATACATTGTAGAGAATAATTGTTTTAAGTTAATCTATGAGTGATTTGAGAAGTAAATATGAGAATCAAACAACCCCCCCTCCAACCAATATGTAATGCTGCAGACGTAGCCTCAACTGGAAACATTGCCTCAACATTCTTTCACCATGACTCTCTTAAGCATCCGTAAATCAGTAAAGGCCACACTCAAACAACGAATAGTACCATAGAACGGTTTTTTTTTGCTTTAACAAATATATTCCATTTCATAGTTTAGTCAGACACCTGAACAATGCTTCGGTCTTTATTAGGGTTTATTTTAACGCGCAATTATTGAAAAACATATAACTGAATTTGTGTTTTGCTTTGGATACCTGCCCTGTGGCATGTTACAGTTAATGAACAGCACCTGACATATTTGGCAGAGGTTATTACACGTTACCCCCCCCCCCCCCCC
>JAZEWT010000001.1:16304288-16320019 GCA_036362905.1 Mordacia mordax
ACATATTCATTCACCGTCGAAGGTATTCATTTGGCAAAGGACGACTCAGAGGCGCGAAGGGAGCAGAGAGGCGGAGGAGGCAGCCAGGCGGTTTGCCGGCACTACATTGCCACACACTGCTTCCTATATATTAGGATGTCATCGGTCAATTAATGAGTTTTTTTTTTTAAGTTGTGGGAGGAAATCGGAGATCTCGGAGGAAAACCCCACGCAAAACAGGGGGAGTATACACAAACTCCACACCAAAAGGTGCCCAAGGCAGGGATCGAACCTGCTCGGGCAAGACCATTCTCTCTGTGAGGCGCAGATGTTACCACTGCGCCACCCTGCCGCCCAGTTCAATGTCATCAAATAATAGTCGTTGCTTCCGATGCCAGCCCCAGTGTCCCTCGTCACGGATTCCCGATGGGCAACTCTGTCCCATCGCACCTTTTTGCGTATTTGAGAGCAACCTTGGCAAAATGCGCGCAATTGTTGCTGACATGCAGTTCTCTCCACAGCTCTGTGCAACGGTTTGTGACTCTCGAGTGAAAAGCGCTCTAGGAGTGCAATTATTATTATTGTTATTGTTAAACTCGTTTCAACGCGAAATGCATTTGCCCACCGCCAAAGGCAGAGAATTTCCATCTCAGCTCGTGATGACACACTTCCACCAATATTCGGCGTGTCGCTGGGCACACGGGAATGCGTCACCAGAGAACACTGTACGGTGACCCTGACGACTGCGTAACATTGCACGTTGGCATTGCGGTTTACGTATTCATGATTACGACATTGTCAGAAACCGTAAGTCTTGTCTAGGGTCGCAGTCAGCCGGAGCCTATCCCGGCAGACACAGGGTGCAAGGCAAGGATACACCCACAATGGGACGCCAGTCCATCGCCGGGCACTGCGGGAAATTTAGTCTGTAAGCCAATTAACCTATGCAATGGCATGTTTTTTGGACTGTGGGAGGAAACCGGAGTGCCCAGCGAAAACCCACGCGGACACGGGGAGAACAGGCAAACTCCACACAGAAAGGCACCCGAACCGAGATTCGAACCCATGCGCTTCTTGCTGTGAGGCGACAGCACTACCCACTGGGCCACCGTGCCACCCACGACAATTATTTGTTGTGGTAATTTAATGCGATCCATGATCCATCCGCTACGATGTGACCATTTAAATGCTGTGCCGTTATGCACCGACGGTAAGTTTGTGGCGATGGTTGCGGGAGTAGTGGTGAGCCGATGGTTGATATCCGAATCCGTTCTTCCCCCCCGAGCTATCTTCTTCATCGACGCCCTTCACCAAAGCACACTGTTTAGCATGGTCAGGTGATCCCCAGGACTGACGCGATCCGGGGAGCTTTCATCAAACGTGGAACGGACAACGTGCTGCGTGTCATTCACAATTATACCGCAGTTGTGAGAAAATACCTGCAACCCATTTGCTGCGTTTTAAAAATCTCATTGTCTGAAACCGCTTAGTCCTATACAGGGTCACGGTGAAGCCAGAGCCTATCCCGGCAGACACAGGGCGCAAGGCAAGGATATACCGACGATAGGACGCCAGTCCATCGCCGGGCACTGCGGGGCAATTTAGCCTGCGAGCCAATCAACCTATGTAGCAGTATGCTTTTTGGACTGTGGGAGGAAATCGGAGTGCCTGGCAAAAACCCACGCGGACACGGGGAGAGCATGCAAACTCCACACAGAAAGGCACCCGAGCCGAGAAATTCGAACCCTTTTTAAAAATATCATCAAAAATTATGTTGGTCACTTCTTTGTATGCACAACAGAGTAAGAACTCTTAAGAGCAAGGTCAAATAAAAATCCCTCCTGGTCAAGTGTTAACAGGCTATAATTAACTGGTAATTGATATATGAATGATTTAAACAAATAACATGTCATTACATGATGATTGCTTCGAAAAGCTGCTCTCTCGGGACAGCCGCGTCGATGGCTCTGTCTCCTCTCCTCGCGACGTTTCGCCTCACACGTTGGAGGCATCCTCAGGCGAAGTGTTCGTGCGCGGCTTCTATGCATCGAGCCGTGAAAACCTACATCATTACATGTCATTACATGTTTTCACATATCAAGGTTCAGGGTTGGAATCTCACACATGGGGCAGCACGCTGGCGTAGTGGTGAGCAGCACTGTTGTCTCAGCAAGAAGGTACTCAGTTCGATTCCTGGGTCGGGTAACTTTCTCTGTACAGTGTATACGTTCTCCCCTTGTCTGCGTGGGTGTTCACTGGATATTCCGATTTATTCCCGCAGTCCAAAGACATGTTGGCTACATTATTTGTCCTAACCAAATTACCGTAGGTACCCTGAGATATTCTATTTTGCTTACCCCTCTACGCTGGATAACTGTTAAAAAGAGCTACATAGCTGAACGGTTCCTTCTAGAAATAAAAATTCACTGACTGACTTGTCATTTCAATTTAATGTTATTTCCTGAATCTGTAGCATATGATCATTTGTCAACGCACTTGCAATAACGATGCATCATTAACGCAAATACATCACAGCCTTTGGTATATGCCTGTGGAGTACATTTAAATCTCACAATAATCCCTTCCCTCTTTTTCACATTAATAGCATGGCTAGGTGGTTTGGATATCTTATGCGCCACTTTCAAATAGCACAGTGATTATTAAGCCTACAGTTTAACTTTTGTTGCATATTTTTGTCTTTACATTTTTTTGGCTTCCACATTTGTCAAGAATGAGGCTAGCTTGTAAGTGCTTTACCTATCGCAAGGTTTCATTGATTTGATCAGATTCATTTAACTGTTTTAATCGAAGAAGGAGGCCGGGTCACTCAGAGGTCAGAGTGCTGATCTGACATTAGAGAACACCGGATTTGAGAACCTGGGTTTAAATGTGGGCAGCTGCCAGTGTGTAAGAGAACTCTTTTAAGGATACAGGAAAAATGATCGATGTGTCTATCCCAAAAGAGCGGCTCTTGAGAGAAATTCTCATAGATCGAGTTGAAAAAAGGCCTACATTAAACAGGTATTTTCAAATGTAGTGTTCATAGTCTCAGTCACCAATGACTACACATTAAATACAACCCATCATATTTAATCCAGCTTTGCACTCAGAATAAATATATATCGGTATGACTGTCATGCAAAGATCATTTCTCTATAAAGCAAGGCAGGTCATAAAGTACTGTGGATAAGAGGTCACTTAAAGTGATCTCAAAAGCAGTTTTGCGTCATGTTTTTTTTTCAGGGACCACTTTAGAGCATGGAATAATGTAATGCTCCGTGGGAGCGCTGAACGGATTTTGTCTCATAACACAAAGCACACAGCACAATTGGGATAAATTTGGTGAAAAAGAAAGAAAAAATATATTTTCTCTGTCTGAGACTATTCTTCAGAGGAACGTCTGTATCAACTCGGGAAGTAATAGAGATGTATATGACGCTGCTCCTAATACACAAATTACCTGGGGCACTCGGCACCCGTGTGTGCATTTACATCTGCAATCGCCGTTTTCAGATCTTGAATTTTTAATAGAATTTTAAAGTTTATTATAACTTACCTAATTGGAATTTAATTGGTTTTATTGCATCAAATAAAACCGTGCGATGCATTCCAACACATCAAAAGGAGTCTGGGTTTGTCGCATGTGTTTAAGCTCATCGCGAGCAGTTTCTATAGGCGGACAGCTGCTTTTACTAGAAATGCCGAGCAGAATTTCCTGGCTATTCATTTCTACGTTGATGGGGTTTTTCTTTACCTAGTTTTTTTTTCCCTTTCTGCGGGGGTAATTTCTGCTGACAGAGAGGGAGGATTTTTTGCATGGGGATGCAACAAGTGCAAGCTTTGCCCATTTTTTTTTATCTACCTACCTATACACACATATTACTGTACAAGAAAAGTATTTCCCGTCGGCTTTTTCCAGCAACTGCCCCTTTTCCTAGGCCCCCGAAGGGATAATGCGTACATGGATCAAATGAGGCGAGCGGTTTAAAACCACATAACCCAAAACACCACCTGAGCTAGGCAGCTAAGAACTTTGACAGAGGACCACCTGGCACGGGACTTTGAAGCGTCTGACAAACCAAAAGTGTTTTTTAAGCGTTGGTAGGGTTTCAAGTCTGTCTGGGAGGTGCACCCATCCTAACCCTTGCACGGGCACTTGAACATTAATCATTTTAATTCTAACCCTTTACAGTTTTCCTCAACCCACTGCTGGATGACATGCCTTCACCCTACATCCCCTATGCCGTGTCAGTCGTAGGGTTCGTTTGACCTTACTTCACTACAATTGTCATTGCGGTTGGGTAAAGGGGCTGCTGCAACTATAACCGGTCAGCTGTCACTCACTGCTTCTGCCCCGGCCATCAGCGGGAATTGAACCCAGGTGGCTGGGTTCATCATGCAGTGCACTAACGAATGGGCCACCACTAATTCAAGAGCTTATTGGCAATCAAACACACCTTCCAAATTGCTGTACAGCCGAATCTGCATACCTCCCAATAGAGCCCTTTGTTTGCTTGTCAATTATAATGACAAGCTATATCTGTAAGGTTAATTTTAAGAAGTCGTCGGTTATGACTCCTAATTAACCAAGGGTTAAGTACATAATTGCAATTCTCTAAGGGAGCACCACACTAATAAATCACTTTGATTGCATGTCAGAATTTCTCAAATATTTCCATGACGCACAACTAAATGTCCACGCGTATTTTAGGGCATTCATATATTCGTAGGCACGCTGTGTAAACATGCGTTCTATTCAACGAACATAATTGTAAACCACATAGTAAAGTGCAACAAAACGGTCAAAATCGAGATGCAAATCTCTCACTGTAATTACAATCACTGGTCACAGCTGGAGCAGCATGCTAGTATAGTTTGGACATGCCAATACGATTGTACTATCACATACCAAAGTAACAAAAACATAAATTCACCTGCGTGCAAGCAGGCTCTAGTGCTTCGTAAATACAGAAGAGTGCATCTCACGGGTGTAATAAAGCCATCCTGACAAGTATATTTAACTTGATATGATCATGAACGTAGCACAAGGTGAAGGTGCAGCTTTGCAATTGTACGCTCACACCACTGCTGGCAGATGGACCTCCAATAGAGGCAGCTTTAGTGAGCCACTCAAGAGTTATTTGGAATAACTATTTTACAATTATTCCACACTGACCAGACTTCTTGTAAGACGTGAGAATACACAACGTTCCATCCCATATGTGTGATCTGATGATATACTAATTCTGGTGAGCCCATTCAGATTGCTGGGCAGAGCAAGAGGTGGGTAAGGGATTTAATGCCTTTGCCCGCTGTTTCCACTGAGTTTGAACCGGTGACCTCTGGTTTACAAGTCCAGTGTGCGAACTACTGTGGCTGCATGCCTTGTGAACACAGTAACAACATAAAAAGGAATGGAGAGAATTAAATGCTACCATTATAACCCATTACATAGCAGCTGTGGTATGAACTTATGTGTACGATATACCTTCTGCACTGCTGGGGAACGTTACTCAGCAAACGTGTGACTTATTGTGTTTGCGGAGCTTGCCCGAGAGTGTTTTATTGCAGATGGCAGCTCAGATTTATAAATAAAACTACCGTCAGGTGAGTGGGTGCAGGAGGAGGTCGGGAGTGCACACAGCACATTTATGATGTGTCTGGCTATTATTGAACAGAGCCAATAAAAAACAAACCTATTATAACAATAATGGGAACATTACCGACACATTTTACACCCCTAATAATAAAAATACCGCGTCAAAACACTTCCCACTTCACAGACCATACGCAGTAAGTGACAGGTCAAACTAAAGTACAATATATATGTTTTCTAAAGGCACTAACAGGGGGAATGTTCACTAATATTCAGCCAACTGGCCATACCCATTAAAGGTGATTTACAGCAAACTGCATAATACATAGAATACACATGAACCAGTTTTATGAAGGCAACTGTAACTTTATGTGATTGTTTATAACAGACGATCATTTATGCCTGGTATGCCAGGCGTTCAACATGCAAGGGTTATGGGATTAAGAGGAAATCATGGTGTGGTGTGTGGTAGCGTCAACACCATTTGCTTTAACATCTCCTTTGTATTTAAAATAAAATAATAGAAATTTAAAAATATATATATATTAAAGACTGAAGGGATTTAAACAGTAAATAGAAGTTTACCAATGGAAATACCTGCCACAGGCAGGTGTAATTTTTCACCAATGTTGTTAACAAGCTGTAATAATAACAGTATTTGCACTTCTAGAGTACTCTTCACCCGAGGGTCACAAGACACTGCACTGCACTCAAATGATCAGTACACCAACTATAACCAATTGCATATTTTAAATAGAAGGCCAGTAAAACAGCAAGTGGCCACCAACAAACAGAATTTATTGAAGGTGAAATAGATGATATTTCACACATTAAAAATAAATTGAGAAATGTATTAATAACTTGCGAAAAAGTGATGACAGACATGGGGGAATTTCATCGTCGGTTCGTGCGAGGGAATTAAGAAAGACGGGTGTTGCCTCGACCTGCCTGGGGGGGAGGCGGGCGGTTTGATGGAGTAAGCACGGAGTGGTGGTAAGGGGGGGTGGTCGAATCGACGCACACTCCTCCGCGCGTACCTGGAGTATGTATCCACGAACATAGTCACGCAGCGTCCAGTCCAGGCCGTGCAGGATCTGCAGCACCTCCTCCTGCTTGAGCACGCTGAAGAGGCGGTCGAGGAGGATCTTGAGGCGTATGGGTACGGCCTGCGTGCCGTACAGCATGAGGCTGCTGATGTCGAACACCACGTTGGACTGCACGATCTCCACCTGCGTCGGGTGGTAGAGGTGCTGCGTGCTCAACTTGTCCAGCGCTGCACACGCAAAGCAGCACCACCCACCACCGCCGCAAGAGAAACTCGTTCAGCACTGTGAGCAACACACTTGCACGCTTGCCGTTGTAATGGCGACAATAATAGAGACGACAAGAATTTTTGCGATAGTGCTCTTTCACGGAAATATTGTTTACGAGGGCACTGACTTGAGAGTGCTGCTCGGCATTACACGTCTGAAATCTTGCGCGCGGTTGAGGAATCAGCAGATATGTGAAGAGGTCGGATAAGTGAACGAACCAATGTAGGTTTTCACGGCTCGACGATTGGGTGCTTTCTTAGACACAGAAGGAGCACTTGACACAGCTATCCCGAAAGAGCAGCTATGGCTAAGTGAACGTCCGTAGAAAATTACAGTTACACCACGTGCAAATAGGTCACGCTTGCCATTCAGTATTATGGTGCAATGTCACATATAGACATTTGCTTAAGCAATCCGCACTGACCAGCGTGGTAAAGTAGTCACGCAACCCTCCACGACCCTCGTGGGGTGAGAATGTCCCCCATCCAACAGCGACGTGACACAGACTATTCGTGTACACAGACAATTACAGGTACACTACTGCACATATACTGCCCTGGGTATGGGCATTTGATTGATCATGGCAGATATGTGATAGTCGGATATGTGACGTTGTACCGTGCAAAAAAAAAGAGTGGTTTATTTTTTTGGCCATTATGGATTGCGCTGGCAGCGGTGTACATTACTTGTGCAAGTGACCTTTACATTGGTTTTTAGAACCAAACGTCAGGTTGATGAAAATGTGGCATTTCAGAAATACGCTTACGTGCCTCGTTTAGAACTTACAGGTTAATGGCATAGATCACGATGCTGATAATTGCGATGACGAGGAGAACAGCAAAATAACGTGCACCTCATTTTGCCCCAGAGTTTAGATGGAGTGCTCTTGCTAACAACATCTGGAAATCTCCAGTGATAGGCTTAACAAGCATTACTCTTGTGACGAGACCCAAAAGATGAAGGAAGCCTGTCTGGAGTTTGTTTGCCAATAATAAATGTGGTGAGCATCAGATCACGGCCGCATCATCGACACGTGGTTCAACAGACGCTTGGAGGGAGGAATCGCGGAGATCAGCATCCTTAACGTCAACGTCACCATGTGGTTCTATATTCTGCATCTGGGCTTTTAGCGCTAGGATACACAATACGACAGATGAAACAAACGCTACTGGAAAATATTGCTCTGGAGAGAATTTGTATCTAGACACAGAATGGAGTTTAGCTTATATATTTGTTTTTAGCTATTCGTGCTTTGGGAAAATTTATACTGCTCTTATTTAACGTTTTTATCATGATGATTGCTTCGAAAAGCTGCTCTCGGGACAGCCGCGTCGATGGCTCTCTCTCCGCCTGATGATGCCTCCAACGTGTGAGGCGAAACGTCGCGAGGAGAGAGAGCCATCGACGCGGCTGTCCCGAGAGAGCAGCTTTTCGAAGCAATCATCATGCATCGAGCCGTGAAAACCTACATCATTACGTTTTTATCATGTCTCATTTTACACAAGCACGTGTAATTATTGGAATTTAACTTATTTCTTTCCATCAATGATGCGTCATGAACACGATGGCCTTCTCTTCAACAACAAATGTTTACATTCTCAAGAAAGGGCTTAGTTTGTTTCTGAATTACACATTAAACCACATGGCCCCCATGGATGGTAACCTTATCGTGGTGGAGGCGTTTGCGTGTTCCAGTGAACCTCAGAGCTATGTCATCTGGAGTCTAGCAATTCTGCTCGGGTCTCGTTTAGTGAACATGTCTGGAGGGAGGTTCCAGACCAATAGTGATTTGGAAACCTTTCGACTGAAGGAGGTTGGTGACAGGATGGGCATCACTCCAAAACAACGCGGATAATGGCTGTTTAAACCGGCAACAACAATCACCATCTGAAAACTGGTTTCACTAACCAGCACGTGTTTCAGGTTTGTCCAAGGTTTTTAGTTCCAGGATTTCCAACATTGCGTGCCATTTGTTGGGACCTTCTCGCTGAATTCAGTTTCTGAGGAAATCCCAGCATGTGTAGTGAAACAGAAGACCTCACACAGGGAAACTGAAAGCTTATGTTTTTGTAGCCAATGCAATGATCCGCATTTATTTTGGGGTTTCAGCACGTAGTCGTTTTATACCAAAATTAATGTCCTTAATTCTGCACTACCTAACAAAAATATCACGTTTACAACGATGTTATTCACGTCAATGAATCAATCAAAGTATAACCAATAAAGCTGATTATTAATGGCTTATAACTTCTCATCTCATATCATTGTCAGAAACCACCCAGTCGTGTACAGGATTGCGGTGAGCTGGAGCCTATCCCGGCAGACACAGGACACAAGGCAGGGATATATCCACGATGGGACATCAGTCCATCACCGGGCACTGCAGGCAATTTAGCCTGCGAGCCAATTAACCTATGTAGCAGCATGTTTTTGGACTGTGGGAGGAAATCGGAGTGCCTGGCAAAAACCCACGCGGACACGGGGAGAGCATGCAAACTCCACACAGAAAGCAGCACCCGAGCCGAGATTCGAACCCGGGACCTTCCTGCTGTGAGGCGACAGCGCTACTCACTGGGCCACCGTGCCTCCCAGCTTATAACGTTCCATGGCTAATTTCAACAGCAATATTTAACAACGTGTTCCTGAAAGTTCCTGGAGCTCTATTTCGTTAGTGTTTAATGTATTCAAAAATGTCTGAAGCAACGAGTCTGGTGAGGAACGTTATTGTTCAAAATCTGATCAATACGTAGGCACATACAAACAATATCTCTGTAAATGTGACAATAGTGTCGGGTGGTGGTGGGTTCATGACAAGAATATTGGCATAACACTACCACTTGGCAAAACCCAAAGCGAATATGGATCATTTACACTGGCTATGAAGTTTTGGATTTTAATTTGCTCTGCATGAGGAATGGAATTTTGCCCCACATGCTGGCAGCTTCTGCAACAAGCAAATTCAACAAGAAGCCCCAATCACATGGAGCAAAACGTAGGACATCGTGCCAAATAATATGCGGTACGGCTCCAAAAACGAACCGCAGAGCTGTAGAGAGAATATTAACAGTAAAACCCTACGCAGCAATTTGAAGGCAACTTGTATAATGTATTTAACTCGTGTCAGAAATCCATATTGAAAAAAAAAATCGAAATGTTTCCTTTTCAGTTGCATTAAGCAATGAACATTACGATATTTGTTCACAATTATTTAAGCATCTCGACGGCTGGGAAGCAATTGCATTACTTGGAACAGTCATGTTTGCCTAGTGTCACGCTGATGATACGTTTACGTTGGCTTAATAACAAAAGTCAGTGTCAATTTGATGGGTGCATCAACAGAATGAGAACACACAACAGGTTACAAAGCTTCTTCGGCTACACCACATCAAATGCACCCGCTTTGATTAACAAGCATGTAAAGTAATTATTTGTTCAAATAAAATCAAGGCTCTCTAATCATGCTCTAGGTGTTTGGTTTGTGAGTTTTTCAACTAAAAGGCAAATATTTTTATGATGTATTGATCCTCTCTCAAGGTTGGCGGGCTGCTAAATGGCATACACGCATTTTTTTTTACTGCTAATGATCGCAACCACATTCCCGATCCCCCCAACATGTCGCACACAATTTAATAATGACACAAAAAATGCGATATGTTAAGCAGCCTCTAGCATCTTCCCAATGTTGGCGGTGCACGGTCCCATTAATTATGTCACGTCACGCAAACAAATCCCTGACGCAGACGTTCTCCTAACACTCGCGCCATGGACCTCTGCGCGTTTAAAGAACGTCACGGTTTTTGCTCAAACTCTGGAAATCCACACACTCATCACGCCTCTCGCCGTGCGTCTCTGACAAGCGAGGGGTCTTGCTCTCGGCAGACTTGCAGTTTGAGGCCGGTGCTATGTCTGGTCTACGCTTGAATCAAATGTTTATTCTAATTCTAACGCACAGTATTTGAAGGCCTCGGAGGTTCCTTCTCGGAACACAACGTTTCCCAAGGCCCCTCGCTTGCCTAGCTCTGTACACACAGAGATCTCTCCCCAGTCTCCTTTGGCAGCTTTCCCTGCCTGTACTCACGTCCTTCGTTCCTAACTTCTTCTTGGCTTTATCTCAAGCTCTAACAGCTAGCTTCACCTGCAAAGAATCTTTTGAAGCCCAAATGTAAGCAATATGATACAATTTTTTCTTGGGGTTGGGGGAAAACTTTTTTTTACATTAGGAAAATGGGAATATGTTTTAAAAAGGGTGCTCAAGAATAAGCCACTTTGTTTAGACATTTCATTAGTAAAAAAAGTGCTTTTTTCTAAACTCAGCATTTTGAATTTCCATGAATTCACTGCATTATCCGTTCGGATTGCATTACATGTTTAAAAGATAGCTGATAATACAAAGCAATTTGTTTATTATTCTAAAGGCAGCTAATGAGCTAATTGACTTTGTTTAATTTGTTTTAGAAACACTTTCTGCAATTACGATGCGTAAAATATTCAACAGCTAAGGGAAAAACCCACTCCAGGCAACGTCAGGATCGTCCAAGCCAGGCAGATGATGATGTTTTTATTTTCAACGACAACAAGGCGCTCGCGCTAATTGCAAGCGACAGCCACATGCCAGCGTTTGGGCGGATTGAGTGAGCCTGAGATGCAAACAGCTGGTGTGCGCGATCATCACTGCATATCAAATCAAAACGGGGAGGCAGCAGATTTAAATGGTTTTAAATACTCATGAGCGGATGTGCGAACAAGCGGCGTGCAAAAAAAAAATCAGGCAGGCTGTGCCGAAATATGAAACGACAGTTCTAATTACATGGCTTTAATTGCTGTAATGAAGCACATGTTTGCACGCAAATAGCAATAATGGAATAAACATGCTGAAGTGGTCCCCTCCCTACAAGGACTCTACTGGGATTTAATGTGCAGTTAGACATCGAAGAGACTGGCAATTTTATAGACTAGGTACTTAAAATGCAACGTGCAGTTGATGCACGCACATGTATACAGCACACTTTTCTTTTTCAGGTGCAATGAGTAAGGTAAAAGAAATACCACTTGGCAACTTTGATTATACACGTGTCGCAGAAATCATTTTGCGCCTGAGCTATCTTAACATTTCGGGAGGTTTTTAATTAAAGGGAAAGAAAAAATGTGAAAGTGCAAAGTCTAAAAACTTGATAGTCACCTAAACTAGCCACATTAGATAATTTTAAAATCAACATTACCTACACATAGCACGAGAAATATTTGATCATAAAACATGTTTTAACCTTGCAGAGACGAAATGTATGCTTAGTAAGGATGGGTACTTCAATACATTAGGATCAATTTCAACTCAACCACTGGTAACTTTTTAATGGCTCAGTATAAACGAGTCAAACTTTTAAAATTTCACCATTTCAGCATGCCCCACAATCTCGGCATTAGCCAAATCCATCCAATTCCGTTCATAGGTAGATTCAGCAAAAACTTTTAAAATTCACATTCTCTACAAATTTTTAGGACGTAACAAAGGTCTGCTCTGTGAAGTACATTGTTACGGATTAAATTACACCAAGCTGTGTGACTCGAGCAGCACCATTTAGGGTCTTTTACATTGATTATTTATATGCGCATTTTTTTTGAATGAGAAGACTTTCAAAGGACACGACTTGGTAAAAAAGACAGAAAGCAACACTAAAAGAACGCTAATGGGATGAACATTCTAATGAGCATTGAGACTTTTTTTTAAGCCATGTAAAACACAAAAATGAGACACGGGAGATGGTGGTGCCTTAACGAACAAAGCAAATGACTGTCTATGCCGCGTTAATTATTTCGTATTTGCGCTTTAAAAAATGTCTATCATCTCATCTCATTGTCAGAAACTACTTAGTCCTGTACAGGGTCGCGGTGAGCCGGAGCCTATCCCGGCAGACACAGGGCGCAAGGCAGGGATGCACCCACGATAGGACGCCAGTCCATCAACGGGCACTGCGGGTAATTTTGTCTGCGAGCCAATTAACCTATGCAGCAGCATGTTTTTTGGAATGTGGGAGGAAACCGGAGTGCCCGGCGAAAAACCCACGCGAACACGGGGAGAGCATGCAAACTCCACACAGAAAGGCACCCGAGCCGAGATTCGAACACAGGACCTTCTTGCTGTGAGCTGACAGCGCTACTCACTGGGCCACCGTGCCGCCCTTTTAAAAAATGTTTTCAATTCAATACCAGACATTTTTAAATAACGAAAAAAACCTTATTGATTAAGCTCATTTAAACAAGTGTTGGCAAGGACAAATATGAGTTAGCAAGGTGAATATTTCAAAGCATCCTATTTGTTAATAGCCAGCAGATAAAGGCTTTCCTGCTTGGTGTTGGTCCATGAGTCTTGTTCGACCATACTCCACTACACTGGTCAGTATACGTTTGGTGGTGGGGAAGAGGAGTAGTTTTGATGTCATTCGGCACTGACATTTGCCGTGGTTGGGAATCAAAACTCAGGTCCACGCATTAACTATTGTGTCACTTCTGCCAACCCCGCCCCCCCTCCCCTCCCCCATAATTATCTAAGCAACAACACCGATGCTTAATTATGAAGTCATGTCAATGGCAAAATGTTGCGTGTTTAAGTGAGGAGTTTGACATTTTGACAACCAACGGCTTTGCTGCAGCCCATGCGACCATCTTAACGTCGTTTATCGGTGTGAATAAGAAATCGCACGGCAATAAAATCCTCATTCATCCCTCGCTGAGCACATTCAACGGAATGGTATCAATACTGGAGACATGTGGGCGCATCCCTTGTATGCACAGAGCTAGAAGCAGAAATGCCCTGCGCAAGATTGACGGTCTCAAGCAAGAAACTGCTCTCAAGAGCTGCTCTTTCTGGATAGTCGTGTGGAGTGTTCCTTCTCTCTCATTTGCAAAGGACAGATGATACCTTGTTCATGAAACGTTACGAAGGAGAGAGGAGGTATGCTCCAATGGTTATCCCAAAAGAACAGCTCTTGACAGCAATTCTCATACATTGAGCTGTGAAAACCGACATTAATCGCAAGTAAGGTCATTTGCTTATGACTTAACAGTGAATGTAAAATTACATATCAGTATCCTGTGACTGCTGTCTTCATTTCAAACGTGAACCAATACCTGAAATATTAGTCTATCGTGCATTGTCCTGATATGGGTAAATTATGTTGTGGGGAAGGGAGCAGTAGTTGCAGTGATTAGCACGCTGCACGATGAACCTCGGTAGTCTCAGTCAGATTGTTGGCCATGGATAACATCAGTGGTAAGTGATATCAAAATCGGTCCTGAGCCCTCCACAAATATATCAGCTCTCACTGGCCAGCGGGTCATCAAACAACGATGCCTCCACGTCCAAAGCAGCATGGGGTAAAAGCCTGCATATCCAGCAGTTGTCTTGCCAAAGCATTGTAAATTATATTATCGTTAGCAGTCTGTTATAGAAAACGCTGTGCGACTCGAGCAAACGGTGTTATTTCATCGCTATAGTGAAAAAGGTGAGACGGAAATTCTTACCGTGGGCCACCCAGCCATGCTTGCACTGGTCGCACGTTCTGATGTGAATCTTGCCCGGCTGGAAGCACTCGCAGCTGCAGTTTACCAGTGTACAGCGGATGGCCTAAGCACACACACAGACAAAAGAACACATCTCTATTATGACAACGGGTTGGAAGAAGCGCGCAGTATAATGCTCGTACGCGAGGAGACAAAATGTGAAAATACGCAGGAAATAAATTGTGAACATGCCGTATATATATTTTTTTGTTTCATTGTTCCATTATTCATATGTATGAACAAGCATGGTAAAAAGGCATTTACGGTTTTGTATATTTTTTTTTAAATGCCAAATTTAAATGAAATTTATTTTGGCATAACAATTTTCTGGAATTTACGTGCAGGTGCCAATTGGCACACTCAAAGACACTTAATTTTTTTTGTAATAACCTTTTGCACGAGGCTGACGTTCAAAATATTTGTTCCTGTACGACATAATTGTCTGCAGGTTCCAATGCTTATGCTCAATGTTCGCGATGGAAAAAACAGCAAACTCTGTATTGTCAAATTGTATGCGATAGAAACTATTTTACACCATGAAAACACTGTAGTCATACAAATCATATATTAATTTCAGAATTCAAGAAAGTATCCCCTAAAGTGCTGTGGTTTTTACCCAGCAGATGCAAATGTTTTTAACTAAACCTTTTAACCATGACAGTTATCAATTTCCAAAGCTTCACGATACATATGATTCAATACACTTAGACGAAAGTCACTTCAAAAGCGTGCACACACAAATCCAAGACAACAGAAATTCTGCATATATCTTCAACAGACTTTTGGGGCACGTGCAGGTAGAGAGCACCATTCATATATTACACCAGCGGACCTGCAAATGCATTCAGAAATTCGAGCCGGGTGTCTACAGCATAGGGACTTTGTAAAGCAAAATAAATTAATAAATAACACGTATAGGGCAAAAATAAGCCACCGAGCATGGTCCCTCTCTCGATCTTTAAAAGGGAATGCCATATCTGGGCACAGAGGACCCAAAAGTCTCCATTTCCCACAAGTCTCCGTCGGTGCCACAGCTGTCACATAGCGGGCGCGGCGACAGCGACGTGCAGCAGAGTGACGCCCGCTCCTCCGGGGCGACTCTTCCCGGCAGCCACGGCCCCCCGCCCCCGGCCGCCACGGCCCCCCGCCCCCGGCCGCATGACACATGAAACGACCGCGGGGACCGACATCGTTCGCTGTCATCTTCTCAAGCAGAACCGCGCTGTCGCTACGACGTCGGCGGCGCCACTCCGTACACTGACCGGTCGCCCTCCGCTACCCCCCCC
>JAZEWT010000001.1:16326670-16347490 GCA_036362905.1 Mordacia mordax
AAATCTGGCGCGCAGGTTTCATCATAACCCAGGGACGGCTCTCCCGCTCGCAGCTACAAAATTATAATGCTCGTGTCCGCGCACACACACACACACACACCCTTGCTTTCATTTCCCAGTTTTTTTTCTCTTACACCTGCAATTTCGAGCTTTAAAACAATCCTTTTTAGGTTCGTCGCTAAGCGTACACCTGTTCGCAATGACAAAGTCATAATATTGTATTAAAAAAATACAACAAGAAGTTGTTTTGGGAGGGGGAGGAACAAAGCCATTTTTATACGTGAAAAAACAAATCTTACCTGTAATTCCTATTATTCATCCCTATCCAAAAAAGAATCCCCTTATTGTAAAAAACGAGAAAGGAGCCTCTTGTAAATACGATCAAGAGTCTTTTGTCCTGTCGGATACGCTGGTCCTTTTTTCTGTAGCGACACTTTGGATACGGCGCGTGACACAGAATAATGTACAGAAGCTCCAAAAGCTGATGATTCAGGCACTATTAATCCCACTTACGCTATCTGCGCTGGCTCGCAAACGTCAAGTTTTCTACATAATTTTTGCATCTGAATTCCCTGGCTGTCAGGATGACAAGTTCCTGGTACCCTTCACGCTCGCTGACTAAGGCTGCTCCGTCTGATGAGCTCATCAGCTCTGTCCGGGAGAGCACTTATAAGCATTAGGGACAGATAAGAGCTGTAGAGATGGGGACACAATGCTTGTGGGCAAGGGCCAGATTGAAATGTGCTATGAAAAATGTAGCGGGTTTTTTTAACAACAATATTTTACGAAAATATCTGTTTTTATGACTATGCGCAACTGTGTTGATAAACAGGAAGGTTCAATAATTTGGTAGTAAATAACCAAGAAATGCACCGCAATATAAAATGAAAATGAAATGTAATTGTTTTTTGATGTGCAATTCTTAAAAGTACAAAAATGGTATTCATTAAAAAAAAACCAGCTATATTTAAATAATGCATATAAATTTAAAGTCCAAAGTGAGCTGATGGTGGGCTTCGTTCTTTAATGAACTTGTTTATGTATGGCTGGGAATTAGTGTTAAAAACTGTCACTTCTTTAAAAATACCATTCTTCTTCAAAAATAAATTTTAATTAAACCAAAAAGAACTGAGGGAGAGAGTTGGCGACATTTGATTTCCGTAATAAGCTAGTACATGGTGAAATCAAGAAGACATTAAAAAGGGCCACAATTTTGAATACACTGGAGCGTAAGTGATGAGAAAAATAATTATTGCCACAGTTTTTGCATACTTCAATGGGGGTGACAGATCAAAGGAAACCGATGCTCTAATGATGTATCCTGGCACTCGGACAAATTAGCTAGCTGGACACAAGCATCACTCAACCTCTGCAGGTGTTGATCTGACTTGTTTCTGTTTAATTACCTCAAGCAGTAAATCAACTGTCGATGGTAATGACCTAACCGCACACATTAATCCACTTTTTATGTAGCGCGGCTTAGCGCGATGACAAAAATTGAATCATTGGAAGTTGGCAATTATGACTGCAACGATGTCATGTTGGAGACAATATCCGCAGCGAATATTAAGGAATTAAATCAGAGACAAATAGTCCAGAACAAAACCCGACTCTTGTAGCCTCCCAAGGGAACCCGTATGAGTCCCATGTCAGCTTTGACAACGTATTTGATATTTAATATTTAAAGCTAAATTAACAACAGTGCAATGTGATGAGCATAATGTTTAATTTCATGTATCTATTAAAAAAATAAATGTACAGCTCTTTTTTAATCTACTGCTGGATGAATTGGGCTTCCCAATGATATGTCAGTCATGTGGGGTTTGTTTGACCATACTTCACCACGCTGGTCAACACCTTTTTGTGGGTAAAGTGGGCTGGAGTGTAAGGGCCAGATGAGATATCAGGAAGCCATCGGTGTTAGCCATCGGACAGAGATTTGTCGGGTTAATAGCGCAGCGCAATAACCACACGCTACACCCCTTTTACAACAGTTTCAAATACAGAACGAAAACAATTTCCTTTTCTCGGTTTTAAGAACTTAATTAACAGACCGTGTATGTTTCCTCTGGTGCACAGCGTGATGAAGCAAGATAGGTTAGATACTCCACTTGCTTTGTGGAGAGAGGCTTCCTGCGTAATTTGCGGATCCAAATATAACATCGCAAAGATGCATCGCAGAAACGAGAGGCCGGAATAATTATAATAAAGATGATCATAACAGTGCATGTTGTTTTTTAAAGGTTATAACACAATTACGAAAAGAAGATTTCATGTAAAACAAATGCTGCGACCTAAAAATCGGTACACTGTCGTGTGATTTACAACTCTTCAATAGATAGCTCATGCATCAGATGCAGATGCCATCGAGATTGAATTCCTCCCCTGCTCTTGATGTTGCTGCTCCATCCCTGTTACACGGATTCAACCAAACGCAGCATGACACGGTCCAAATGGTAGCTTTTTCCATTTGCCAATCGGGCACATGTTTATCGTGTAAACACGCGTGTGCCTGTGTGCACGCTGGTTAGCGGTGGCGCATCGCTCAGCACATGCTTGCGCTATGAACCCAGAGACTCGTGTACGAATTCGGCTCACGACCAAGAACGGTGGATAATAGAACTGGTCATGGCGTCCTCTAGGTAGACTCAACCTAAAATGATGCGGTCTGTAAACATCAGCGCGCAGGAGACAAAGGCAACCGGACGGGGTGTTAATCACCAGCCTTCCAGTAACGATGCTGGGCTTCTAGGTGCTCGCTGACTGGACTTGGCTCAACTGTCTGTCAAAGGCTCTATGGGGGATCTTTGTTTTTGTTGTGATGATAAGAAAGGTATATTTGTAATATTATTATCAGGAAGCACAACGCTATATGATGCTAATATTTTAATCCAATTTAATATCGTATGGATACAATAGTCATTGAAATCTAATTTCTTGAGCGTATTAATCGTTGATGTATCGCATTCCACAAGTTAGCTGTACAGCTATTATTGAGAATTTCAGCACATAAGCAGATGGATGTTAAATCTCATCTCATCTCATTATCTGAAACCGCTTAATCCTATATAGGGTCACGGTGAGCCGGAGCCTATCCCGGAAACACAGGGCGTAAGGCAGGAATACACCCGACGACGGGACGCCGGTCCATCGCCGGGCATTGCGGGACAATTTTAGTCTGCGAGCCAATCAACCTATCCAGGAGCATGCTTTTGGACTGTGGGAGGAAACCGGAGTACCCGGCGAAAACCCACGCGGACACGGGGAGAGCATGCAAACTCCACACAGAAAGGCACCCGAACCGAGAGACTCGAACCCGGGACCTTCTCGCTGTGAGGCGTCAGCGCTAACCACTGCGCCACCGCGCCGCCGGATGTTAAATAGATGATTATTATTTCAGCAGAAAGTAGCCAGTGAGCGTGCATACTCTGCATGCGGGATTCCTGCCACGCAACAAACGTGTGACCTGACCAACGTAACAGCGCATAAAGTCAAAGAGTAAATAAAATTAATCACAGCAACAATCCGAACAAAAATGAAACTCTAATCATAAAATAAAGAGTAGAACGCAAGATTGCACACGGAGTCAAAACTACAACAAAAATGTGTACACAGGCACGTACAACACGCGATCACACGGACATCCAGATACATAGTTATTTATTGGCATTGTCTCCAACAGTTTTATCTTGATTGTGGTAACAGCGTCGTGTTCACAAGGCGAATTGTCAATTCAGATCTCGTGCAGGGCGGTGTAAACCTTTGTGTGAGAATGTGGCTCGAGGAAGCGGATATCACGGAGCTACTTCTGGCATGCCTCACAGTGACCTTTTGCCCCTACGGCAAGGTGTTCACTAAAATAACTGTAGGGCTTTCCATTGGAAATGTTGCGGGTGCAAACGCCGCGTTTCAAACTCAATTTACATGGTATTATATTCATCGACAACACACCAAACGAGCTTCTCAGAACGCAGACGCCTACGCGCAGACAGAATACGCTACACCTGTACGCAAGTAATCATTGTAACCTCCACGAATTAGCGACTACGTAAAAGCTCTACGCGATTACGATTTAATAAGGAATTCTCGAGATGAGTAGATTTCACTGAAAACTCTTCTCGCACGAAAATGTCCCGCTCGTGTTTATGAAGAGAATGTCTGCGCTATGTTCAACGCATCTCCATGACATTTAAATAAAACGACACCGAGCTAATTTGGCCGTGTTCCAGCCTCCTCTCCTTTGGCCCGAGCAGCCCTCTTTTGCCATCTCACCCCAGGGCCCACAACATCCCCAGTTCCTTTCTCACCCCCCCCCGCCCCCATCATGCCACCACTTCCCCCTCCTTTCCACACAGCCACCACCTTTACACACCACCCACCAACCTCTTCCCCGTCCTCACAACCCTCCACAGCTCCCCCGCGCCCTCCCCTATAAACCCAGCCATCACCCCTCGCTCTCCTCTCAAGAGAGTGCAGCTGGGCTGGTCCCGCAGGCCACGCAGCTAAGCTGGTTTTGACACAGTTCTCACAGCTGCAGGCTATCCGAGGCAGCGGGGCTGTTTACGCCGCCATATCGTGATAAATCTCCCAGCGAGGGAAACTATGCTGGACCAGCTTGGCAGGCCGGCAGATGTGCCACGCCTTGCCGTGTGCTCTCACTTGGCCGCGCCACCAACCTTGTTAGGAATTTTTGGTGCCGTCCGCTCGTTGTAAAGCCAGCAAAAAAAGCCGAAAATCCAATTAAGATTCTGCTCCAAAAAAGTCCGCGTAATTTCTCTGCTAGGTCCAGAAATGAAGCCATTTGCCACCAGTAAGAAAATACGGTGCTTTGCAACTTTCTGGTTGGCGTGATTAGCACGAATATAATTATCAATTATTTTCCGGCTGAAATGTTGTACGTTAATTGATTGCGTACAGTGCTAAAATTGTCTCAATTTTTTCCCCTGCTCAAGAAAAAAACCCTGTTAATTTACTTGACAAATGCGGACACAATGATTTTAGATATAAATCAAAATGTGTTCATGCACTCATCATTTGATACATCACACGAACTAGCTATTATTTATGTCACACAATACAGAAACGTGCACGAGTCGCATTATCGTTCAAGATGCGCGGCCTGTCTCACCGCGCAGCGTCCAAACGCGACTGGGTATTGCTCAGCGATGCAGTGGCGGTACACAGAGCGTCATTGCTCTGGCGGGACTGGTGACCGATCACAAGTGTAGATCCGATCACAAGCGTAGCCCTTCCGCGGATCAGTGGGACTTCCAAATGAATTTTAAAAAGACCTCATGAGCTGCGTTCACCCGACCCCCATATCACAATTAACCAATAGCAGAGCGGCTCAGTACACGCAGCCCTCATACGATGTCCTAATATCATGTACCAAAAAAAATGTAATTGATTGTCCGAATGAAAGATTTATCACGGAGACTCATGAAGTACAGTTATTCAAAGCACGTTCGGATACGTTAATTAATCAAATTAGTTGTCTGAGCCAAATTATTTTGGAATCTTAGATATTTCAGCATAAATTCCATTTCATTGGAGGTTTGCTTCATAAGGAATTAATAAATAAAAAACCCGACGCGTAGCTTAGATTACATAGGAATAATGACATACGATCGTACGAAAAAGGCGGAATAAAATGGTAAAAATGAACACCTTGGAAAATGTGGGCTCTCTGGCATTTGAATTGTGACTTTGCACTCCTTATTGCGCCAACGCTGGCTGCTTATTAAATAGTAATAATAATTTTAAAAAAACCTTCAGCACTGTATTTGGGACTGCCGACCTAAAAATAAAAACACTAGATAGCGTTAATATGCTTCCAGGTACTCGTATTAATTCTTAATAGTATAGCCAATAGCAGATGCAGTTTCCCCAACTTGTCGTGCAAAAAAAAACCACACTAAAAGGGATCGACCATGAAATATTAAACCAACGGTAAGGTTTTCCGTTCAATCTTCAGTAGCTGCATCTCGAACAGAGCAAATTTTTAAGAATACGAAATTAGTAGCACAGCCCTGCCTTAGTAAATTACTACATTGTTTACATGCCAAAGCAAATTAGAAATTTGGCATCTAGGAAGATTAACGTGTCATTGCCTGTATAACTACAATGTCAAAACCTAAAGATATCGTGTGCCAGACAAGAGGAGGGCGTTCGGCTTTGCTGGATGGATTCCAGGCAACGCAGCAGCGGCGTTCGGCGGCAGAACGGTGCCAGGTGAAAGTCGAATGGAAATATCACCGCTACCCGAGACACCGCAACACCGGCGTCTGACCGGTGACAGGGCACCGCCGCGGCGACACTGACATTTTGTACGACAAGCCAAGAATCAATAGCAAGAATCATGACCACATTAGCAGCAGCACTTAGGGCCTGTCACGGGACATGACTGTCAGCTTGTTATTCCGGCAAAAAAACACAGCGTGGTTGTCCGATATCGTCACGTCACATCAAGCCACGAGCAAGCACAGCGGCGTGCGCGCCGGCAATGTGTGAGGGTGGTGAAACGTCTGCCAGGGACACGGAGTCTGAGGCAGGTCTGCTCACGCAAAGCCCTGCCTGTACGTTTCTGCGTCTGCTCACAAATATCAACTCAAAAGCACGCTTTTATCCGAGTTTATATATATATCGTAACTATTTAAAAACATTCTCTTTTTCTTGTTACGTAGTGTGTTCACATTAGTTGTTTTGCTATTTCTTTATACAACTTAATTCAACAACATTGTGGGTTTTGTGGGGTTATTTTTTCAGTTGGACGAGCTGAATAGTTTATGGTATTTCCTGGTATTAGCTCAATTAGGCGTTATATTTTTTGAAAAGCCTTGTCTAAGAGCCTCTATAAATTATTGGTGTTTTGCGTTGCGATACATATTTTTTAAAAAGGGAGGGGGGACGAGAATGTGGCGATGAAGAAATGTGCACATCAAGCAAATGAATTGGACAGTTTTTGTTATTTAAAAAATATGCACTAATGTGTCAAAATAGTGAAAATATTCATAATTGCACGCGTACATGTTAAGAAATCCCACGCAGAAAGTGGAACGAGGTTTTTGCTCAAGCACGTATGGAGTGGCGTTTATAACCGTTGGCAGCCCTGAGGCAATGCTGGAAATTCCACATTCCCATTAAAAAGACTGCTGTTGATTTCTCATAAAAGTAGCAATAATTTTAATTGACCCCCAAAGACGCAATAGTCCATCACATACACCAGCAGCACACACATATGATGGTGGTAAAAACGCAATGAGTTTATCACGAGAGAATTTTCAATTGTGGTCGTGAAGATTGATATGTATTCCTGTGTTTGTTGTTTGTACCGCAGGTCCCCTTTTAGAGCAACGGTCGGTGCGGTTTTAAAACATCCCTTTGAAACGGGAGACGCGTCGTGTCGACATGGCGCTCTCTCACCTGGTTCAAATTAAAGGACATGATAGCCTGGCCGAATTAAACACTTGTACGTTAAGGTGACTTTACCAACGGAAAGAAGACCTGATGAACGTTTTCTCAGTCTCAGACCGCCTGAGGATGCCTCTCCAACGTATGAGGTGAAGCGTCGCGAACGATAAAGGAGTCGCGCCTGACACGGCTATCCCAAAGAACAGCTGTGATAAGCGATCGTCAAAAACGTGATTATTCAAAAAAAAAATCAACAGTGGTGCTTAAAATGAATAATCGTGGGTTTAGGATTACTTTTAAATAAAGGAGAAATGAAATGCCCTACAAAAAAATAAGACGGAAAAACAAAATTTCTTTTGAAAAAACATCTAGTAAGGGAACATAACTTTGGGCAAGGACTTAATATTTCAAACGAGAATCTGCTTAAATCTGCACAGATTTTATTACCTTGTTTGTGCAATTACACTGCCGAGGTTGTTTTTGTACTACAACTCAAAAATGTATTGCAGGAAAGCTATCACCTATTCAAATTGCAGGAGAAGAAAAAACAAAAATCCTAATTACGTGAAACATGGCATGCCCAAGTTCACACTTCATACCTTGCCAGGTTTCCTGACAGCTTATTGGCACACCCGTGGAAAGTCACACCTCGCGCGCGTCATCTTAGTGACGGATTACGCTAAAACGACATTCCCCACTCCGTGCCTCTCTCCTCCATTACGGGGCACCCAGTAGAGTCCACAGCCACGCGTCTGGCCATTACAATGCCGGCTTGGGTGATGCATTATTAAGAGCAGAACACCTTTACACACCGCATTCATCTTAATTTTCCCTGACATGAAAAATTGATGAAGTGAACACGTTTCTGCAACTTGGTGCAATACGGAGGAAGGTTTCTCCGTGCCACAGTCTTACCTTCAGGAAATAGGAGATGAACTCTGGCAAACGGCACAATAAAAAAAAATACCGAAAAACAAAAAGGGAAGTGTGTCCATGCGACGCATTTCGGGAATACGTCCACGGTTTGCAAGGGCGCAGCAAAGCCATAAGAAAACCCAGAATGTGTGTCTTTGGTCACCAAGATGCTGGTGAAAAACAAGTCCTAAATGCCCATCCCCTCGACCACACTTGAGCTTTGTCAGATACCCCTAATAGAACGGCAGCGTAAACATGCTCTTAATTCATTGGTTCTTGACGTTGAAAACACACACACAATATCGTAATTGCACAGCACATGGAAGCAGATGGGTTAAAGATCTGTTTCGCTGCCACTGCTGATAGCTTACTGTGGAACCTAAGGGATGGAGAGAACTTTATTTCCCCTGTCTTAGAGCACCTGCCACGCTGTCATCAAGGGGAAAAAATGAAGGTTAACTAATGTAATTATCTCGCTAGCTCAATCGTGTATTAATTTCAGTGTGGCAAAACGCACATTAACACGAGCTTGGATTATTTGGCCAGGCGAGTCAAAATTGCGTGGATTTATGGTCTTGTTTCAATGCCCGCTTAATCCTGTACAGTGTCGTGGGGTGCCAGTGCCTATCCCGACAGACAAAGGGCGCAAGGCGAGGCTAGACTCAGGATGTGACGCCAGCACATCGCAGGGCACTTTTTTGGGGGAAGGTAATATTCTCAGCAGATCAATTAACCTACGCTGCATCATGTGTTTGGACGGTGGGGGGGAAACGGAGTACCTGGTTAAAATATACGTGGACATGGGGAGAGAACACGCAAACTTCACACAGAAAGGCACCAGAGCCAGGAACCGAACCCTGATTCTTGCCGTGAGGCAGCAGCGTTACTCGCTGCGCCACCGTGCAGTGCCTTATGTCAGATTTAAAAGTATTTAAAAGAAACCAGTGCCAAAACTCAATATTTGAAATGAATTGATACATTAAACATGCCACCAGCAACAACATGAGATAAATAATATTACAACAGGTTTTACCGTATCTGGCGATTATCTTAACACCTGCATAATCGCCAGATACGGTAAAACCTGTTGTAATCTTATATATGTATACTGGTAAAAAAGTACCCATAGCGTTAACATGAGATATGTTCTGTCTAAATATAATTCAATGTCATTTGTCTTCACTACATATATATGTGATATAAGGCGACTCACCCCTTACTTGAGTGCATGAGCTACATATTGTTTTCTATTGCTTCAAAATAATAAATGACTAATCCAGGAAAAGTATACTGCGTGACATGACTTTTTCAGTAGGGTTTAGCAACACTGAGTTTCTACTTAATTGATTTATAATAATAAGTTTACTTAATTTATCAATTCTGATGCTGTTGTTACGCCGTTCTCTCCTCAGCTCTGTGCAGCGCTCTATGACCCACAGGTGAAAAGCGCTCCAGAAGTGCAAATATGGACGGCGCGGTGGCCCAGTGGTTAGCGCTGTCGCCTCACAGCAAGAAGGTCCCGGGTTCGAATCTCTCGGCTCGGGTGCCTTTCTGTGTGGAGTTTGCATGCTCTCCCCGTGTCCGCGTGGGTTTTCGCCGGGCACTCCGGTTTCCTCCCACAGTCCAAAAAGCATGCTGCTACATAGGTTGATTGGATCGCAGGCTAAATTGCCCCGCAGTGCCCGGCGATGGACTGGCGTCCCATCGTCGGTATATCCTTGCCTTGCGCCCTGTGTCTGCCGGGATAGACTCCGGCTTCACCGTGACCCTGTAAAGGACTTAGCGGTTTCAGACAATGAAATGAGATGAGAAGTGCAAATATTATTATTACGGCATAGCGATTGTAATTAGGCCTATTTGTGAATGTGTAACTCGAGCAGCACCATCGGAGCAAACGTATGTAATATGCCATCATTGTTTCATAATGAATTGCTTAATCATCATTATCATCATCATCTATGGTCAGTTCACTGCTGAATGAAGGCCTCCCAAAGCTCCCGTCACCTCTCACGATTTTGTGATGCAATAAGCCACCCAGCAACTGCACCAGAAACCGATTCCATCGCTCCATCTCTTCGATATACGTACTCTCGGTTGCAATTGTTTAAAAACAATCAGATGAATGACGCGATTGAAGCGTGATCTTGAACAATCGAGACAATATATTAAATATGGAAATCAGTGGCAAAACGATATAACTATCACTTATTAAGAGCTATGAGGCTATGTGCTGACATGGTCCTGATTTTAGCAGTCGTAAGAGGGCAGGTGTAAGAAAAAACAATTTGAATAGAGTCCACTTCACAGCTGATTTCTAGCAATCGTTTGGCAGTAGACAGACAGATGCTGCATGTTGGCCAAAATCAGCTGTAACTCGGGGAGAGAATGTCTAAGTTGTAATTGCTCACCTGTACGAAATGTTTCAGACATATCGATATGAAATCATTAAGCAAATGAGCACTTTCCTGTAATTCAATCCTTAAACATTAAACCCGTGAATAAAATATTTAAAGTACATTTATCACATTTTTTGACATTCAGCCAATTTTTGTCACATTTCCCAAGCCACTAAAAATCTGGAAAAGACAGGTTCAAGCACGTTACAGCCATAATTATTCTTGACAGGTGATTGAAGAGAGCAATGAGAGCTTTAAAATTCAAAATAAATGTAACTTTTATGCTTAAACGTCATATATTTACATAAATAGATATAAATATATATGTCGGAAAATAAACGTTATTTGGCTCGAGAATTTGCCTTACTAATGAATGTGTCGAACTACTTTCATTTGCGTTAGTTATGTTTCGAAGAATGATTTTGGTGGCTATGCCAAAGTAATATCTGAGTCTCAGAGAAAGAAAGTCCTGCCCAAAGCAGTTCGATTCCTGCCTCGGGCACTTTTCCCTGTGGAATTTTGTATGTTCTCCCCGAATAACTATATCTCTCATCTCATCTCATTATCTGAAACCGCTTAATCCTATATAGGGTCACGGTGAGCCGGAGCCTATCCCGGAAACACAGGGCGTAAGGCAGGAATACACCCGACGACGGGACGCCAGTCCATCGCCGGGATAACTATATATATAACGCATTAATTAATAGCACTTATATAGGATTTCATGATTCAATACATAATGGTTGCTTACTAAAGCTGTTTTATTGGGATAACCTTCTTGAGCACCCCTCTCTACTCAACAAGTCTATCCCGAAAGACCAGCTTTGGTAAGCCAATATAATTTATTAATTGAACGATAACATCATAATATATGGGACAAAGTGTCAGGTCGGTGTTGTCGCTCGGTATCTGCGTGGCTACCCCCCCCCACCACCTCTCTGTGGCTTCTTGGTGCCTCTGTATCTGTGTCTCGTCCAAGATTAGGTATGGAATTTACACGGCGCGTTACAAATTGTATTATTAGGATTCATTGATTTGATTCATTGATTTACAATGCGAGTCATTCTACCGCTGGATAGTCTCCCCACACCGTGTCGGTCATGGAGGGGTTTGTTCGACCATACTTCACCACGCCGTTGAGTACGGGTTGGTAAGGAGTGTGGCCAAAAGAGCGTTTCAGGTACCGCATGTCACTGATGTTAGCTGTGACCAGCAACCAAACTGGAGTTGCTGCGTACATAGCGTAACATACAAACCAATAACACTCCACATTGCGCAATATGCATACATATAATTAATCTCATCTCATCTCATTGTCTGAAACCTCATCTCATTATCTGAAACCGCTTAGTCCTATATAGGGTCACGGTGAGCCGGAGCCTATCCCGGCAGACACAGGGCGCAAGGCAAGGATATACCGACGATGGGACGCCAGTCCATCGCCGACATATAATTAATATTTTATAAAATTTATTCATGCAATGTACTGTGTTCAATTAAAATTGGAAACCTAGGATGATATAACTCCTACCAAAAACTACATATGCTAATGCAATTAAATACCATGACTGAGTTAACTTTCAAACAAACGTATATTCATTATGGCCATGTTGTACATAAAACATAAATGCTTATATACCTGAGACAGTGCTTTTGTAAAAAAAAAAAACTGTCAACATGTAGCATCTTGTATTTACCTTAAAAGTTTAACATGCATGTAAAAAAAGTGTAATGTCCATATTCTAAAACAAAAAAATCATAACACACAAGGCATTTTGTGAGCCTTCTGGGTATAAAGTTTAGAATGCTGTACTCAAGCTTTTATTAATAAAATCGCTCGAGCTGAAACTGCAAAAACAAAGAAAATCTGTAATCGCAATCAGGTTAAAACTGCTTGAAATTGCCACTTTCATCCCCACGACTGCAGCAAATCCAATACCCCAGATAGTAATGGATATCACTATCGAACTGCAGTGTCTTACAGTAGCCAGAATTGACCCATCGTAATTAATGTCATGCTGGAAGGTGAAGGTGTAAACTGGTGAGCATTTGTATCATGGCACAAATTATCCATATCTCAGCGGATGAAACCATTTGATGAGGCTCTGAGTGGCCGGCGATAAGGACAAACCATCGGTGAGATTAATGCAGGAAGACGCTTTTAGTCACCAATCACGCCTCTTGCCCTTTTTAGAGCCCAGTTGCTGATAGTGAGACGGTCCCTTCTGAGAGCGAAATCAGCACTCTGTAACCAATCAATGACACTTAAAGTACACGGAAGCACAGGCGGGACTTGCCCGGTGTCAGGAGATTACAAGAATCTCAATTACGGCCCTTCACATTAGCAAGCAATAATATGCCGCTTTATAACTCATTCGTGTGCCTGCGACATTCACCAACACCCCAGGGTGGACAAATTCTTCCTAGATGGAAAACCTGTTAAGTCGTTTTTAGCCTCAATGTACACAGAGACCCCAAGCAGTGTCTTGGTGGCCGTTCTGTCACGTACGGTAATAGCAGTCATTTTACCCGCCACCACCTCCCCCCCCAACTCCCTCTCCTTGTGAGCACTGGGAATACTCCCTAGTCACTTAGGCCAAATAAAGACTGCAGTTGTTCAATAAGTGACCTACCGTATTGGATTCCAGGGTGCCGATCCTAAATCAAATTCGTACGTTTCAGTTAATCTATTTTGAAAAACGGTTTTGCGACACAGGGCCAACGGTTGTAATAAACTACAATACGTGTGTTTTGACATTGCACATCGCCGTTTCCCAATAAAATTGTATTCTGCTACACGCTACTCCCGTTGCGTGCACTTATGCAGAAAACGAGGTAAACTCTTTGTGAGATGTACCTATTAAAATTCAATAAATCGCGAAAAAGTTTCTGAAATCTCCACATTCAGCACTCCATTCTGCCGTGCGAATAAAAAGAGACTTTTTTTTTTTAGAAACCAGATAATGGTCACAAAATGTCGCTCTCTAATGTGATGAAACCTAAACGGGTGTTGACATAATTGTGTATTTTGTTCTAATTTTTGTCCGGCTTTCTTTCCACTCCCCTCCCCAAAAGAACCTCTCATCGGAGAGTTATAATCAGTACCCTACGGTGACCCTTGCCTATACCATCGGCCCAATTGTCCATCAGCCTGGCATCAGATTAACGGGCAGAGGTCCATTTGCGTCTTGTCAGTGACATACAGTACCCTGGGCCCTCCATCCAATCAGCTCACCCTGACACGTATTTGCTCATCCCAAGACCCTGAAGAGCGCCACGGGGGAAAAGAAGAAAAACCTAAATTAACACTTGACATTCAATATGGCCGGGGCATTAATTGGCCAGGCTTCCTGAGAAAGCAATTTTCTATTCCCAAACTGTTCACATGTCATGCGTGCTGAACAACTCTGGCCCTTCCCTCCGCACTCTCTAATGAGGGCTGACGAATTGTTGCGACGTGACAGGACTTTTTTTTTGCCGGAGGAGCCGCTAGCCTCAGTCAATGCAGAGGACAGAGGAGGGGGGAGGAGGGTGGGTGGTTGGCCGAGGTGAATTGAGCATTAGAATGCAGACGAAAAAAAAGAAATAAATATTGTGCAGACCTAAATGTTTCTGCGTTTCACGAACAGACCTGTAACGGTACAATAAAACATTTTCAGTAAGGGCCCTCAAAACACCTTTACACGTAGCCGTGCGCAGCCATCTGCTGCTTTCCGGGCCAGGCCTCCACTTCTGTGCGCATCTGTGATAACATAAGCAGCCTCAAGCAAAGTGTTGTGTCCATAAAACATCTCTTCCTTTCCCTGTGTGAATATTACATCGCACCCATAAATTCACGTGACGTAGCACCGATTATATAAACCTTGTTTGCAGCAAATAACATTAAAGTTAATGTAGGACATAAATTGCAATGTGCTGCATTTCTACAGGCACCTATGCGTATTCAGATAATTTATATAAACACAGCAGCTCAGCCTGTATTTCTCACACAACGTTTATAAGGTGGTTCTTACAGGCACTAGATTTATTTATTGTTCCAGAACAGCTGGGTCCGAGTATACAATGCAAACAGTGTCTGCCAGTGTAAAAATACTCTTCTCGTCTCTATCTGCCCGTGGCAATAACTTTGGAAAAACAAAACATTACATAAAAATAACTCCACAGCGGCCCTGCTATCTTAAGCAATCTATTAAAAGTTACCAACTCGCGTGTATATAGCCAAACCAATGATATTTTAACAGCTGTTTTATTTACATATCATTTTAACGGCAGAAGCTACTGTTTACAGAAGCTATAATTCGACAGATACGCACACTACAAGCAGCACTCCGATAGCCTTATAAAGCAATCTATAAAGTTCGATTTGGACTTCGCTTGGATTTCTATATTATTTCTGGAAATGTTCTGAAAAACATTTCCGCACATCACACATTTCCTCCTTTCACACATTTCCTCGTGTATAAGTTTATCCCTATGCCACGCATTTTTTTGTATTATTATAATTAACAAATACAGCATCAAAATTCAGATTCATTGACTCCTCATCAGATGTAAAATGATCCTGTCGTATAAAACTTAAGTCAATTTTTAATCAAGCTGGAAGGAACTGTTGAGCTATACAACTCTCTTTAAGAGTGGTCAAGCTGGGAAGGGTAAGCAAGTTACAACATCTTAAGTGCACCGAGAGTAGTCAGCATGATTAACCTAGGTAGCATGTCTTTGCACTGTTGGAGGAAACCGGAGTACCTGGCGAAAACCTAACCAGACGTGAGGAGAACATGCAAACTCCACACAGAAATGTACCCCAGCAGGGAATCGAACCGACGCTGGGTTTACTGTGAGGCTGCGGTGCCACCAGCCAAATGTCATGCGCACAAAACCGCACTGTACCTAACGACCTGGACGCGCCTTGACTTTGTCTCAAGTTGACTCCCACAAGCGCCACTCGTGCGAACGGGATGTTTCGAAGCACTGCCGGGCCACACGGCGGAGATGCGGGGTTATCGCCAGACTATCTCTCCCGTTGTTTTCCCCTCTGCACGGGGCGGGGGGGGGTGTTTCGCTGAAAAGTAGCGGGCATCACCGGGCCCTGCAAGACTGTGCCCTGAAGCTTACTCTGGCCCAAGTGTGCACTGCATGGCACACCATCGTCTGGCCCGTTAGTCAAGGTCCACGGCTCCCTAAAAACCTGGAAGCATTGCGGCCATGACATTTGACACCCTCCTAACAAATGCCATGTCAGTTGGGATATGTCACACTCCAGCCAGTCAAGGGGGATGTTTGGTTGCAGATTGTGGGCACTTTTGGGGGGACAATTTTTCAAATCATGTAACAGAGTAAATGGAGTGGCTTCCTCCCCACCCCCACCTCCTCCCATCCCTTTTGCCAATGTAAAAATGTATATTATTGCACATGTGGTTTTAATATCACACTAGGAACATTTTTCGCATAATATATAAAGTATTGCATGACTTGTGGAGGTGTGCTGCGATTCCTGAAATCGCCCAAAATACGTAGTTTTACTGACACTTGTCAGCATTGCTTTATCACCGCTTATGATTCAAGCGACATATTCATTGTATGACGACTTACTACCACAAAGTCATTAAATGTAGGCATGCACTGGCTTGACTTTTCAGAAATCGTCTGAAGTCCGTTTTCGGAGCAAAGTCTCCAATCGAATTCAGGTTTTCAAATTGAGGTTGCCACAGCCATAAGGTTAAATTCAATATTCAGAGTAACCAGTAAAACGTTATTAGCAAATTCATGCATCTGATAGACTCTAACTAAAATAGGGTTATCGGATATTGAAGTGTTTTAACGTTATACCCGTACATCACACTATGCTCACAGATTAAGTAATTATTGTCAGTGTGACGTGGCTTTACGTTATCTAAAAATAAAATAATATTACGATTTTTAACGCCTCACGCAATTTGCATGCCCGGTCATGGATGAGAACACGGATACGGAGGTGTAACGAGGAAACCATACAGGGGGAGGGGGGGGGTTCCAGGTGGTCAGCTGGTGCCAAACCATCAGTCATTGCTTCCTCTATATTATGATGTAATCGGACAATTCATTAATGAGTGTGGCGTTGTTTTGTTATCCTGGGAGCAAACCGGAGAACCCAGAGAAAACTTTTGCAGAACAGGGGGAGAACACACAAACTCCTCACAGGAAGGCGCCTGAGACTGGAATCGAACCGCTTTGGGCAGGACTTTCTTTCTGTGAGGCGAGCTGTGCCACCCTGTGCCACCCTGCACGCCCAAAAAGAGAACGCACAACTTGTTCGCGTTGTTCACTGCATCGCAGCGCTAAAACGGATTGTCCACTTTTATACAGAGGGTTAGCAATGGAATGACTGCTGAGCTTTTAGTGCTTGTTCAGCAAACTGCGATAGGCAGCAGAGCGAGCCAGGTCGCCACCCCTGCTTTTGCCTCTACCGGGGGTACCAGTGACCCACGTGGCCTCCCCTACCATCTCGCTGCGCTCTACCCACCCCTCAACAAAAACCATGAGCCCCTCAGACACCCCACTCCGACACAGCCTTCAGCCTTCAATTACATTCCAAGCAGATCAAAGCCAGCCCAGGGATGGCTCTTGGACCCACAGCGCCAAACAGCATCGCCAAAAAGCAACGTCTGCAACTCTGGGCAGAGTTACGGCCGGTCGCCAGCGTCTGTGCTCCAACTTCGGCGGTGAGCAGAGTCGCGACAAGCAAAAATTGCACAGGTAGACGCATAGCAGCACTGTAGAACGCCTGAGTCAGTGTTTACAATGTCAGCTCGGTTTCAAAACGTCTCTGTTGTGCCGTAGCCCGAGCGATTCATGTCGCTGCATGTACACATCAAATGCACCTTTCGGAGAGTACATTCTACAGTTAGTGACTTTGGGCTGTGTCAAATCTGCACGCATAAATCTTCGCCAGGTCAAGCACACAATGTTGACATCCCGGCTTTCTGCGTGGAGTCAGAGCGAGGCTCATTAAATTCTGATAATTTGTCCCCTTCACCGTCCTCGTTTAAGACGCTCCGAATGCGGTTAATGGAATAACAACGACTAATCTATGCTGTCCGCATTATGAGTGGGCTGAAGTGCTAGAACCACCTGCTCAAGTGAATAATAATTACCTACGATGGTGTGGTGTGAAAGTAGACAAGTGTGCCCTGCATATATATGGTTTGACAAAATCTGCACATATTGAAGTCATTAATCCATCATAGATTTTTTTACTCGAAAACACACTGCCCAAAGTTTTACGCAGTCAATTGCAAGTTCTACATTTTGAACTTAACGTCCATTCTATAAACAATTATGACTGTCATAATTTCCTATGATCGGTTAACAATGGAAGTAAAATATGTTAAAATGTAATAGCAGTTTATGTCCCACAAATAATTCTGTTGGTTTATTTAGCATACCCCAAAGGGCCATTTACACGGGACCATCTGCTTCTGCGGTGCTTTCTGAGGGGTTGGTAATGGATGAAGAACACACGCCATATATACCAATCTGCAAAATAACATAAAACAAGAAAATTAAGTTGTTACGGCGATGTAATGTTAGCTTTTAATGTCGCGCAAACAATGTAGTACAACGCATAAGCTTGTAGCTGTCAAATGCATGTTTAGGAGCGTTTAAATGAACATGATTGTAATGTAATACAGTTGAGAATAGCACAAAGTAAATAAATATTTTAAGCAAAACCTTGTGTCCTTAGGCCATTGCTTTTCCCACTGTGAGACAATATAACCTCGCCTGTTTAATAAACACTTATGAATCATTTTATACCGAGCCAAGCACGAGTCCAAAGTAGGATACATTAACGTGCTCGTTATTATGTTGGCACGTAGGGCTGAACAATAACTCACAACGTGGTACATTACAAAGACGCCACGATTTCGACAATTCTGAAGACCCGCTTACGTGCTGCGCACGTGAATTTCCGTTCGTCCAGTAGCAATTCATTGCATTCGTTCAACAAATGTAAACGTTTATGTTAATACTGCAGCCACTGCTCCTGTTGGTATTATTTAGGTTTTTTTAAGTAGCTTTATTTAATCCATCATTCTCGTGTCGTTGTTTTTGACATGCCGTTCTCTCTGCAGTTCTGTGCATCGCTTTGTGACCCTCGGGTGAAAAGCGCTCGATAAATGCAATTATTGTTATTAATCTACAATTACTCTCAGTTGTCTGAGTTGTCGCATACCACATCCGTCATTTAATTGGGATTGATGTCAGTATATGTTATAAAGGTCTAACGTTTACACCATATATGTATTGATGTTGCTGTATGATGACAAACACTTCTATATAAACTAATGTTCTAGTAAATTATATTAATGGTGGAATTAAAACTAAAAACAGTACGTTTTCTGTCACCAACAGATAAAAAATTGACATTAATGTCTCATGCGACTGCCCTCGTTTCGTCAAACTTACAATCACTGGGAACATTATTGCGCAAAATCTCTGAGGCAGAAGCAATGTAAATATATAATGCATGTGTATGTGCGTTCACTTAGCACAGTTTTGTAATCCTAAATAATGCAAATGACAGTCGAAACGTTTTAAACTGGATGGGTAGTACTGTGACTTGAGCCCTTGATCCACAACCAAAAATAAGTTAACATATCTCAGGCAAGATGCAACAAAACCCATCATCTGCACCGGGTCGATAAATGGAGTATCAAATTGTGCTTACTGAACAAGTATGAATTCATAGTCTGTACTAAAATCCATATTTATTTTGGGTAAAGCGATGAGGTAGTTGATGACAACATTTTATTTTCTGGTGCACTGCCTGAGAAGCTCATAGCAGTTTGGGTGAAACATGGTGGGCTGGTGTCAAGGTCTATCAATAAATGTCTTAAGTAATTGGTCAGCAGCTTTATTGGCCAGTATTTGATGAATATATCGACACAGATTAGTGGCATCTTTGTAAACGCGGTAATCTCTTTGGGTGGTGGAGGGTTGCGGATAACAATTTTGCAATAAAACTACTACGCAGCCCAACGCAAATTCAAAGTCGGATCACCTTGTGCTAAGTTCAGGAGTAAATGCACTCCATGGGCCCTCACTGGCCTTTGTCATACGAATGTGGAATTTCTGTCACTGACTTCGTATCACCGACAAAGATGAGCACTGCACCACACCTGTGTCAGCATCGAGGCATACTAAGTTAGACATCTAAAAAAATAATTATATCAATTTCTGACTGCAGAAAAAACGCAAGAAATATATGAACAAGCAAAACAATGCACACCAACGTGCGTTATTCCTACATTCCTATGCATGAACAACATTTCCTGTGATGGCCCTGTGTGGTATTGGCTAAATATGTAGGGCTGCTTATGTTTATTTTGTTGAATAGCCCAAAACCCTCATTCAAACGCACCCCATTTCCGAGAAAGGAGGCAAAGAACGAGCAACGATTTTTGTACAACTTGTGTTTCTGAGTCACATATCACAACATTGTGTAGTAAAAAAATGCTCACGTGTGCAAAAAAAAATCATCCAGTCTGGCAATCTTGCAAGTAGGACACATGCTGGATCTACAGTTTCACAACTGGAACGCGATGTCCTAAAGTTTACATTTGGAAAAAAAAAGGCCATGTTTTTATCCCCACTTGAATACTCCTGGAAATACAGGAAAAACAAGAATCAAGCCACTAGTAAGGGAAATCTAATATCAGAACTAGACATTACAGCAAGCAAAATCATAATCATCATCATCACCGGCAGTTAGCACTTGCTGAAAGACTACCAATGCCATCACCATTCGTTTAAGGCCTTGTGATGCAATAATTCATCGCGCTATGGGACATCAGCCAATCTTATTGTTCCACCTCCATGAGATGTATTCCCCCTTTCATCTACCAATCCATCACCAGTCTTATTCACTGGCCCCTTCATCCCTTTTAGAAAAGTCTCATCTCATCTCAGTGTCAGAACCGCTATCCCGGCAAACACAGGGCGCAAGGCAGGGATATACCAACGTTGGGACGCCAGTTCATCGCCGGGCACTGAGGGCAATTTAGTCTGCAAGCCAATTAACCTATGCAGCAGCACGTTTTTTGGACTATGGGAGGAAACC
>JAZEWT010000001.1:16347586-16374700 GCA_036362905.1 Mordacia mordax
CCACCGTGCCGCCCCTTTTAGAAAAGTGCTCTGCCTTAAGCTCATTTAGAGGAAGATGCAAAACAGCCAATCATATATAATAATAAATTGCATTTCTAGAGCACGTTTCACCTGAAGGTCATAAAAGCGCGGCACAGAGCTGCGGAGAGAACAGCATGTTAACAACAACAACGACATCGGGGCAGTTCAACTGCAAGTCAATTAACGGATATAACGTTCTCCATTTCAATTCTGGCTTGGGATCAAAATTCGCGATTGTAGTCCAGTTCAGTATTAGTTCAGTGTCAGTATCTGCTCAATTCTGTACAGGGTCATAGGGCAGCGGAGCCTATTCCAGCAGATACAGGGCAGAAGGCAGGGCCATACCCAGGATGTAATGCCAGTACATCGCAGGGCATTTTTTGGGGCCAATTTACTCAGCAAGCCAATTAACCTTGGTAACATCGCGTCTCTGGAAAGTGGGATGAAACCAGAGTACCTGACAAAAACCCACGTGGACACAGAGAAAACACGAAAACTCCACACAGAAAGGCAACCGAGCCAGGGATTGAAACCGGGTCTTGACTGCTGTGAAGCAGCAGCCGCTGCTACTCACTGCGCCAACGCGCCGCCCATTCCCCATTGTATGGACTATAATGTACTTGTATTCCATGGTATGAATGTGCAACAAAAAATATTACCGTATTAAATTTCAATAAAATGTTTATTAAAATAATTTAACACAAAGAGGTAATGAATCTGCACGTTTTCAAGCGCGACTTATAAATACTACGCTGTACATCTGCATAACGCCTCGACAGCAGCGACAAGCACGCTCGTAAATACTGCATTGAGACGAACAGCGACACAAATTAATTTTGAAACAAAGTGACCGAATACAACTACACCTTCACAACGGGTAGCGGCGCTTTCGATGTATATCCTAATAATGCATTCAGAGAGAAATAATTGATCGCTATTGTATAATTGCACGTGGCCAATATTTTCGAGCAAAACACGGGCACGTATTCTAAGTGGGCGCGCGTCGCTGGTGCAGACAGCGTACTGTACAATTTATGCTGATAAGGCATCGAGCAGGAACAAGTACAGCGATACATGCATTTTACAAACCGTGTACTCTCGACAAAGAGAGTTAATTACAATTAGTCCCAGTTATTGCTTCAATTTACAAAAAAACACCCTTCATCAACCCACACGGTGGTAGACAAAACCCTTATTGTCATATTAATAAGCAACACGATTGGATTTCATGAAATAATGTGGATAATACAAACAAAATAGAAAGCATTCTTTAAAAAACTCATTTTTGAATACTGTGACCACCTTTTATAAGTATTTTTTTTTTTAAAGATACGGTCTTCTAAATTGCTTGTCGGAACATTTATTTGTTTTGGGAAACTGGACATTATTTGGAATGTATACTTTTTAACACATCTAATTTGCACGGGATGGTCACGTAAAAAAACACGCATTGTGGCTTTACTTTGCAATTGTGGCCATTAAACGATAACATTTTATAGGTTTAGATTCAAGCAAATGCGGAAATTGATGGATTTTTGCAAAAAATACGAGATAATTAAACAAGACACATTTTAGCCTATTTCTAACATCTGGGAACAAAATCTTTGCTGCAAACTTCCACATTCCCATAAACTAACGACCACAGCTCACATGAAGTGATATCAGAGTTAGCTCTGTGATATCCGCTTCCGTGGGCCGTTCTCGAACGTGAATCGGTTACGCCGCTGTCACAGATCCAAATGGGTCTTTCTTCTTATGGCACAACGCCATTGGCTCAATTGAGCTAATGTATGATGAAATATTACTAAGTGTATTTTAATTTCCTCCACCGAGACAAACATTTACAGACAACACTTTAAAAACTTCCTGTCAGTCGGTTGAAGTGGAGATTATAAAAAAAAACGGACTTATGAAGACAAATTAAGGCCACACATAATTTACACACGTAAGAAAGTTACCATGGAGCGAGAGTGAAAAAAAGAGAGATATTTTGGAAGCCCCCATTAAAAGCGATTTGCTGTGAGCGGTCCGATGGTAAATTTTACTCAGATTACGAACAAATCAGAGCGGGCCCAGTGTGCAGCCCTCTGCCAAGGGGGGCAACCAGCAGATATACTAACAACTGTAACAGAAACCAGAGCCCGGCAGCAATAACACTTCACCGTCCGCCTCGTGCTAATCTCGCTCACGGATAATCAGGGAGTGAGGCTGGTACGGCTAAGGACAAGATTCTCCCCCCCCTCTCCACCCAAACACCCCTCCCACTCGCCCGCCCCCTCAAAACGCACAGGGAGACCAAACTTGGCTTCGGACTTACCTCATTTTGACACGGGTCCAAACTCGGTTTAGATGCACGCATGCACAGACCATAAGAATACGTATAATAGATCTCTACAAATACGGGCGGACAAAGTGGCATAAGCAGCCAAAGGATTATCCATTAATTATTTGCTTGTAGTTCGCAAGATTAAAACCAAAAAAAGTTATATCCAATATTCCCATTGAAACAAACCGGGCGAGAACTTCAGAAACCAGGTCTATTCCCACACCTCCTCCTTTCATAAAACTTATAACCCACGAACTTAAAATTCAAAGAAGAAAAAACCCGACTAGGCTTATTAACTTAACGACGAATAGCAGATTCTGTGCGATCTCGATCAGCGACAAACAGGCACGGCTGCTTCACAGGCTGCGAAAATACGCTCCGAGTGATTTAATTTGCGACCACCTCGCAAGTGAGATTCTGTCCTCCCACATCGCGTCGGCATTCCTCACACCATGGAGATTCTTCCAAAGCAAGGCGGTTAGTCCGCGTCGCACTTAACATACAAGCACAATCGTCCGGTCATCGCTCACACACTTACCTGTTGTGACATTCTGGAGAAAGCGGGCTGCTCTCCTCCGCAGTCTGTGGGAAAGCTCCCCTTTCTTCCTGAGGAGTGAACTGTTCTCATCTGTCGCGGCTGACACCGGCTTTCCGTTTTCTCCCTCGCGGAGTAACCCTCTGGAAATTCACTGCTCCTAGCCCAGTACGGAAAAAGTCCCCCCTTCTCTTTCCCTCTCTCTCTCTCCGTCTCTCCCCCTCTCCGTCTCTCTCCCCTTCTCTCGTTGTTCGCTCGCTGCCTGTAGCTCCTGTGAATGACTCCCTCAAGGCTGAACGGAAAGGTGAGACTCATCACACGCCCAGCCCGACAAGACGTTCACTTATGCAAAAGAGGGCAGTCCTGGGCATGCTCAGTTGGCATGTAATTCCCGGTGGACAATCGCGTGCCACTGCTGCCCTAGCAGCAAGCTCGGCGAGATACCCGTGTGTCGCATTGTCTGCCTATTGCACGCACAACTCTATATGGGAGAGGTGGGGTTGGCGAAACGAAAAAAATGCTGACTGTATTGATCACGGCTATCAAATACTGCACATTAGTTTAATGTATATTATTTGTCCGGTGGCTAATACCGTAAATGCAATTGCTGTGCGACAAAATCAACTTTCAGTCACGGGCGTGCGCTAGATAATCGAAAAGACCTCTCTCTTTTGCTCATCTCCCTTTTTTTTGCTCTGGTTTTCGTATATTCACCAAAATGAGAAAAAGACAAACACAGCCATGTTCTGAACTCCCATGGCGCTCTCTTGGCCACAGGCTCGAGTGCAGGCTGGCTGAATCATTGTCTGGAAACAGCACGCAAGAGCCCGCTTGAATCGATACTGCGCACAGACATTTTCCATGTCTCGTCGCCTCCCATTCGCCACAGTCCCTCCTGTGCAGTGCACAGAACAGTCAGCCCCAGAGCTGAGCCCCCTCTTGGCTCGCTGGCTGCCTGACCCACGCTCTCACTGAGTTCAGGATGCAGAGTGAGACAATGCCCACGAGAATGTCTGTCATTTGACTCTCGTCTCTACCCGGCCAAATCCCAGTTCGCCAGTTTCCACAAATTCCATCCCGCCACTGCCTGTAACCATGAGCTTGGAAAAGCTAGGACAACAGAGAGGTTTCATTTCAGTTGGCAACAAAAAAAGAAAATGTTGTTTTGTTGTTGTGGTTTTAAAGTATATATGTTTAACTTAAATTATTTTATTACAGGCCAAGCAAGTCCTGAAAGACGGCAGCAGCGTCAAAGCCAATATAATTAACTAGGGCTCAGGCAGGGATCAATTATGGGACAAGAAAGTGATAGGGTGATCAATGAGAGATCATGAGCTACATAATCAGCATTGCTACTCATTAGAACAGGAGTTTCTGATTTGTCTTCATACACCACTGCAACTTCCTACACATTGTGTAAAATGCTAATTAATACCGCTGCTCAAATACAACTTTATGTTCATAGCAAATATTTAAAATGAGGGAAACCGATTCATCTTGTGAACACGAACCGAGTACTGAGCACGACCAAGATGTCACATTTTTGAAACTACGACACATTGTTAAATGGTAGATTTTAAATAGAGAATGGTACGGTATTGCCGATATAAAATTAAACAGACATCCTGCCCGCTCCAATTTAAGTAATTTCCCTTGCCAATGCAGAGTTTAATGTCATCTGAATACTTACTCCAACAACTAAAAAAAATATACAGATCTTATTCCACTATTTGTTAGTATTAATATTCTTCTCTATGTGTATGTGTGTACAAAGTGCTGCAGTTGTTTGTATATCGTGCTGTGAAGTCAGTAATATTATATTTACCCCCGGATAGCAAAGATAGAACTGGTTGTAGCCCCCTCCTCCGAGTGGAACATCACCAACCCACCCTGACCAACCTGGGGTGACCTTTGGTCAAACAACCTCCAGTGCGCAAATGGCCCTTCCTCCAGCAGTGGATTAACGAAGCGCCGTGCACGATGACGCTATTTGTGCGGCAAACGATACACGTGGCATTTAAATGAATGTATGGCATTTCATGCTAAGACAAACTTTTAAACGAAGCAATTAATGACCGTCAAATTGAATAGATTGAATAAATCTCAAATAGCAAGGGTGAAGGGGAAAACAGCATCAAGCTGGCGTTAATGTGGCAGATCTTCGATCAACGTGGGATCAGATGGGTGACAGATTGCAGATGGACGTGATGGAACAACTTCAGGTACAAGGGTGCCCTCTGCTCCCTCGGGAGAGTGTGCAGAGTCAAAGGCCTTGGACTCGGGGGCAAGCCTGTGTTTCGATGAGTCAGCGACCCACGCACGCACACAAAGGCTCAAGGCTGTCACGAGGCCACCATGGGACCAGATGGACACTTTCCAGAGCTGGCCTGGATTCCTGCCCTCTGACCAGCCAGGTTGGCAGGTCATGCCACCCCGATGGCCCCCTTCACCTTTTTTTTTTCTCTACGTGACCCACGGCGGGACTCCCAGGAGCGGCTCGATGCAACGCAGCCACCACCACATCCGCCAGACGACTTCGCTTCTCGCGCAAGAGAGCAAGGAGGAAGAAAATATATCCAATCTCCCTCACCGCTGACTACTTTCACTCCATCTGATTACACCACATAGACCATAAAGAGACCACAAGGTCTGCTCATGAGATTCTCTTGAGATATAAGAATGAGTACTGTTGAAATTGCTCAGCAGGCACTTAACAAAAAAAACTGGTATACTTGCATAAAAAGTGAGCCATTAGCAGAAGAGCATTGTAGAGTTCTTTGTAAAAACACTGAGAGGTTTCCTCAAGTGGACGATGTATCTTCGCGGCGTCATAAGTCAGAATAATTGCTCAACCTTATCGCTGCATTTTAATATATTTATTGTACAGGTGCGTTAAAATCCTTCTCGTTATAAGGCCCATCATACTAAAACCTAACCTTCGCAGCACATTCCGCAGCGTTAATTTAACTTAATGCAACATAAACCAGGACGAAACATAAAGCAGACAGCAAGTAAAGATCCCAAGAGGCTTGAATTAATGATAATACACACAGCTCTATTGACCCATAGTCTTCAAATGGAAATGCATTAATATGTATTGGTGATGCACTGTATGCAACACGGCAACGCACGGAGCAAATTATATGTTGCCTAACTACAAGAGTGAGAGAGAGACGAACAAGTCAGGTAACATCTGAGATACGACTGTAATTGCAAAGATTTTGATTGAGGCTGGAATGACAAGCTACAGTTATTTCACCACAGTCCACCTAGAATATAACATTATACTCCTAACACACGTCCACATGAATACATGAAGCACGTTTAGTGCAATGTTAGCTGAGGATCTGAAACCAGAAATGAATACTGCATGTAAAACATCCGTTTTTGAAATAACAGAACATTGTAATATGCAGAGGGCGCGCGGTGGTAGAGTGGGGAGCGCTGCTGCCTAACGGGAAGAAGGCCCTAGGTTCGGTTCCCGGCTCGGGTGCCTTTCTGTGTAGAGTTCGCAATGTTCTCTCCGTCTTCGCGTGGGTTTTCGCTGGGTTCTCCGGTTTCCTCCCACCGTCCAAAGGCACGCTGCTGCCTAGGTTCATTGGCCAGATGAGTAAATTTCCCAATTTCCCAACAAAAAGTGACCTGCGATATACTGGCGTCACATCATGGACATAGTCCCGCCTTGCGCCCTGTGTCTGCCAGGATAGGTTCCAGCTCCCCACGACCCATACAGGATTAAGCGGGTACTGATACTGAACTGTTATATGCAGGGGCAGTGCAAACCCACGCTGTCCCAGGTCACTATCATGCCGCTAGTGGAGCAAACATTCAGATGTGAGAACACTTTTAAGTATTAAGAAGCCAGTCTGCGTTGCAACTCTAACCTTGTCAGTCTGACCTTGTTTTAAAGGGTGGATGTGCAAAGAAAAACTCAGGAAGGGGACAACACAGTCAATGGATTAAGTAGGAATTTAGCAGGGGGGGGCAGCTTGGATTGGGGGTGCTAACCTTTCGGGNNNNGGCGGCGGCGGGACAGGGTGGGTGTCTGCTTCTTTGTTTAAAAATAACAAATGCTTGTCAGGGTTCAAGCACAATAAGGGCCACAGCACTTGCAATTTAAAATCTTTATGTGCACGTTGAGGAGTTGATGCGTCAATGTGTTTAAGACCCACGTTAAATGAGAACCCAATCTGGAAGATATGTTTACACGTCTGGCAAAAACCCTGATGAAGCTGGTTGCAATTATCAGCGAAACGTCGTGCTATATTGTAAATGCGGACTTGCTGTCTAACAAACAGGTGTGCCGATGTAGTAACACATTTGCACGTTCTACTTTACCAATTGGTTATGTCGGGTAGATATGGGTTTACGACACGTTTACTGGGCGGTACGGTGACCCAGTGGTAGCGCTGTCGCCTCACCGCAAGAAGGTCCCGGGTTCGAATCTCGGCTCGGGTGCCTTTCTGTGTAGAGTTTGCATGTTCTCCCCGTGTTCGCATGGGTTTTCGCCGGGCACTCCGGTTTCCTTCCACAGTCCAAAATATGCTGCTGCATAGGTTAATTGGTTTGCAGACTAAATTGCCCTCAATGCCCGGCGATGGACTGGCTTCTCATCGTGTGTATATCCCTGCCTTGCGCCCTGTGTCTGCCGGGATAGGCTCCGGCTTAATCCTGTACCCTGTACAGGATTAAGCGATTCTGACAATGAGACGAGATGAGACACGTTTACTTTAACGTGACCTATCCCAAAAGCACTTGATAACGCGGAGTGATTAACTCTTGTAATTGTGAATTTTTTTTTACGGTCTATAATATCACATCCTGGGCGTTACAATGGTGTTGTTGTTCGAAGCAACACTGGACTTGCAGAAGTCGTCGGTTTGACTCGATCTCCCGGTGCGGCAGTTGAAACAATGGGGCAAGTTTATTAATCGGAGCCCCCCTCCCCCTCGCCTCTGTCCGCCCAGCGTTATAAATGGGAATGCCACGGTCAATATAACAGAAAGTCGCGTGCGGTGTGTTAAAGTGCGGGCACGCCCACCTCATCCAAAACAAATCTTCTTACATCTCAACCACCCATTAGCCTGAATGATGCCTGCAACGTGGAAGACGAAACGTTGCGATGGAGAGAAGAGGAACGCCCGCCACTGCTATCCCGAAAGAGCAGCTCTTGAGAGATGTCTCACAGAGACCCATGAAAACCAGCGTCAGTTCTTTGTAAAAGGAGGCCGAAATAAAACCTCTATGGGTGCTCTCTAGAGTTCCCTTAGTGGAGGAATTTGCGCCAACGGTTATGCCAGGGAGAAATTGCATCAATTCCCTGATATGTATTAACATAAGCTATTTGTTGTGTGGTTGATTAAATCAATGACAACAGTTCGGCATACACTGTACTAATTTATTAATCACATTAAACATCTCAAATAACGCAAGAATGTTGTTGGCACGACATCAAACGTTGCGTGTCAGTTTAACACCCTGCACTTGGAGTAATTTCCATTCTCTCTATCGCTCTCAAAGCATATGGAGTCCAGAGCTCAATCTCATCTCATCTCATTATCTGAAACCGCTTAATCCTATATAGGGTCACGGTGAGCCGGAGCCTATCTCGGAAACACAGGGCGTAAGGCAGGAATACACCCGACGACGGGACGCCAGTCCATCGCCGGGACAGAGCTCAATGGAGCCGCAGGTATTTGTGTCACGAGACCACAACACCTTCACAATGTCCATCGTCAAAACCACTACCGACAATAATCAATGCTTATCGTCATTATCAGCAGTCTCTTAAGCCTCTACAAGATTGGAGTCAGAGCCTATCTGGGCAGACATAGGGCACATGACAGGGCTATATGTAGGGTGGGACGCCGGTCCTGCGAAGGACATTGGCCGGTAGGAGCAAACCAGAGTACCTGGTGAAAACCCACGCACACATGGGAAGAATACGCAAAATCATCTCAGAAAGGCTGCCGAACTGGGAATTGAACCCGGGACTTTCTTGCTACGAGGCGGCAGTGCTACTCATTGCGCCATCATGCCGCCTTGTAATTCAACATTATTTTTTATTGAAATTGACAGGGCGACGCCTCCGTGATATAATGCTACACAGCGTAGGGGACGCCGGTTAGATCTCCGGGCGCGGCAGTTAAGACAATGGTGCAACTCCCCTCCACCTCGTAGCCCCAATAGGTTTGCCAAGGTGAATCAATTGCCAGGTGGCGTGTGCTGGAGAACTATGGGCACTCCCATCTTTATCCGAGACAACTGGCCACCGTTAGACGACGCGTATCAAAACGACCTTGCTGCAGAGTAGCTTGCAGGGCTTTGTCTCTTTCTGAAAAATGGTGGCGCAGTGCACCGCTCTGTGAAGCCAGTATCGCCGAACTCAAACCTCCAGCGAGGGTAACCTCAGTGGTGGGTGAAATTTGAAGCAGTCCTGGGTGGCATCACCAACACCACTGCCAGCATCAATCCACACTGCCCGGTGTGATGAAGCACCGTCGATATTAACATATAATGGCTCGGAGTGATTCATCATCAACAGCCACGATCTCGCCACCAGATGGATGAAGGTGTCCAAGTCATCGCCGTGGCTCATGATCGCGCGATGCGGAGACCCATCGAGCGTAGCGCACACGAGCGGACTCCATCGCTCCGCCTCGCTCGTGGACGTACGCTGGGGCATGTCTCGGCCGTTGGTCTTCATCCCTTCTCGAGCGACGCGTCGAAGCCCACCCGTTTCCCTCGGAGGTCGATGTGTCCGACCTCTTACTGTTCTCTAGTCCACGCACTCCTCTGCCTGCCTGCGCGATCCCAAACACGTGGCGCTTCACGCGTCTTTGCGCGCCCTTATTTTTTGAGCGATTACAGGAAATTAAATTGCTGCAAGTACACAAATTAAATTCTACGTATATGTTGTCGCGGAATATGTTATGAATGTAAAAAAAACCGAAAGGTCATTTCACAGTGCTACAGATTTTTTTCAAAAATGCTTGCTCATGCCGCTCTTATTAGAACATCTTCCATTAAAGGGATCTCTAGAGCAGGACTTCTCAATCTTTTGTACATCAAGGTTCACTTGACCTACTTATATATGTCTCCACGGACCACCAGGTGGCGTTCGTGGCCTACTGGTGGGTCACGACCCACCCGTTCAGAATGGCAGCTGTAGAGGACCCCTCTAGAATGTATTTATTTTAATTCTTTCATGCTGGCCAGATGGTTTTAAAGAGATGGGAGCACCCACACAATACTCTGCTTGGTGGACATAGGCAAGAGGGAATTGCTCTCAAAAATTGCTCATCAGGAATTTGAGCCTGACGATGTCTATAATAAGAGTGTCATAACGTCGTGAAGAAGAGAGGAGGAACACTCGCCACAATCATCGTGATAGAGCAGCTCTGAAGCATTATTCCTATTAACTGCCCCGTGAAAACCGACTACAGAACATTGCATAATTCGGCCGAACAACCATTAGAAGTCCTCTATGAAGTTCTGTCTCGTAGAGGTGGGGGATTTGTATTGACTGTCTGGCTGGGAGTTATAACTTGCAACCTCTGGATGGCATGCCCAGTGGGCTAAGCATTCCACCACGGTCACAGGATCTGTTCCACAATAATATATAAACAAAAAAACTGAAGATAGTTCACAAAAAACGTTTAAATGCGCAGCGCAGAGTTAATAAGTTCTCAGTTCGTCTTAACGAGGGAAGCATTACAACACGTGTTATAACTTGAAAGTGAGAAGCTTCAACGTTTAGCTTCTTTGGATTCACAACATCTCCTGAGACAAATTTGGCTACATAAAAATGTCCAAACAGGACATCAACTGTGTCGCAACAGCAAATTTCGAGAGTATGGGTTTGATTGACATACGAGTGCAGCCATCCGATGTGTTTCTTTCGGGTGGCAGCACGTGGCGTGGAGTACTGAAGAAGCTCCCAGCGCAATGGAATGAAAACGCCGGACATCGTGTCCAACAGCACGGTGCAACTCGAAAACACAGCGGATGGTTACATGAGCAACTGAGAAAAGCTACGCACACAGATGTTATTATTAATTGGACAGAATTAACAAAATATATGTTTTATTATCTAATCCTTTAATGCCAGGGGAACAACACTGTATTTGTGCAGCTATCAGTTATTGTGCTAGTGTGAAGGTCAGAAATCTCACTATTGTGTGGGCCTTCTCCGAAGAATGTCCTCTTTGCATGGGTGATCACAAGGCCTGACTGATCAACAGTGACCACAAGTTACCAGGCAACCTTTACTCTCCATTCATGTATCCTTTCATCTTAGAATTGCTCGACAAATATTATTTAGGCATGCACCACAGGAACTCCAAAAACTCCAATATAGCCGATGTCGCTTGTAGTAAATAAAACGGCCGCTGGTCATAAGGTCAGAGGACCGTGTAGGAGGAAGATTGCGGGGGGGGGGGCGNGGTTCGGGGGACGGAGGGGGCAGGGAGGGGGGATGGTCAGGGCAGTGGGGACGTTTGAGAAAACGAGGAGAGAAAAGCCACCCGTCGGATGTCCTTTACAGGTGTCCAGCCCCACGGACACCAGAGTTCACCTAATAACGCCACGCAGTTGAGTGACAGATTTCATATAAACGGGACAACTTTGGGATGAAATGCAGCACGGAGCGGGGCACATTGCATTTGGAGCCAAAATACCACGGAGAACAGGGACGGCACCTTGGAGGCTCAGACAATATTGATTCTGTGGTGAAAAGCATTCCACAGCCTAAACCATTTTGAAAGAAAAAAAGAGATGGTACTCCTATTATAATACGGAACACATATATATGGCACAATGCAAATAATTTGAATCTCGAGAGAAAGCTAAAAGTGGATAACCTTATGTTATTGTTGTAAACATCCATTGGATAAAAATCATTGTTTCACGACTACATAACTAAAATCTTACTGAGATGGCGAAGTAATGTGCAGCCCAAATTAAAGATGTTATTGGTTCGTTAACATTAGCGTACGAATCGCTACTGCTTGTCAGATTTTGTACCGCTTTGGTGGCAGTATAACCACAATGCGTTTGCCATTTTCTACAACGTTCTTTGGTGGAGTGGTGGTAGCGTAGCAGTGGGATTATCCCAGCGATCCAAATTTGATTCCTGCCTAAGGCTAACCATCAACTCACACTGACCACCGTGGTGAAGTATGGTCAATAGCTTCTCCGTTACAAGGGGAGACCATTATACCTTGGTGTATTGAGACTTGATGAGATATATATGAAGTTCACATAACAGCGACAGTGCTGTGCGCCTTATTACCACATTTGAATACTTAGATACATGGACGTTTGTTATCACGACAGGACATACCCAGTGAGCTTGCAAGCTCTATTTGCACGATTCCTGTGCTAAGACAAACGTCAAAACTGACCAAAGCAACGACGCCATAAAACCAAAGGGGAAAATAAACGCACTTCACATCAACAACATGTGTATAAATTAAAATCTAACCCCAATCAAATAAGTCAACATACAAGGCAGCAATGCAGATGAGTGATGCACCTCCTTTAAACCCATTGGCTGCATCATTTCAGGTTTAAGCGTTTTTGGCATCGATTTCATTGCAAATCCTCTTTTGCACAGAGAAGAATAGGCAGACAAGGAGGAAGGGATCAGTATCCAGCGAAACATGGCCGTGGTACAAAACCCCAGGTACAATTGGCTGTGCGATCTTCAGAGTTCACAAGGACAGGTATTAAACTTTGGGTACCAGGCGACCAGCATGCTCAGAAAAAAGCCTGCAGGGTCCCTAACTATTTCTGTCAATCAAATTGCCATCTATTCACGCTTCATTTGGATGTGTCGTCTGCGATATCCCCCACAGTCCGTGATGAAATTTGAGAGGCATATAAATGCTAGCAATGCCCCCTATAGCACACCTCGGTCTGCTCTCTCCAAATGTCATCCATCCGAGCACAGGAATCCCCAGAGAAAAGACGGTGGATGGGCAGCGACTGCTGTATTAACCTCAGCACACGGTGACTGACAGCCAGACACTCGCAGTAATAGCCTTAGTTATAGAGCAAGGGTAAAAATTGTCAGATCATCACTTTAGTTTAAATCAGATACTCTCACTTGTGTTTTTTTTTAAGCCACCTTTCTATCCACAGCGACTGCTGTCAAAGATGTTCTACAGCACCAGGACTTGGCTTGCTGACACAGCCATCTGACAAGTTTCCTTCAGATCTTACTGGGATCACACAATACTGTACATCCTATCTCACCACAGCCCATATGCCATATCCATCTCTGGACCAGATGGGCCATGTCATGACATACTGTTAACATATGGGCAACCATATGCATGTTTATTATTAAGCGGCTATTTGAATGGGGGCACACAATTCCCGCACATTCAGTAACATCGAACAGTCATTAGATCTATGATGGCTTTTAATTGTCTGTCATCAGCAAATGACAGTTAAACAGGAGACATTTGACTGGGTTTTGAAATCAGCTATTTTGCTAATTATATATGCAACACGCAGCCAAGATAATAATTGTTAGATGATTGGCTATGTTATGGTTTGTTCCTACTAATCTCAAAAGACACTACAGCGTCACCTGGGGCAACGACATTGTAGAGTGGTAAAGCAACTGTCGATTGTTGCAGAGGCTCATGGTTCGAACCCAGCGGCCACCCTGATTAACAGTGCGGGTGCATTAGCTGTAAAAATGCATGCCAGTCAGCTTCATGGTATCCTGAGATTACCCGTAAATTATTAGATTGGAATGTACAAAGCAATAACCACCCCCCTTGCTCTCAAATCCCAGCGAGGCTTTCAGAGGTAAATACGTATAAAAAAATTAAAGGAAAAATGAACGCAATCTATTAAATATTCTTTAATCGTATACCAGTAATTTTTATTCACGTAAAATACCCTCTCTAGGTTGAATGGTGGCAGAGTCACAACACAACATACCATAAACCCGGTGATCTGAGCTTTATTCCCAACTAAGTCTAGCATCATTAGCAGTCGGTCAGTCTTTGTTTAAACTGGAAGGAAGCGTTGAGCTATATAGCTCTTTTTAACAGTTGTCCAGCAGGGAGGGGTAAGCAAGTTACAACATTTCAAGACACCGGGGGTAATTTATTCAGAGCAATTAATCTAGGCCACATGTCTCTGGACTGTGGGAGGAAACTGCAGTACTTGGCGAAAATTCACGTGGACACGGTGGGAAAACGTGCAAACGCCACACAGAAAGGCACCCCGGGTTCGAACCGGGGTTCTCCCTGCTGTGAGGCTATGGCGCTACTCACCGTGAAGCGTTTTTAAATCTGAATTTGCCTCTTGCCTGCACACCCTTCCCACACACCACCCCTGCATTGCCTTCTTCACCAACCGTCAAGAGCCGGTGTGGTGAAGTATGGCCAATCGGTCTTCATGATCGAAAGGCTTGAGGGAGGCCTTTAACACGAGCAGAATCACAAAGGAACGATGATTGCTTCCAAAAGCCACTCTCTCGGGATGTGAGTCACGGGACCCCGGAGGATGCCTCGAACGTGGGAAGTGAAACGTCGTGAAGGAGACGGGAGGAGCGCTAGACACGGCTATCCCGAAAGGACAGCTTTTGGTATGCAATCATCGCGCATCGAGCTATGAAAACCTAAACATCAGTCACAAAGAATTGTAAGACACACTCACTGTTATCGATATTATTTCACAAAAATTAACGCTGATATAATAATCGTGAACGTTATCTCAGACGATCCATTCCATTCATTAGATAAACATTGATTTTGTAGAAATATAAAAAAAAGGTGTATTTGCGTGCACATACAGAGTCAATGACAAACGCGGGTATTAATATTCTAACGAAAAAGGCAAATTATTTTCCGTGTACCCCTTCTCGAGGGGCAGTCGAGCATACATAACCATAAGGCAGCTTAAAATGTCTACTCCCTTGAGAAGCCAAGTCACCACCGTCAGTGCAACAGCAATGCTTATTTAATCACTCAGCGCTGGCTAATTTCTACATATTACATAAAGCATTACAAACTGCATTAGCAAAAAAAGGAGCTCCAAGTGCTGTTACCGTTGTAGGGCACAGACACCTAAGCAAAGGGTGGATTTTTTCGCAACAAACTCAGCCCCGCTATAAATTATCCCTATTAAAAGTTACAGCTTGTTAAAAATAAAACAACAACCAAAGTCACAACGACACTAGTAAGCGTTTACATAGCTAGGATGCTCGTGTAAAATTTGCTCCGGAATTAAGTGTATGAAAATGCATTTTTCCACAATCTGTGCCAGCTGTAAAGCTTAACCGTAAGCGATGTTGTTAGCAGGCACTGCAGGGTAAGCTCTACATTCCAAAACATGTCACTTTTCTGCAGCGTACAACGTATATACTTTATTAATCCTCTATATTATTATTATAACATAAAAAGTGGCAATATGTTTTAAAAAAAAAGTCAATTCGTAGCTCGAGAAAGCATGGCGTTACTTCAGGCCCTACGCAGCTATTAATGGCAGTCACGTGTTGGCGCAGCCATTCATTATATTTAGCAAACTTACTTTCATTTTGCAGGTGCGCTGGCTGGAAATCAGAACCCTGCTGCTAAGGCATACTGTATGAAGGAAGAAGACAGAGGCAGAAAGGCACATAGCGCATAGTACCTATAGAAAACTGCAGCAATCACAATCTCAGCTGTTTACCAGAATGGAATGCCAACCAAAATATTTTCTTTTAAAAGAAAATTTTACATCCTAAATCAAACTGTACTGTTATTTACTCTGGGGCATTCTAAAATAAACACAAGCGAAGTTCCTATAAACTTCAGGTGGATAAATAGAAAATAAAGTATATTTTCGAACATTTAATTACACAGAGTGGAATTTTTTTTTGGTTCGCAAAAAAAAGTCACTTGGTGCCACAGAGGAAGAAAAGCAATGGATTTTTCTCTCATTTCTACCCCCCCCCCTTGCAAGAGGGACGGAAAGGGGCTAAACGAGGAGCCAAGACCCTGTGACTTTTGTCCCATGGCAAGCGGTCGGTATTTCTGTCATGCAGCCTGAAAATCACTGGAGGGGAGAATTTCTCCATGACAACGGCTGAAATGATCCCCTGGAATGTGTCTTGTGGCACACTGCTGACCCGAATATGTGATCCAGATGTGTCGGCTGTCACAGGCAAAGTAAACACATCTGATGGACAACATATGACCAGAGGACTGCGTGACTGATTACAGGGTGCTGATGGCTAGGGGCTGCAAGCCAGACTGCACAGGGCCTGCAAAAGGTCCTCGCTTGGGAGTAGAGGGCTTTGAGTAAGGAGTATAGGGGTTTCATTTCAGCCAGGCCAAAGGGTGCCGGAGGGAGGTGGCAGGGCGGACAGGCAGGCGGGTGGGCGGGCAGACGGGTGGGTGGCGCCGCAGGGAAGGGTGGCTGAGCGGAGGAGGAGGAGGAGGCGGTGGTGGGTTGGGGTGGGGGACCTTCACCGAGAGGCACCACTTGAGCCGGCCACATTCACCTCTGGGATTAACGCTCCTGCTCTCGGCTTTGTCCGATTTCTGCAGACACCAGCAAGTCCCAGCTGGATTCCAGGGTCCACATTCCAGCGGAGACCAAGCAGTGCGCTGGGATCTGCAGAACTTTAACGTCTAATTTTTTTCTTCATAAAATAAAAAAAATCTGCAGACAAGCAAAGGCAGTTTATACTTTTTTTTCTGCTCTCTTTTGTTTATATAATTTATATGGCTGGGACTTTGGCAGGAGTGACTCCACAGGAGACACCGGCACAGTGCTAAATGAGAGAGGCGGCGGTGGGGGGTGCGGGGGTTTCTTGGCAGGTCAGTTTCTCTCTCGGTCCACGCTGCACCGTCTGCGAGTCATTGTCTGATTTTTGCACAAGCCTGGTCTCCGACTGTCTCAGCGAGCCAGACCTTTTCACCAAATGCAGAGGGGACCACGAGACCCGTAATTCCGGCCTCCTCCTCCTCCTCCTCCTCCAGCTCGACGACAATTGCCAAGGAAAACAGCCCAGCGCACAATGGCCATGCTGTACAGGGGTTTGCCATTAAGGCTGTACCCACAGTGCCGACGGAGCCAAACTGAAACGCTTTGTCTGCAAGTGGGGACTTGGCGCAATAACTTTTCGTGCAAACATATGTTCGTCTGATCTGTGTATTGTCGCACTCCAGGGGAAAAAGTTCAGCTTCGGCGTTGTGCGAGGAACATTATATAAAACAAAACCTCTGTTTATTTTTTTCACAAGTTCAAATGCACTCTTCTTACTGTACCTTTTCTTTCTTTAAATACCTAAATATATAATTTACTAACATTTGAACCGGGCCTCAGCGTGGGTTTGTTCTTCGTCATGAAATGCTGAAAGACGGCGCACAGAAACCTATATCGCCTCGTAGCAAAAATTTAAAGACTCCATCAGTAACAAGGCATCGGCGTTACGGAGAGACACGAGTCCAGCCACGTGACTGGCAGAAATTACTGGTTACGGCTGCCCATTATTTGGTGTTGCTTCCACTTTGTTAAACCACTCTCCCAACTGTTGTTGCAATAAATGAAATATAATCCAAGAGACTACCCACTGCTCTTGTTGTACAGAGGCCTGCGGGTTGTACAGTCACTAAAGTGCACATGTTGTTGGCGTGAGCCAACGAGATCTGCTCCAGACAAACCACCAGAAGTGCGTGACAACCCGGGGGTTTTTTTTTGGTCCGGCTAGATCGCCGTTTAAATATCCCTTAACAAACTCACTGTACAGACAGTCCCCTTTTGCTGCGCTCGGGGTGTCACAGACGAAATGTAAATGAAAAACAGATGCCGTGTTAATGTTTCGGTCCCACGTTTCAAATAAAACTGACGCAACAAATAAAAAAAACATTAAGCATTTCTTAGCAATGAAGGCTATGGGCATTTTTATGACAAAATGAATTCAAAACATCTAGACAGTACAGATGCCTAAAGAGCCTTAAGGCATCATCACAAAATAAAAGAAAGTTATTTTCAGTGACTTTAAATCGGTCTGGTATACATTTCTTAACGATGACCAATCACACAGTGGTGATCGTGTCTACCCTTCGTATCAAAGTATATGAAGGCGAGACATGACAACGATGCCTACTCACACTCTGGTTGTCGAAAATGATGCAAATAACCACAGAGACCCTACCTGTTTAAATAATAATCTCATCTCATCTCAATGTCAGAAACCACTTAGTCCTGTACAGGGTCGCGGTGAGCCGGAGCCTATCCCAGCAGACAGGGCGTAAAGCAGGGATATACCCACGATGGGACAACAGCCCATCACCGGGCATTGCGGGACAATTTTAGCCTGCAAGCCAATTAAGCTATGCAGCAGCATGTTTTTTGGACTGTGGGAGGAAACCGGAGTGCCCGGCGAAAACCCACGCGGACACGGGGAGAGAACATGCAAACGCCACACAGAAAGGCACCCGAGCCGAGATTCGATCCCGGGACCTTCTTGCTGTGAGTCGACAGCGCTACCCAATGGGCCACCGTGCCGCCCTAAATAATAATAATAAAATGAAAATGAATGCACATGGGGACAGGAAGAGTCCTCATCTCGTATTTAAATCCGCTAATTGACGACGATGGACTTAATCAAATTTCCATCATCGTTCTCTTCATTCCGGTCTGTGTCAGTGCCTCGTTCAGTCTCGAGCCTTTCGCTTTTAGATGTTTCACCGCGACACCTGTCTACCTGGTTTTGTGTCCACCCCCCTCTCCTCTTCCTCATATTTAAATCCACTTGCACTGCGTGCGATATCTCCAAGTACGGGATCCCTGGTGCAGGCTCAATCTCGTGACGCGCCCCAAAGATCGTGGTCTATAAAATGCGAGAGTAAGCTAGGGTAAATGTTTTCTTTTAAAACGAGACACAATATTTTGTTGCACAAGTGCCCAGTCTTGAGCAGCAGGAAATAGCGACAGTTGGTCCCAGTGTGGGAAACTCGGCGAGCAAATAAAACATTTCCACCGGCTCACTAATAGCGCAGTCTAATCAAGCGACTGTTTACATGACTCACAATGGAAGACAAACAATAATCTTGTTTTCTCAATCGTCGTCTCTTAACGCAGGCAAAATACACATCCTTTAAAGGCAATATGGGTTAAGAGTGTAGGTTTCTTATTGCCATGTCAAATTCATTGCAGACAGGTCAAATCCCTGTTGAGTAATTACACGCCGTCATGTAACGTACTTAAAATACCATATCTAATGCCTTCATCTCTGTTGTGATGCTGTTGAAAGAAGCGAAACCATAGAATTCCGCTTAGGTGGATTAATATATCATTTTAGGTGTCATTCTTTTTCTCTCCTAAGACCACCCCACCACAATGTAATGCCATCCTACATTTAGTAAACGCATGCTTTTTCAAATCAAGAGGATCAGCCTCCACGACTGTCATGTAAGCTCACTTTACATAGGGCGCGTGACGCAACGAGGACCTCCTCTTTATAGCATCCCACCCCCGCACCTCTCACCACCCAGTAGTATACATAGGTACAGCACGGCAAATCAATCAGCAAGTCACGTGTGGTGACGTGTGGGCCCTCCCATGCCGCCCAAGATGTTTTGGACTCTTTTCCAGAAAGCCTAGGAGGGGCACCTCCACCAGCAGTGACAAACACGAAACGATTGCAAGGCTTTACCATTGCCCTTCACGAGTGTTGGGTGTATTGTGCAAGAAGACTCGAACTGGCACCGCCGGATGTTTCATTGTGCAACCGAGCTACTATAGTGGAACGTGCAATTGCTTTGCAAACAACGCTTTCCTGGCACTTCAACCACTTCTCAAATAGAACGTGCTCGCGCGTGCACATTCTGACTGCTGCTCTACCAGGTTGAGCAGGCTCAGCTGAACGTAACAATCAAACGCGCGTAAGTGTTTACACATTGGTGAATTACTCACTATCAAGTGCAACCTTCCCATGGGCGAAACGTGCAGAGTTGCTTTATATCGAGCGACCAAAGAGTGCCCGTGGGGCAGGCTCCATAGAAGAATCTCAAAGTTTTTTTTTTACATAACTCGCGGCATTAATCGTCGTGACAGTTTTAGTAAGGCGTCGGGCCACCACGTGCAAAATGATATCAAACTCACCCCATATGTGCCCCACGATACCTTCTCCGTCTGCAGAACTGCTGCGTGAATCTGGTAGGGGGGCGGTATGAGACTATGGGATATATTTTCAGCCCTACTTGGAAAGCTGTTGTTGGGTTTGGAGTGAAGCGCCCGGTTCTAACTTCACAAATTACTTGATGGAATCTAGCGTAGAACAGTGAAGGTGATCCGGAACTTCAATGATTCACTCAAGCCACGTCGTCATTAAGCATCAGTCACCTCCCCTGTCACTCCACTATTGCCACGACCGCGGTAACGCTTCCCGTAAACCTTACTCATCGATTCCTCAACTGATGCCGAAGAAACGCTGCATAAGACTGACCATTTTGTCTCATCCACATTGTTTTCAATCATCAGACCGTTGATCAAACCACTTCCGTATCTCCGTATTTGCTCGCAATGCTAGATTTCAGCGTCCCCCCTTGCCCATCATCGCGTTTCCCAAAGTTTTATAACATTGCTCAAAAAAAAGAAACCTATTAACACTTATCTATTGCAGATTGAATACCGCGGTTTGTTTCTGACCAATTGGTGATTCGGGACTTTTGACTTGTGTTTCGCGAGCATTTCCAAAAAAAACTTAGATTTTTAATTACACGTAAAAAAATACCCACAAGTCACTCGCACAGATAGGTTTTGAAAAGTTAAGGTTCTCTCATCATCTCGTTGTCAGAAATCGCTTAGTCCTGTACAGGGTCGTGGTGAGCCGGAACCTATCCCGGCAGACACAGGGCGCAAGGCAGGGATATACCCATGATGGGACGCCAGTCCATCACCGGGCACTGAGGGCAATTTAGTCTGCAAGCCAATTAACCTATGCAGCAGCCTGTTTTTTGGACTGTGGGAGGAGACTGGAGTGCCCGGCGAAAAACCCACGCGGACACGGGGAGAACTCGCAAACTCCACACAGAAAGGCACCCGAGCCGAGATTCGAATCCGGCACCTTCTTGCTGTGAGGCGACAGCGCTTCCCACTGGGCCACCGTGCCGAGTTAAGGTTCTATGGAAAGCAAAGTAGACTCTTTTCCCGTCTTCTGGAATCAATGAGAGGTGCCTGTTGTCAAAAACAAACAATTGGATTAAACAATGGGCCGACAACACCATCCGTGTGAATGTATTCTGCTCTGTACCATGACCAAATGTTAGAACTGCTGTTGACGTGTACAAATTCACCGGCTTTGGCGAACGAATGCTACGGCTAATAAATGAAGCGCGACTTAGGTACGGCGGGTGTTTTATCCACGAGGTGTCACAGCATAATGCGATGACTTATTTCCGCTGGAGAAAAGTAAAAAAAAACACTGCAGCATTGTACTGATGTAGGTTTTCACGGCTCAATGCATGATAATTGCTTTCAAATGCTGCTCTTTCGGGATAGCCGCTACCAGCGCTCCTTCTCTCTCCTCCGCGACGTTTCGCCTTCCACGTTGGAGGCATTTTCAGGCGTTCTGCGCAGTCATGACGCCTGAAACGTCGTGAAGGAGAGAGAAGGAGTGCAGGAAGCGGCTATCCCGAAAGAGCAGCTTTTGGAAACAATCGTAACGCTACAGGGGTGGTGCGGTGGCGCAATCAATTGCGCCGTCGCCCGGCAGCAAGAAAACCCGGGTTCGAATTCCGGCTCGGGTGCTTTTTCTGTGTAGAGTTTGCGTGTTCGCCGGGTACTCCGATTTCCTTCCACCGTCAAAAGACACGCTGATTCCTTAGCCAATTGGCCTGCTGAGTAAATTACCCTGCGATGCATTGGAATCACATACTGAGCATTCCAATGCCTTGCGCCCCTTCTGTCGGCTTGGATAGGCTCCGGTCCCCCACGACCCTTTAGAGGATTAAACAGGTACTGATAATGAATTGAATGAATCACTCTACAGCACTGGCAATTGAAGGTAGAGGTGCAAAGTTTATTACTTATTTAATTAATATACTGCAATTTTGATCAATTATTCGAGGCACCGTAACTGTTATGAGTGACGTACACATTGCAATAGTTGCCATTTTAGGTTGCTATGCAAAACTAAAGTCTTGTTTGTGTGGTCAGATATGTAGAGCTATATATGTACACAATGTTTCCAAATTTGTATGCACAATTTACACTTTTACCGGTCAGAAAAATTCCTGAAACTTTTTCATTTGTATTTATCCAGGCAGCTAACCATTGCTGTTCATGATTGAATTTGAAAATGAAACCTGAATCATAGTAATAATGACGTAGGTTCCACTATTTTTATCATATGGTTGTTATTCCCATTATTTAGATTTGGGTTATGATGCTCGCAATGACCTGCTTTTCTCCATGAAATCCATGTTTTGGGTTAGGTCATGTAAAAATTATGTGTCGTAAACCGTCATCCACCCGACAGCCAATAAGTAAGGTTTTGTCAACGTGAACAGAGCGCGCCACTGCTCTACTATCTCAGCACACCAGTGCGTTGTAGAGCAAACCAAAAATATTTACAATGAAATGCGACGTTTCGCTGATGATAACAATCAGCGTCATCAGGCAACTTGCACCACTTTGGGACAAGCGGCTCTGTTTGTGAACGATGTCACTGAATCTGTAGTGTCAAATTTACAGAAAACAAGAAGCTTTGGTAATTCCCATCTTCGACACCCATCAACCATAGAATCGAACTTTAAACTCAAAGTGCGATGATGATGCATTTACTCGTAAAATCATAGACATTCTTAAATGAAGCGATACATGCATCGAATAATGTATGTTACAATCGATGGATTTTTTAAAAATCATATCTGTTGCTGTAATAATAAAAGTACTTATTTATCCAAAAACGTCACATCATTCAGTAATATTCTTTTTGAAGAAGGGTCCTGCATTGCATTTAATTTTAAAGATGTTTGCATCCAATGAAACGCGTGTTCATTGTACGAGTGTGAGGAAACCGGAGCACCCGGAGAAAGCCCATACACGCTAAGGGGGAATGCTCGAGTGCCATACAGATGCAATCCGATGGCGATGACTCCACACGCTGCACTGCCTTCTCGTCGTGGGAGAGGACGGCGACTCCACTGGCACGGCAAAGGAGCTTCGCGAAGTCTGTGTGATCCGTCAACCCTAGCTGACGCCACTGTGACGCATTAAAGGCCACGTGCAGCATCGCCAGCGGCCGTCACATTCACCCCAATGATTTCAAAAGAATAGATTTTTGAAGAGCTTCACGACCCAGAATCTAAACGATACATAGAATTGCTGTAGGAGCATATCGTGACCCCTCCCCACCCCAAAGCTTAAAGCTCAAGCACTCATTGTCAGTGACACGTGCTCACGGAGCATAGTCGATTCACGAACACTTTTGTCACTTGAGAACAACATCACAGTGATGTGTTAAAAAAAATTGACATTGGACGAACTACGTTATGATGATGAATTTACCGGCAAGTTTTTATTGGCCTTTTTTTGGTTCAATCGCCCGTTCTTCTATAACTGATGTCTATACAGTGCTTTTTGCCCCCACAAAATAATTTTCAGATATTTTTGAAAGCAGAAATAAATGTTTGTTCAAAGAACCAAACATTTTCACTGTAACCTGTCACAGCACAATTGTCAACAGGCAAAGTGCTTTAAAACCCCGCATTTGAAAAAAAAAACATCTTTCAGACTGCGTGTTTAATTTACATATATGCTTGTACCGTTAAATCTTTAGCAGCCTGCCGCTCAAAGGGGAGATTGGTATGGCACGTTCGAATTTGGGGATGTTATGCAAAGTTAGACCTTTTTTTGTTTTTGCTATTTACACGAAACTTAAACGGTGCATTACAACCGCTTTCTTTATCTCAGAAGAGTTTCCATTCATCAAAATATTTCAACTTTGTGACGCATCCGCACTAAATGCAGAAAGAGGAACGCGTCAAAATAAATATTGTAAACATCCACTCTTAAACGCCCGTGTACCCACCGTCACGTCAGGATTCATCATCCTTTTTTCTTTGTTGGCTTTGAAAAAAAAACATACATTGTGAAAACATAAAGCATTAAATATGTTCTACTGGTTTAAACTGATGGTGGCACATGCGGCATAGAAATAAAAAAAATGATTAACACAATTACCACACTATGCGGTGGCCAGCACATATGGAATAATTTTTACGAGTAGGATACAGGAGTTTCCCCTGTTAGTCATCCATCTTTCTGCAGAGCTGCATAATGTTATGTTGTTGCAGTAACAGAATAATGTAAAAAACATCGTACAAATTTGGGGGGGGGGTGGGTGGTCAGTCTTTAAGACAAGGGCCACCTGCAAGGTTGGTGGGCCTACATCTTGCGCGAGGCCACTGTGAGTTTTTGCCACAAACTATGCAGAAACCTAGCAAACGCAATTCCGGTTTCACACCTGCGGTGAAACACTTAGCCCTTTGTTGATGGACTTTGGAGATGCTGATGGAAACTGCCGAATCCAAAAGCAACTTTCTCTCTTTGTCACCGCTCCGCCCGCATTGGAAGGGAAAACCGCACGTTAGTGCCAAACGTCTGAAAGTATCATTAGCATTACGGTTTCCAGCCTTGCTAACTTTGCTGTGTCTTTACTCCGTCTTTTTAATACTCACAGAGGACGTTGTTTCCGCAGACTCTTAACACTTTCAACGTGTGCGTATTCATGAAAATGTAACGCACAGTACTGCACGAACACGTGGATGTACAGTGGTGTCTCGGGCAGTCATCTCAGCCCACGGCGCATGGGTTTGTCCCGTGACCTCCTGTCAGTAGGCCTTCAACAATTCTGATTGCCTGAAAGTGCACAGGGCCTGGCACAGGCGTCATATGGACGTCACCGCCACTTAGTAGCGAACTGCGGTTGTTGTTATGATTGTCAAAGGTTGCAAGCAGAACAAAAATATGTAATAACTTTCTGCGTGAATGTGCATCCCTCATTTCCACACTCTCCAACATATCCCCTTTTGCATCTCTGCCAGATTCTCCTACTTCTCAACAACCCATCCCTTTCTTTCCACTCACCAACATCTCGCCTTTTCAATTCCTCGTCTTTCAGCAGTCCCCAACATCACCTCCGAATTTTCCCACTCACCAATTCCAGCCCCGCAGCTTCAACCCCATTCTACCCACTACTTCCCCACCTCCCTCCACCAAAAATAGGATCCCCTTAAGCGGTGCCTCACTAGTTTCTTTCCTCCTTCCAAACTTCAGCAGACACAGACAGCCTTCCCCCACCTTTCCCAACCTCCTCCTCCTCCTCCTCCCCCACCTCGTTTCCCGAGTTTCTGCCATCTCCGGCCGTGGCTGGGGACCACCTGCGCACGACGGGTTGCGAGTGACCTGAGCCCGTTCGGCTCGACTTCGTGCGATGACAAACCGTCTGCCCCGAGAGTGGGGCCGAGATGAAACGGCAACGTGGCGGTGACTCAGAAGGCCCGCTGCTGATAATCGAAATCAGATGTGGGCTCAGGAATGTGAGCTCCTGAGCCCAGGCTCTAGGCTACACGACACTTTTTAAGGGCTTTTTTGTTTGTTTTTTTTCTTTAACACCAAAAAGTATGTTTTTACACGTTCAATAAAAGAAGGTATTGCCGTTGATGTTGTGATAAACAATTTACAACGATACGATTACGGACTACCAAGTGAAAGTGAATCACTATTAAGAGTATGCAGTTTTCTTTGTTTAGACAAATTGCCCAGCAAAAGCTGCAGTAAATTGCAAAATTGAAACATCTGTGTGCGCTTATGTTTATGAAATGCAATAACCACGCATTAAGTAATTTGAATGTAAGCTAACACTCAAAATATAGATGACCTTTATAGCATTACGTACATTGGCAATAAAGAAAGTTTGCTTTGAAAGTTGACAACCACTTATAGAGCTTTCAAGAATGAATACATCAATTTGAAGAACGTGGCATAAAACATGTAAATGCAACTTGCATTTATGTAAAGTAGTTATCATAAAATACAATTGTTTCGGAATTTGCAAACCGCATTTATGATTCGGCCGCTGCCAAAGAGTTGAATGAAAAGCAACCCCAGTTGCAGTGCACCGTAGCACCCTGTAACCAGCGCGAGCTTGTGACATTTACACAGGGACTTTTTGCAAATTAAATAAAGCCCTCTAAACTCTCCCTGCTGTAATTGATATCACGATGTAAATATATAGTTTAATATGACATTCGTGAAATCTGCACGCTGTGCGGAACACATTTTAAACGACAACCTCCAACAATAATTAAATAGTCTGTCAAAGTTTACTTTTTCTCCTACGGTTGATCTCATTGTATAACAACTGAGTCTATATTTTGTAGTACATGTGCATCCTTTCTGCATACCATACCGGACACATAGTAAACAACAGTAATAACAGCTGTTATCAAAATCTATTACAGTTGACTCCAAGTGGTGCTGAAAATCCAGCGTTCATTTCATTGCTGAGGTATGTGCTGAATGTCATAGCGGAAGTTTCAATTCAACAATAACAACAGGAGTTGGTATGGAAGAGGGGAGGGGTGGTCTGACGGAGGGTGAGGGTTGTTTGGATGAACCGAGTGTAACATCCGCGCTGTGCAGTATACCCTAGACTGTCTTAGTTCGCACGTTTAGCTGATTTAGTGGCGAAAATTTACACCCTTCCTTCGGGCAGCGCACAGTTGTCTTCCAACAGAAAACCCCAGCACGGTACCAAATGTACAAGGAGCCGAACGCCACGTGTGAGGAACAACAAACAAGCCAGCACTCACTTCGAAACTCCGCGAGTAGCGCGAACTGGCAACAAGTTTCCACGAAAGAATGTGGCGCAAACGTACCTGCATGTGTTGTACATCAGCGCGAAGAGACCTTAAAAAAGTTGCAAGGAGCCCACTCTCGATACGCGGCAACTAAATCACAAAAGGTACCAGCTTCCGCCGAATCGATGAAAAGTCATCAAAGGCAGCGGCTACGAAAAGTTTCACCCACCCTCGATTTTTGTTGTTGAACAATATATCCCTAATGATTTTGGTAAATTAAATACTGATCGGTAATGACCATTAAACAGCGCCTCGAGAGGAACCTGCTCTCAGCGGTTGTCTATATATTTATTTATAGACTTTCCCGACACATTATATGTTTATTTATTATTATATCCCCCCCCCCCCCC
>JAZEWT010000001.1:16394879-16406451 GCA_036362905.1 Mordacia mordax
CACACAGAAAGGCACCCGAACCGAGAGACTCGAACCCGGGACCTTCTTGCTGTGAGGCGTCAGCGCCAACCACTGCGCCACCGCGCCGCCCAGCGATCAACGTAACAGTCGTCATTAAAATCATTGTGTGTTTTCTAACAATGGCGATAAAATATAAGGGCGCTGCTGAAATGGCGAGAGTGTCAGCGCGCCTCGTTCGTTTGTGGTTTCGAGGTGCGCTTGAGAGCGATGCGATCTTGAGACCATTTCTCTTGCAGGGAGACAAGGGTTACTCTCTCTCTCTCTCTGCGCACTCCATGAAAAGTGCGCCGATGTGGCTATGCGTCACGCAAAACGCTCCACACTCTCAGCACTAATGCTTCTTTATTTCGTGTGTAATAGGCTCACCTTAAGCACTCTCCTGTCTCTGATTCCAGTCAGAGTCATCTTTAAGCACAAACAACTCCGCCATGGGATTTCATCCTCTACAGCTGTTTGCTTCATGCGGCGCTTAGCGGTGCAATGGATCGTGTTTCAGCCCATAGTCGTGCTCCACGAGGTGTCAACTCAAAGCGGAAATTATATTAAATGATGGCCTGTTGTATTACAATCTTAAACGATGCCAGCACTCAAATAACACAATGACGCTTTTGTAACACAATGGCATGTATTTTTGTACAAAGTTTAAGCATTCCAGCAGTGATAATAATAGGCAGTTTTTTTTTAATTCGTACAGCCACTGAATGCTCACTTGAAACGAGAATGTTTTAAATAGAATTACTTTCCCTTTGTTATACGTTTTTATTTTATGTATTCCTACGAAGAGACGCTGATGCCTAGGCTAATTGGTATGCTGAGTAAATTGCCCCAAAAAGTGTGCTCTGCAAATGTACCGGCGTCACATCCTGGGCACGATGATTATTCCTACTCACGCTTGAACGAGGATCGCCTGCACCTGTTGTCACCTGGACGGTATGCTAGCTTGCGTTTATCTCGATAAAGCCCTTTGGGTACTTTTTTGCCAGTATACATAAATGAGATATCTGGCGATTATGCAGGTGTTAAGATCTGAAGTTTGGATTTAGAATCCATCCAGTCTGGATTTAGAAACACCATCCAGTTATCAGTAACGATTTACATCAAGAAATGGGCTTTATCGATTACAACAGGTTTTACCGTATCTGGCGATTATGCAGGTGTGTTAAGATCTTAACACCTTAACACCTGCATAATCTTAACACCTTAACACCTGCATAATCGCCAGATACGGTAAAGGTGTTAAGATCTTAACACCTGCATAATCGCCAGATACGGTAAAGGTGTTAAGATCTTAACACCTGCATAATCGCCAGATACGGTAAAACCTGTTGTAATCGATAAAGCCCATTTCTTGATGTAAATCGTTACTGATAACTGGATGGTGTTTAAAATGTCAATGTTCTAAATCCAAACTAAGTTACAGAGCACAAACAAATCTGGTGTCTCGCCTGACGGAGGCTACGTTAATCTCGTAAGCACGCTATACCTACACGAGTTATCGTCATCATCATTATCAATACGCGCTTAATCCTGCACAGGGTCGTTGGGGGCCGGAGCCTATCCCGGCAAACAGAGGGCGCAAGGCGGGGAATATCCCGGATTTGATGCCAGTGCATCGCAGGGGACTGGGGACAATTTACTCAGCAGGCCAATTAACCGAGACAGCGTCTTCGTGGACGGTGAGAGGAAACAGGAGTACCCGGCGAAAACCAACATAGGCATGGGGAGAGCACGCAAACTCCACACAGAAAGGCATCCGAGCCGGGAGCCGAGGCCAGGTGTTCTTGCTGTGAGGTGCGCCAGCGCTCCGCCACCGACCCGATGTAACCCCATCACAACGTTTGATTATGAATTAGATCGACATTCACGCGTTGCTCTCTTTTCCTCAGAGCCCTTGGTCCGTTCCTGGTCGGTCTTCACCTGACCCTGGGATCTGCTAAGAGGTTAGTTTCTCCTGCAACAAGTAGACATTGGAATCATGCACAATGCTACTGTTGTTGTTGTTGTTGTTATACCGGGCAAGTTCGTTTAAGCAACCAAATACCGTCGTAAACCATCTTATTGACCCGAGGATACGCGCACGAGTCTCGCTGAGACGGCCACCGGTCTTAGCGCTCGCTTAAGAGTGTTGCTAAACATGCGTGGCTTGTGTGGTTTGCGCTCGCTCCGTACAGCGCTTGCTATTTAATTAACGCTGCAATAAAAATCGCCTCGATATTTCGAAGATGTCGGGGAAGGAAGCATTATAATACAGCACGCACACTGTGAATGAACCCGCTCTGAAATTAAACCTGAGCCCTCGCGCAATCTGGATTCACGATGCATACCCAGATCAGGTCCCTGTTCTCACTTGTTAGCGATTTAATGGCTTGTACCTGTGCTCCAGCACCCTTGCAGAGTTAATGAGCATCTCATATGTTAGTCATATTTTTTTTTGGGTGTGGGATTCCTATACGGATTTTGAATTTAATTGAGTCGGACACGTGGAGTTCAATGAACATAACACCCCGTGTGAGCAAGGGAAAGTTTTCAGTGCCACCAGCATTGCTTGTTAATCTCCGCCCGTGTGGCGGTGTTAATCCAAAATGCAGTTATCACATCGGCAATCGGCAGCGTGACATTAGCGATTTAACGGCAAGGCCACGCCGCAACAGGCATCGCGGACTTCGCCACCGACTCACAAGCTCAATCACGCGTCGCAATTATTGCGAATAACAACCGCTAACGATGCGCTGCACCCACGAAGCAAGTTGCTTTTTCAATAAAGCGAAGAGCACGCGGGCGGCACGGTGGCCCAGTGGGTAGCGCTGTCGCCTCACAGCAAGAAGGTCTCGGGTTCGAATCTCGGCTCGGGTGCCTTTCAGTGTGGAGTTTGCAGGTTCTCTCTCCCCTTGTCCGCGTGGGTTTTTTGCCGGGCACTCCGGTTTCCTCCAACAATCTAAAAACATGCAGCTGCATAGGTTAATTGGCTTGCAGACTAAATTGCCCGCCTGGGATGGACTGGCGTCCCATCGTGGGCGTATCCCTGCCTTGCGCGCTGTGTCTGCCGGGATAGGCTCTGGCTCACCGCGACCCTGTACAGGACTAAGCGGTTTCTGACATTGAGATGAGATGAGAAGATCACGTCAGGAAGATTCGGGCGACTCACGGGTTTGTAAGTTGCTAATCCTTGCAGGTGGCTGCCATGTAGTTGTCGGGTTAATTTCATTGAGGTGAGCTGGGGTTGTTGGGGGTCAGGGGGTGTGGGGGGGGAGTAGGTGGGTGGTGGAGGGCAAAGGGAAAGGGTGAAGGTGGAGACAGACCTCGCGTTAAGTGCGTGGAAAACTATCAATAATTCAATTAAGTTTCCAAGCCACGCCACATGCGCGCGGTTTTTCACCGCTCCGTCTCCCAATGGCATTAACCCAGCACCTATGGCAGCGCAATGAGTGTTAAGGTTAGAGATGAGGTTATCACTGCCGGCTGGTTAGCATCATCCTCCTACTTGCAACGTGTCATAGTCTGACTTCCCTCCCGTTCCTCCGTGGGGCTCCGTATCGTGTATGGTACATGTACAATCACAAGGTCATGCCACTCAGCTAACAACTCTCGATGGAATTTTTGAAGGAAATATTTTTTGGGGAGAGTTTCTTTTTTTGTAGTCTTTACAATGTCTTATGATTGAACATTGTTGTTTCATACTTGTAGGTACATTCATATTTATTTCTTTAGAGGTACACCGGTGTTATATATACGTATAAAAATATTTTACGATATTCACACATTTCTACAAGACACCTTCTCTACGAAATAAAACAACATTTGTTAGTGGATTACTAAGCACAGCAGTGGAAATCGCTTTAAAAACAAGAGTAATTGATATTGCAATGCTACACACAATCTACGTGTCATTATTGGAATATGTTGATGAATACGAAGCTCAACTAATTAAAGTCGTTGACATATACGTGTTCGTGTGCATCATACGTGCATCACACGTGTGCATGCGCTTGAAGCATTTCAGAGAGAGAGATTAAAAAATAAAGAGCATGACAAAATGAACACATTGACCCAATATACAATTACGTGCTTCCGTCATTCGTATCTAAACACAAGCTCGCTTGTGCTTTGCACATTCGAGAGTTGTTGCATCCCCAGGTAGGCTTTTGCGGCACACGTGGTGAATGTTGGTAAACATTTGTTTATGAATGGGGATTTATGTAAATGCGCGTGCAGGGTGCCACACGCACATTTGCAGAGCCAGAGTGTGAGGCAAGAAACCAGCTCCGTGCTTCGCTTTCATGAGCAATTTACAGTTTCCAGGAAACTGTAATAAGTCAAGTCACACGAGGACGGCAATTAGCAGCCGCAAAAGCGGCAAACAAATGAGCGTTAAGTGGTGACAAGAAAAATAAAACAATTAACAAATTAAGCGAAGGATAAATTAAACATGGAAATGATGCGTAGAAAAGGCCATGCTAAAACGAGTTAACGGTTTAAAGGTTTCTTCTCCAGCCCATTGCATTTGCTTATGATGTGCATTATATAAAGACATAATATCGAAAGAAAGGATAATTGTCTTTTTCACGGTCGTGTTTATAAACAGTAAATATTTTAATACGGTTTAATCTCACGTGTGCCGTGTGCTCGAGGATTGAAGAATATATTTTATGCTTGGATCGCATTGCCCTTTGTAATCATTAATTCTCAAAATTGGCTAAATGTCACCAATTAGTTTTTCTCAACAGTCTTTTAAGATAATCAGTGAATTCAACTTGAAGTACAATGTTAAATTAAACGAGGAAGCCCTTACCGTGGGATTTTAAACTTTGCATGTCAGACAATAGACGGCGGTATAAATGACCATGCAGCAGCTGATAATTTGGTAGTGGACCTTAATGAGTGTGCCATATAGCACAGCCTGCTGCACAGCATTTATTTCAAATTTCAATGAACATTGCTTACAGCTTTTTTTTGCCATAGTTTGAAATACCAAACTGCTGTTAAGATGTACGAAATCAGTGGCTTCCCACAATTTCACTGTCGGAAGACACATTATGTGGTGCATTGGGGAGTTATTTCCTGAGGTGGGACAGGTGGCATGCGATTGTGTGACTCAGTGTGACGTACCGAAGCTGCCTCTTGCTGGGCCCAGGTGTGTGTGTGGGGGGGGGGGGCACTAGCTCAGCTCTGACCGCAGGCAAATGATGATAATGAGATGAATCTCATGCACAGCATCTCCATATTAATGAAGCGCCGCTTGTCCATGCACAGCCCTGGGCTACCAAGATATTCACCCCTTGGGAGCCGGCAGATTCCCGCTCCAAGCTCTCTACATGCCCATCCAGTAGCCACCCAAACCCTAATTTGCCATCAAACTGATATTCTTCCCCCACCGCACACACACACACATTCCCGCTGCATGCCCCCGGCGTCCAAAAAGTGTTGGCTGACATGTGCCAGTCGCCACGGACCCGTAATTGGCTGCCTGACAGCAGTGCTCTCGTGTCGAGAACGGGGACTTGGGAGCAGCCCGCGAGCGCACGCACTAACGCACGAGCTCGTGCGCGCTGTAAATTACGCTCGCACGGGCCGTCAGTGCGCGAGCCTCGAAATTAACTGTAATCGCAACAGATGCGGCGGCAGACCCACGCGCCGATAAATGAGCCCCCGGACGATACGAGCGGCCCGTGACGGCCCAATCTGAGAAAACACGGTGAAAATCTGCTTACTAATAATTTATCACATCGCCCTCCAGCTGGAACGAGTTAATCACCGGCCCCGCTAACGAGGCCATGGCTGCGACGGGCAAAGCGGAGGCCTCTCCTGTGATGGCACCGCAGATGGTGGCTTGATGTCTTCATGCGTCTCTGACGGATCGCTATGCTGAGAGCGCGTGCGTGTCCATGCTGTGGCCTTCACGTTAGCGCGGTGCACCTCAACACAAAGAAGTTGAAAGTGAACGGATGACATCTGCCACCCAGTATAAACGCGAGGCAAGCACCGACCGGGGAAGGTGCAGGCGTACCATCGCGCTCGTCAAGCAAAACAATAATCCTTGCGACGTTCCGCCGGTGCCACCGGTGCACCAACGAGGAAATCCACAGCCTCTTAACAATTAATGCCTCGAACAGTTACTTTGGGAAGAAATCTCGAGAAGAGTTTCGCGATCAGAGGAACCGCTTTGCTCATCAAATGGGAGAAAAACAGCGATGCCTCGAAACACAACCTGTGTTTTTGTGGTAGGAGAAATAAAAAAAAACGACAAAGAAATGGAAAGTTTTCCAACCACAACTCCCCCCCCCCTCCATCAGGCAGTCACAAGACACACAACGCTGTCAAGCAAGATGGGAAAGGGCAGGGCGTTTGGAATGAGAGAGGTGGTAATTTGGCCAAAAACTTTGCGGAGAGTGAGGAATCAGACGGAAAGCTGCCTCGTTGATTCCACCTGCTTGCTCGCGACGGCTGTGCCGTGACTTTACAGCGGTGCGCGACGCTGCTCAGACGGTCCCCGGTGAGAGCGCGGTTTTGTCTTCTGACTGCGGCGCAGTATGAGCGCTCGGTTCTCCAATCCCGTGGCTGCTGGGAGAGGAATGAAGCCCGCTTTAATGTGAGGCCGTTTGGCCGTGCTGAGACGTCCTCCCGACACGTGGAGTTTATGCTTCCTCGATACATAAAAATGAATACCATAAGTATTATTTTTTATACCGTTGCTAAGGCGGGGGCATAAAAGTGTAGTTGTCTTCTTTCGTAAATATTGGCAACAACAAAAAAATAGCATTTCAGTAGTTTTTGCAAAGTGTTAGGATTTAAGCTGTTCTGTGTGTGAGTATTTTTTAAAATACATTTGCAGTCAAAACTTACGTGGTGTGTTTGAAATTATGGACATTAATTAATGTCGATTGCTTTCAAAAGCTTCTCTTTCGGGGATAGCCGTGTCGATATCCTCCTCTCTCCTTTGTGACGTTTCGTCTCCTACTTTGGAGGCATCCTCAGGCTTTGTGACTGAGTCACAAGCACTCGGTCATAGGATGCCTGAGGATGCCTCCAAACTTGGAAGGCAAAAGGTCCCAAAGGAGAGAAGAGCAACGGTCCACACGGCTATCCCTAAAGAGCAGCTTTCGAAATTAATCGTCATAAAAAATGTACACAAATTCAAACATGCCACATAAATATTGACTCAACAAATGTATAAAAAAACACTCATACGCTGAACAGCTTAAATCCTAACACCTCGCACAAAAACTACCGAAATTCTATTCATGTTTTCTTTGCCGAGAAAACCTACATCAGTAAATGAATTAATGTCGGTGCTTAACAGGTGATGTTAACACATTTTAATTTTTTACAATAAAAAAGTAATGCTGAGCCTTCTTGTATAATGCTAGCAGCAAACGGAATACGGAAATGTGCCACAACATGTTGTCCAATTAAACCATCACATCATATACAAATGTGTCATATCCACATTCCTTTTCTTTTAAGTGGCCCCAGCCATCGTGGCTTTCAACGTAGATAATATGACTCGAAAGCTCTATTCCTGAATGTCAGCTATAGGACAGAAACAGATTTATAGCCTCATACAGCCACAGACCTCGAGACAAATGGAAGGTGTGCCAAAATATGTCATCATAATTTAAAGGCCATTATTGGTGGCTAAAGCAGAATGTCACGTTAAATGCATGTCAACGGTTGTTGGCTTCAAAATTTGAATATGTGTGGCAATTCTTTGAAATAATAATTGCATTGGCCTACTTAATAGCATAATGTTTTCCAGTGCTGGTTTTCACTGCACTCCCCATGAATGTGTGGCTACAGAAGAAATGACACGTTTCACACAAGTGCCAAAATTATAGGCTTAAAAAAAAATAATGTTTAAGTTTTTAGTCTTGAGATATGCGAGCGCATTGATTCTCACAACCCTCTACCGCTTTCTCCAGCCACTGCCTCTCCAATCCCTGTCACCGGCTAAGAACAACCTCCACAGATATAGCGTTTAAGAGATGAGTCCGCGATATAAACAGGGGGTTAAATATGCAACGTTACAAAAAAAATTCTGGCACTTGAATCTCCAGCTGACACAGCTGTGGCCTCAGAGACACCGGAGGTCATGCAGCAAAGGTCAACCGCAGCTGATCAAAGTGGGAGGTGAGCGAAGGGTATTAATATATTCACAACAGATGGATTTGAAACTTCTTGGGGGAAAAATAATTTGCAATACTTCAATAATACATGCCGCTATATCAAAGAAGGGCACTTTTCTGAAGCTAACTAGAGTCACTCACAGCAGCATACTTGCAATCTACACTGATGTTAAGTAATCCAGCTCTTGTAATTAGACCACTTTCAATTAATAATTTCATTTCGGCAGACAGAAACAATGTGCTTTTTAGCTAAAGCACATCCTTTTTCTGTTCAAATGCAGTCAGTCCACTTATTGTATATCTCAAACGTGGTTCACGGATAACTAACACACAATTAAGCTCTTTGCTTGCACGATAGCATTTTATAGCAATTTCGACAATGTTAATGTTAAACCTCATGTCCGTAATTCGTTCACAATAACCCGGCGCATATTCCCCTCCCACCGCCCATCCCCCCCGTCACGATCTCGCAACAATATTCACCAGTGACTTCGTTTGTGTTTGAGCACGGACCTAACGTCATTAATGGGGAACCGGGAGATGTTTTAACGCGCGACGGGCATTTGAAGATCGTCACTCGTCTGTCACTGCCCCCAGACGGTGGTCTCTCAAAATGTCAACTCCCATTATGCAGACGTGCGGCGAACATCGCCACATTTTGGTTTTGGGCGCCACCACTCGAGTCCCGAACGCGTGGCGAAATTAGCGAGGAATCGGCGCTATCAAGGGCAGCAGATGTTGATGATTAGCAAGTTGTTATTTCATTTAAAGCGTAAACACTTCTGACGACAGTAATTTTCTCGGTGTGGGGTAAATTGCTGCTTTGTTTAACATTTATCACACACACCGCAGCAGCCATTTGAATCCTTGGCGGCTCTGTGGGTCCCCTGTGCGCATTGCAATGTTCTTCAGCCGAAATGTGCCCCAAGCAAAATTCTGCTCCTTGCGGCAGGGAGGCAAAGTATTAACCGCTGATCTGGAGAGCAGAACAAACAGCTGCTTTTTTTTCTAGCCAGCACCCGACTCACAGCCTCCCCCCTCCCTCAATCTGCAGCGCTCCACACTCATCCCGTCTCTCCGTTTCTCTCTCTCGCTCTCTTCCTTCATCTCAACAAAAATCGGTCCTCTACCATGGCCAAAGGAGGAACGAAAAAACAATTCAACACACGTAACGCATTCTACTTTCTCAACAACCACAGTGGAATGCTGGTAGTGTTTTTCATTTGAATAAAATATTTGGAGTGCATCCTGACATAATACCGCTCATTGTTTAAATGCAACCGGAAAGTTATGTGCGCACAAGGCAAATACATATATTGTTTCTTGCTACATATGTTTGGTGTTTTGATTATCAAACAGCATTCTGATGTACAAGGGAGTATACGTGCTTAAAAGATTGATGTGTATTAATTTCATACGTTTATGCTTTCAGTACTTATGTTGGTAAAAAAAAAACATCTTTGATTATTTTAATCAATCCAACCCTCTGCCATTGCACGTTTACAGCCCGCTTTGATCGAGGCAGACTGCTGCCGAACTGGCCAGAGCTCATAGCACTTTTGAGCTTAGCCCAGCGATTTCGCCACTGCAAAGTAACCACGCATGCAGATTCGTAGCAGTCTTACATCTAATCAGGCATTTTTTATTTCACGTAACTGCCAAAAATATAGTGACTCGGACAATTTTTTTTTTACACTTTTGGAGCGATTTAACAAATTTGAAGCGTTAGTGCTCGGGGCTTTTTCAACATAATTAGGCCACTTTGGAGCAAATTTTTGATTTTCTTAAAGCATGACGGCCCACTTCAATGAGAACACCTGTGGAGAAGGGCTACCCAGTGGCTGCCGCCCTGAGAGCAACGTGAACGTTGGGCCATCTGTGCTCACAAGACCACCTGTAAAATCTCCCAAAGCTAATAAGCTCCCTCCAAGCACCAGGAAACCCCATTGTGTGTCAGAATTGGTTACAGCGCACTGACAGCACATTACCGCTTCCCACTCGGACTTGGAATAACAGGGGTGGTTTGTAGATAGAAAGTACCATCAATGTTTTAAGCAGCTGATAAAATATACAGGGGTGTTATAGAGTGTGGAATCCAGCTAACGGAGCACCAAAGCTAACTATTGGCCCTCAGGGTCAAAACCCCAGGCAGCCCTCATTTTTATTTATATGCCTCATCTGCTTAGCATTTCAGCCTCGCAATTTTCGGGGAGAGAGGCTTCGCGGTGTTAATTGGCCAGCAACTATAGCACTCTTTGGAACCTAAATATAACGAACAAATATCAGGAACGGAATTAAAACACAAATACAATAAACAGCGTGAGCTGTGGAAGTGCCTTATATATTTTCAAGTGTCAGCAGCGTCCGCGATGTAATTATGCCATATTATTACCGCCATTATCTGTAAGCGTATAATATATTTATGTGTACGTGTTTTCACGGTCGATATCGAATTTGAAGTGCTAACAGTTGGTCACTGTTGTTATAATAACCAAAACTCTCACCGTGTGCTTTGAAAGTTATTCTTCGGCGTGCGAGGGAGACCGTGCTGACGGTATAACGCGCGTTGGAAACGGCGCAGCAGAACAAAAAAAAATATTCACCGCAGAAGCGTGGGCGCTCAGCGCCGTACCGTGAGCGCACGCGAGACGTTACGGTGGGTATGCTGCCTGTCAGGGGTGGTAATAGAGACAGCAGAAAGAGTCAGAAGCAATCTCCCATGCTTCAAGCACTACAGCGAGCCGCGTTTGCGGTAAGCAATGTTGAATGATCCATCTCCCTTTAACGGGAGGTCAAAAAGGCTTCCCTACATCTCATGACCCTGACAGCAAACAGCCTCTCAATGCACTTGCTTTCACTGAACATTATTTCTGTTGCCACTTTTTTTTTCTTCCTCCCTGGCCTTTTAGTCGACAACTTCAATATTTAAAAAAATGGTGCACAATAAAGAGCGGTGATACATCACAACCACGCGGCCGTGGTCGCGGGAGAGACGATGTCTCCACGTGCGGAATCAAGTCATGCTTGCCTTAACAGCACGCACACACGCAATTAAACTTCACGAGTGTATTTAAGAGCGAACGTTGCGATGATCGTCGATATTATTAAAACCCCTTTCCCCTATCAGACACCGTAAATAACGTACACCGTGCACGAGTTGACACGTGGCATTATTTTTTTTTATTGGAATTATTCGGCATGGAACACTCAGTGAAAGGGCCACAGCTTTTCATTGTAATATCTTTGCTCCCCAATCCTTTTTTTTTTAAGTACCAGCAACAAACAATATGAATATATAACGAGCCATTAATCGGAACAGCAGGACGGACATAAAAAGCTCAGTAGCATCAGCACGCTGCACATTATTAATGTGGAGGTTGGAGATGGGTGTTAATATAATTATTTTTACTCTTATTTTAAATGTCACCTTT
>JAZEWT010000001.1:16410011-16421387 GCA_036362905.1 Mordacia mordax
CTCCTCGGTGTCTGCTGCCTCCTCCCGGCCGATTTCCCGGCGTGAGCCCCCCCCCCACCTTCCCATCCGCCGATGGATCGCACGCGGCAGCGAGTTGCGACCTATCGATATAGCGATTACGGGAAGAATGGGCACCCCGCGCCGCGAGGGATATTGCCGGTGCTGGAATCATCGTCGGAATCATCCTCGTCCCCTTCCCCGCCGAGCAAGCGTGATTGGCCCGCAGATGTATACAGATGGCGCGCACATGAGAGCATCCCCCCCCCCCAGCTGAGTGTCTGTCTTCGTGGCCCCAGCTTATTTGTACAGCAATCTCAGCTGATTCTCATTGTGCTCTGCTGCGGAGAGAGAGAGAGAGATCATTACCAAAGCAAGTCACATAAGCCGCTGGAAGGCCGTGATTTCGTGCATGCATAAAAAAGGGGGGCAGCGGGTAGCGCTGTCGCTTCACAACAAGAAGTTCCCGGGTTCGAATCTCGGCTCGGATGCCTTTCTGTGTGGAGTTTGTATGTTCTCTCCCCGTGTCTGCGTGGGTTTTCTCCGGGCACTCCGGTTTCCTCCCACAGTCCAAAAAACACGCTGCTGCATAGGTTAATTGGCTTGCAGACTAAATTGCCCTCAATGCCCGGTGATGGACTGGCGTCCCATCGTGGATATAACCCTGCCATGCGCCCTGTGTCTGCCGGGATAGGCTCCGGCTCACCGCGACCCTCTACAGGACTAAGCGGTTTCTGAGAATGGGATGAGATGAGCAATAAGCAAATTGAGCCGACGTCAACCGTGGACCAGGTTAATGTTGTGAACGTCTTCCAGATGTTTTGTTTCGTTATTGTTCGTAAGATTAGAAGTAGTTGGCTGGTGGACGCTTTCATCCAGCAGTGGAACGGTCACGGCGAACGTTGGTGATTGATGGTGTTTGCTCGAAAAAAAATATTACGTTACATTTCCTAACTGATTAGGCATACCAGGCGTTTACGTCATTGCATTCATCCATAAATACTTACAGAACACAATATTGTACTTAAATATAGTGCAGTGGACTAAAGCGGTGCAGTGTTTTAGTGGTATAGTATTTAAATTATACGTACTGCCTATATATATAGTGAAGCTGTGGCACAAAATCCATGAAAGGGCCACAGATTACTTACATAAATTGTTGTTCTACCCTGAAGCGCTTTTAAGTGGATGGCTCTGTTGTACGGTGCAGTGGAGCATATTAGCTAATGTAGGAGAATCAAGTGTAATGAGTCTATCATCACACAGTGACAGGATTCCAAATGCTCAAACCGTTCCCAGTTGCCATTCACCCAGCCTGAACCCAAACACTATATTTATCAGGTGTCAACAAGTGCTCTATACTTGAAGTAAAAAAAAACCGCATGGGGCTGTTTCACTCTGCGCAGCTATAGAATATCATCAGGTCTTGAGTAAGTCAAGAATGTTAAATAAACATTAGGACACTTAGGTTATTTATAAGCAGCATTTTGCTACCCACCCCCTCCGCGCACAAGCCATTCCTGTTTTATTTAAGCCAACAAAATTCGCAACCACTTCCTAGTCAATGTGGATAGGAAGTTAGAGAAAAAGCATTAAAAAAACCTGAAGTTCTACTTTCATTATACATTTCATGCCGTGTTTTCTTTACACTTACAACTGCCGATAACATTTTCGAAAGAAGTTTTTTTGCCAAGATAAACAATTGTCCCGTTGCTTTAGTGGTGCCCAAAAATTAGCGGTTGCGCAAATTCTGCTGCTAAAAAATATTGTGGATAAAGTCAAGATTAAATTTGGACTTTGGGATAAGTCATAACGCTAGTGGGTTGCATCAGAGAAGGCACACTGGTGGAGGTGAATTCTAATACTGCCGTTGTTGATGGGTAGATATTGACGCTACGATATATGTCCTACTTTTCATTTTTGTTTTGCCACCAACAGTTATTTTTTTAAACTTCATTTGCTGAGTTTTATTTTCGCATGCGTATTTTCTTTTCCTACACTTTTCGCGGCATCGGAAGTCAATGTGCTTCTGACACGCGGGACAATCTATTAAACCTGTCGTCTATTTACAATAACGGCGGAATCTAAAGCACTTTAATGCGCGGAAGGCTACGGCAGATGCCAAAGTGTTTTCAAGATCGTGTTCAAGAGCTTAAATTAATGCTGCGTTGCGTTCATCTCCCAGGGCAGTGTGAACTGAGAAGTCTCACAAACTCTAGCACCGTTGCCAAGTCTGTTGGTGCCGAGACATTGCATATTCTGTTTGGGGCTTATGCATTTACAAGAGGAACACCGTTTTCCAGTGGGAATCTCACTGGCAAGACGGGGTTTTTGCTTACATTCGCTTATGATAACTTTTTGTGATCTCTTTACTTTGCGTTCGTAACGAAATTAACGTGTGTCTTCCCTTTACATGGAATGCATATTCATCGCAAATGAAGATACCCTCTTAACACACAGGGCGGCGCGATGGCGTGGTGAGTTCCGCTGCTGCCTCATAGCGAGAATGTCCTTGGTTCGGTTCCCAGCTCGGGTGCCTTTCTGTGCGGAGTTTGCGTGTTCTCTCTCCGCGTGTCCGCGTGGGTTTTCGCCGTTACTCCGGTTTCCTCCCACTGTACACAGAGACGCTGTTGTCTAGGTTAATTGACCTGCTGAGTAAATTTCCCCAAAATGTGTGCCCTGCGATGTACTGGCGTCACATGTTGGGTATAGCTCCACAATGTTCCCTGTATTTGCTGAGATAGCCTCCGGGCCCCGCAACCGTGTACACGATTAATGCTAGTTGTTCCTTCTCTCTTGCTGAGAACGCTTTGTGTTTACTGATGTATGCCTTGTGTTTACGAAGTGTCAATCAAATAAATAACTAAATAAAGAGCCCCACAGCACTTTCAGATACAGACATCTGGCATTTTAATGAAGATGGTTGTGAAGTGTACCTTCTAAGACATTTCATCGCCACCAAAATGAGCGGTCGGGATAGAGTATTGGACCGCTGACAGCAGGTTGAAAACTCTTCAAAGTCTCTGCGTTTGTGACAAAATATTGATCAAGGCACGGGTCCCTGGTGTTCTGGCGGTTTTCTGTATGCACGCTGGCTAGCCCATTGGATTGCCTTGATAGGTCGACAATGCGTCCAGAAAGTAAAAAAAAAACCTTTGGTTTGAGAAGACATTTATTTATGCAAGGTCGGCAGATTCATTGCCACAGCGCGGCCCTAACACATTTACAGATTAATTAAATATTTAACCGGTGTCATGAAAACCCTTTTGTCCTGCAGACTAAGGTTAGTGCCTATACTCGCTTGGTGTCCCAGCGCTGTTTTAAAGAAAATGTACACTTCTGTTTCTTTTAGGTTAGCAGCGAGACAAGTAGAAGTGAATGGTGGTTCAACGTCCTTCCTCCGATGAATTGATACTGACCTGGGCAAACACAAAGGAATGGCTTCTAAAGCGGTTCGACATCTCTCGAAAAATATTATTTTACATAAAAAGCATTTTACGTTGTTAAAAAATGTATCAGAGCAATGTAGCTTTATGTTTCGGACTCCAGATAACAGCGTAATTAATGGCTAACGTTTGGACCAATTTCTCGACTGTCACTATGTTGAGGATGCCTCCAACGTTGGAGGCGAAACGTTGCAAAGGAGAGAGGAGGAACAATCGACGCGGCTATCCCGAAATAGCAGCTTTTGGAGGCACTCATCATGTTGTTGTTAGTTAATTACCATCAAGTATTTAATGGTCAAAGGAATCCCAGATACACGCTGGTGTAGTCGCAAGATGCCATCGGCTCTAACATTCGCCCACTACCTCAGCAATTGTTCCCGTTCCAACCCTGATCTCAAAACTCCTGGAATTTTCCGAGTTAATGCAATCTGACGTTTCTTGATTCAACTCATCCGGGCAAACTTCAAATCCCTTGTCACTTTTGTCAATAATTTCTTCAACAACTCACTTCACTCCGACATCGTCCCCCCACTTTGAAATGTGCTGCAGTTACCCATCTGCTCAAAAACCTGGCCTCGAATGCAACAACCCTGATAATTATTGACCCATCTCCAATTTACCATTCCTTTCCAAGGTCCTTGAGCATTCGGTAACCATGCAACTTCAGAAACACATCTTCAACAAAGACCTCCTCGATTCTTTCCAATCTGGGTTCAGACCCCGCCATAGAACTGAACCTGCTCGGGTGAAAGTAGTTATTGACCTATTTATCGTTGCTGATGAAGGCTTGTCAAGTATTCTTGTTCTCCTGGACCTGAGTGCAGCCTTTGATACCATTGACTGGTGTAACAGGAGGGCATCGGGGTCTCTGGCTGTCCCCTACACTGGCTGAGTTCCTACCTCTCCGACCAGAAGCAGTTGGTCAGCCTTTGAGGATTTAACTCAGAGATCTATGCTGTTTTGTCTGGAGTTCCTAAGAGTTCAGTCTTCGACCCATTCCTATTCAGCATTTACATAAAACCACATGGTCGTGTCCTGCGTAATCTCAGCTACCATTGTTATGCCGATGGCATCCAATTCTACATCTACGGAAAGCCGTCCATCAATGTGTCTGATGTTTGCATGACGTCCTCACTGTCAACTGTAAAGGCCTGGCTCAATTCAAATGTCTTAACACTAGTGGCGACAAAACAGAAGTTTGGCTTGTCGGAACCCCGCACCAATTGTCCAAGGCTGTACCCGTCCATTTGATGCTTGACGACCAGACGATAGAGGTTGCTAAGGCATCCCGGAATCTATGAGTGATTCTTAATTCCTCACTCACCTTCGAGACACACATCAATAAGGTGACGAAGGTAGCCCATTTTCATCTCAGAAATAGAGCCACACTGCGCAGCGTCCTGTTACCCTCCGATGCTGAGAAGCTAATACACATCTTCATCTCCTCACGAATCAATTATTACAGTGCACTGCTCCCTGGCACCCCTGCCTATCTGATCAATCGTCTCCAACGTGTGCAGAATGCGGCCACTCGAGTCCTGACTGCACACCCATCCACGATCACATATCCCCAGTACTGATGTCTCTACACTGCCTACTGGTTCAGTTTAGTTCAGCTTAGAATCGACAGACGCTTAATCCTTCAAAGGGTCGCAGGAGGCAGCAACCCATCCCGGCAAACCTATGGCTTAAGGCAGGGATATACCCAGAATGTGACGCCAGTACATCGAAGGACACTTTTCTGTGTTAGAGCAATTTACTCAGCTGGCCAATTAACATATGCAGCAGCGTGTCTTTGGACGGTGGGAGCAAACTGGAGTACTCGGCGAGAACCCACAGGAAGAACACGCAAACTCTGCATAGAGAGGCACCCGACACGGGATCCAAACCCGGGACCTCCTGGCTATGAGGCAGCAGCGCTACTCACTGCGCCATCACACTGCACACGGCTGGTTAAATAAAGGATTGAATTCAAGACCCTCCTCATCTACAAGGCTGTCACTGGCACTGCTCCGTCCTACTTAAGGCAACCTCCTCAACACGACAACTTCGATCCTCCAATACGAGATGCTGCATGTGTCCAGATCGCCCTTCCATTCCATGGGTGAAAAAGCCTTCTCGCACACAGCGCCCAGACTCTGTAACTCCCTTCTATTAGATATTCGGTCAGTTGAGTCCATGGTCATCTTCAAATCCCCCTTCAAGACTGACTTGTTCCGTAAGGCTTTGAAGTCTCCTGGCTTGGGCTGTTGATGCTGCTCACTGTTGTCACGCTTGGATGATGGCACGCTGTGGACCTGTGTCTGCTCAGAAACACTTCGTCCTTTTTAGCAATGATTTTATTTTAGTTGATGTCTACTCCGATGTTGTTGTTGACATCATCTTCTCTCCACAGCTCTGTGGAGTACATTGTTACCCGCGTATGAAAGGCACTTTAGAAATGGAAATATATTTATCAAAATGTGAAACGCTGCAATGAATAGCAAAAAATACAAGCCGAAGGTTTTTTTTTTACTTTTCAATGTGAAATTCCTACCATATACAATAACTGCAATGAATATGTGGGTTATTGAATTGACTGTAAGCGGAGGCTCACTGAGCAATGCTGTCACCTCCCAGCACGAAGTCCCAGGTTCGATTCCCGGCTCGGGTGCATTTCTAAGAGGGGGCTGCGTGTTCTCCCTGTGTTTGCGTGGACTTTCGCCGAGTACTCCGGTTTCATCCCACCGTCCAAACACATGCTGCTGCCTCGGTTAATTGCCTTCTTGAATACGTTGTTCCCAGTGCCCTGCGATGTACTGGCGTTATATCCTGGGTATAGCCCCGCCTTACACCCTATGTCTGCAGGGATAGGTTCTGGCTTCTAGCCACCCTATACAGGATTGAGTGGGTATTGATAATGATGATGAACAGACTGCTGTAGTCGCATATATCTCAGTTAGTGTCATGTGTATCTGTTAATGCTTGTGTCCAGGCGTGGCCCTGGACACCACCTACTCGTGTGTCGTGTCTGCCTCCATGATCCTACAGGCTGTTGAGGCTCTATGTGGAATCTTTGTCTTTGCCTTTGTGCTGCGTAATTGTATGCTGTGTTATCTGTGCTCGCAATATTCTTATAATGTACATAGTATGTGTGTACTGCATGGAACTGAAAATACTATTTAACAGCTATCTTATATATATACAAATGTGTTTGCAGTAAAATATAGGAGAAGTAATAATATGTTTAAAGAGATATCGGCACGTTATTGAGCTTATCGTGAAGGAGTGTTGTCGAGGCTATGAACAGGAAACTGAAACTGGCTGCTTTATGCCTAGTAGAGTTTCCTGCTGGTAAAGTTCGTATCAAGGATATTATTTTGTCTCCAGAAGCAAATGTATGAATGCATGGTGACTATTTGGGTTATTTTCCTCCTAGGGTAAAATCAAGTTTAAGCGAGGGAAAAAGTTCAGGAAAAGGAACAGCCCCACAATTGCTTTCTCACACCACTGCTGGCAGAAGAGCCTTAACTGGAGGGTTGTTTTTGGTCGACTCTTGCACCCCATCCAGAGATCCTAGAAAGCCTGGGAGTAGTCATACAAGCCCCAGCAAACGGGACCAGCCGATTGACTACCTGTAGCGTTCCCAATTTACAGAGAGACGAGCGGATTTCAGAAATGTGCCAATAGTTTTAACGGCCCCACCAGATTTCTGGCTGGTAAATACTCTCTCATCTCATTATCTGAAACCGCTTAATCCTATACAGGGTCACGGTGAGCTGGAGCCTATCCCGGAAACACAGGGCGTAAGGCAGGAATACACCCGACGACGGGACGCCGGTCCATCGCTGGGCATTGCGGGACAATTTTAGTCTGCGAGCCAATCAACCTATCCAGGAGCATGCTTTTGGACTGTGGGAGGAAACCGGAGTACCCGGCGAAAACCCACGTATTCTAACTATTGCAGCACAGTAAACCAATCAAATGTGGCCAAACGAGTCTCAAAATATTCTCCTGATTGAGGTGCTACAAATATAGAAGTAAACACCAATAAAGATGGTCAGGATTTTAAATAAAGCATGTAAATATTAAATAGGTATGTTTTTAGTGACCCTGCCTGAATTATTAATCAGTAGATGTATGTATGACTTCCCTTCATGAACACATTTGTCATTATCACTGCTCTCAGCAACTTAGTCAAGGAGACACAATATTACTTCTCAGCTACTCAGCACCAATTTTACTTAGAGGCTACGATGAAGCTTTGATTCACCATGGATCATGGAATTCAAAGTGAGCTTTGATAAAGTTATTAGCTGCTTTACAAAGTCGTTACCAACTTGTCATGTATCTCATTTATAGTGTTACCCAAAGAAGGCTCCATTCGATATTATAGCTGAGTAAATACACCCTGCTGTCTAGGTTGATTGGCCTGCTGACTAAACTGGCCCATGGTGCCCTGAGATGCTGTAACTTGCTTACACCTTCCTGCTGGACAACTGTTAAAAGAGCGATGTAGCTCAATGGTTCCTTCCACCTTGACACAAATCTGACTGATTGTCAGCGGTTCGTGTGTCGCGAAATTCACCCTAGCAAATCTGAGCTTGATTTTGGGCCACAGTTGACATCAACGGTAAGGGATATGTCAGTGTCCACCAATTAAGCCACCACCCACGTTGAGCAGGTGGTGAAGGATGGTCAATCAATCCCCATTACTTATAATTTGATTTGACTTTTTGAAGGATTGCAAAAGCTCTTTCCTTTGCTGTGCAAAAAAAAATGTGTACATATGCCACTCTTGGAGAGTTGCTATTCTTTGTCTAATGATAATGTATTGTGCTATGCACGCTTCAGTGGCTGCTATTTGTTTCATGATTATGGTTGTTGGGGTGTCATCTTTGTACGTGTTAGTGTTGCGAATTTGTTTAATTGTGCAATCATCCGTGTTACTATTGACTGCTATGATTATGCTTTGAGTTTAATTTATGCACATGTTGTTGCTGTGAGCAAATTTATTTACCCTATGGCTGTGTGTTGTTGCGTTGGTCAGTTCGGACACTTGTTGTGTTGTAGGAATCCCGCATCTACAGCTTGCAAGCTCACTGGGTGCTTTCTGCTGTAATAATAAACATCTCTATGTCCATTACTGACTCGGGGATGGAGACGTTCTCTATTCAGCAGTGTATTCATTCTTTCACAACATGTCTCTTGTTTTTAAGGCCATCGTTTCCTGGGTTGAAATTCAAGCGAGTTGGATGTGCATTGATCAACAAGTTAGTGACTACAGGCCAAATCTGGTCCAAAGAGACTCTAACTGTATCTGTGGACAAGCTTCCAGCTTCCACTCCATGCTACTGGATTTGTGGACGATAAGAATATGTATATTTTTAAATGTTTGTGAAAATGTGGTTTGAGAGGCAACTGAGAGGATTTTTGTGGAGAGTGGATTAACTCCCTTGTCAGGAGCGAGACTCATAATAACGTTGCAGTTACGTGTAACCTCAGTGTCAAATAAAAAAAATACCCATGGACTGCTGACTGCGCATTTGTCTTTAAACCACATTTACAAAACAACTGACCTTCCTCCTTGTGAATATGATACATTACTGCATGACGACACAGTGACGCCTCCAACGTGGGAGTCGATCCATCGCCAAGGAGATTGTTGCAGAGAAATTCTCATTCCGCGAGACGTGAAAATCTATATCAGTACAAGAGATTATACAATTAATAAAAAAAACAACACTAACACAAAGGTGTGCTGTATCACTGTCAGGCCGGAACAGTTGTGGCCAGCATCACGCCCAGTAGCCTTTATTTCTCTCGTAGAGATGTCTACAATCCAGACTGAGCTAACCTACTTGAAGCCCAGAACTACTTCAGATAATCGTGACTGGTGTTGGCCCCGTGATTAGGAATCAAACTCAGGTTGCCGAGTGTCTCTAATTATAGAGATATCCACGTGCTTAAAGAGGTAAGATCAACGAGAGAACTGCTGAAACTCTGGTTTCTATTCCGAGGAGGCGACCGTGAATTCTCAAGTCGAGTTAAATATGTCATTTACGGATCAGTCGTTTAATTCATTGATGTTGTTGTTATCTTTGCCAATTTAAACACCCGATAAACAGGTTGACCGAGTTGGTCGTTTGCCCTCCAATGGTGGGGGTATTGAAGCAGAATTTTACGGCCGGATAAACTTCCTGACGCCAACATCGTTTAATAGTAGGGTCTTCGTATCGTCATTTGTCTGAAACCTCCCCCAAGACCTGTTAACCAAGGGAGGCCCTTGCAGGAGTTATAGACTCGAGGTGACGGAGCTCTGGGGTTCAATTGGAACACACAAGCCCCTTCACGGCGAGACACGAGATAAAATATGTACTGCACCAGTAGAAATATATGTATGTGTTCGTGTTAAAATGACAGCCAAATTTTAATTTGGGTCAATGAGAGTGACCTTGCAAGTCAACTTGCCAAAGGCATTTCACTGTTGTGATTCAATTGGTGTGCACTGCAGTGCTGGAGTGAATGCGTGGTGTTCGTCCAACGTAAACAGAAATCAGACTTCACGCAGGGAACACCTTTGCCGTATTAGCACATGTTGCGTTAGATCTTAAAAATATACTCGTGTACCTTATATACACATTGAGATGTTGATCATGGCGTGGTTGTTATTTATTAAATTAGGGAAATAAATATCGAGTTTATTAATAGCGTTTAAAAATCCGCGAATGACGAGCATTAACGCAAATTGAAATTCAATTGACACTGTCACTGTAATTACCGTTTATTTGGTTCTCTTTAAAATAAATATATATTCATGCAGTATGCAAATTTGGAGCGGCGATGCAGTGGTGTGGGCATTTCACCTTGAACCCGGCATCTCAAGTTAGCTTCAGGGCCATGGCCAACATCAGTGGGCGAACGATGTCTCAATCGGCCCGGGTGGGTCTCGCACTGACAAGCGTGGGGAAGTATGGTCAAACAACTCCCACGACTGACACGGTGTGCGAGAATGCTTAATAGTGGATTGAGTGACAAAGGGCTGTGCCTTATATTTTAAATAATTTTAAATTTCGAAATATTTTAGAGGTTATTAAATAGTACGATTTCATCAGTGACCACAATGAGCTGTCACACCATGCAAAATTTCCATTAATATCTAGAATTTTGTTTCATTAAATGGCTTATCTGGTGCTTATAAAATCAGTAGATGCACACCAAATATTGTGAAGTATAGTTAAACAACCCCTAGGTCTGACGCTGCATGCAGAGTCCAGTATCCAATAGTGATTTTTTAAAGAGCTGTAAATTATGATAATCGTTATCATCATTGTTAACGTCATAGACCAGAAATGTCAACAGCAACTCATGTCAAAGTCGTGGAACATCTCATCAGTTCCGGATACTAAACAGTCAGTAGAGAGAGAGAGAGGCAAACGCTAATGAACAATTGAAATATGCGGAGCTTAGCAAGAAAATAAAAAAATAGCCCAAATCACAAGACGTGTCATTCGAGCCCAGTGTCTGTACGCACGCTTGTGTCTCGGCGCCGTGATTAAAGGGCATAATGAGATAGCACGGCAGTAGCATTGCTACCCCTGCTGGCCTGAGATTTTCAAACAGATTAGGAGAACATGCGCATTACCAAGGACACTGCAGGGAGTGCTATAAACTTTGGCTCTCCGCTCATATTCACACACACAGAGGAAGCACCGTTGGGAAAGCGCTGGTGTGATTTTTTTTTGCTTTAAAATAAGTCTCACGCAGCGCTTCTCAGTCTGGAGCCGTGTTAATAAGCACACACGCTTATTTATTTATTACTAAATTATGTTTTTCTTAAAGCCCACATAAACTATTCATAAATGCTGAAAGATTTCGAGCTGCTGTGTATCTGAGAGCCTTAAATGGAATATAAACATAATCAATTCTTGTTTTGAATAAATACAAGAATTAA
>JAZEWT010000001.1:16472720-16485528 GCA_036362905.1 Mordacia mordax
CCGTATGTTGTTGGTGGACTAAAGCATTGAAAACATCCAGAAGGCCTCTGCATCATCTATCATCACTGGTCTCTTGTCGCTGACTGGGTGAGTGCATCGCTGTGTGATGGTGAACCGCTAGGCCGCCATTGCTGAACTACTGGCCGCCCGTGCCACATGGCCGCACACGCAAGTTGGAGCCACGGGTGTCCAGCAGGGATAACGACTGAGATCGACTACCTCGAGGATTTCACGCCGAGACACCACAGTAGAAAAGTACGTGGCCACACCCTGCAATACACCTGCACCTAGGCCGCTGGGCGTAAGGATGGTGGAAAGCTCCTTAAAGCAGAGTACTGCAGGGGGGTGGCACTACAGGATGTCTGTAAGCAGGTGCTGTACACGCACTGCGTAAAAGCACTGCACCATAGAGACCTCTAAAGCCTGCGGCACTCCAAATGGAGGGGCCACTTCTGCACGCTGGTAGAGGTTGTTCCTCAATGAAAGCAGATGTACAGGCCGCTTGCCACAAAACGATGCGGAGACCTGTGGTGGAGGTTGGCACATGTTACGCTGCCCTCGGCTGCGTGAGCCAACCGAATCGACCTCGGGACATCAGACGCCTGTGTCAATTGCGGAGAGACAGAGAGAGAGAGAGGGGACCTCGCTCACCAGTTCCTCGGATGCTGGCAACTACGTCCACTGTATCGGTTCATGCGCGGCATCTTCAGGAAACTGGGCGGCGTTGTTCCATAGCAGTGCCATCGTGTGCAGCTGTGCATCCCGAGCCATGGGTGACTGCAACAGCATCGCGAACTTTGTCCTCTCTCAGGTGAGGTTAACAATCTACAAGACCCGCAAGGAGCTGCTGCAGGGTGACGTGGGTAAAACCTCCGCGTTAGCAATGACTAAAAGAAGGCCTCATCAAGGCGTGGCTCCCCATGCAGCACGCCTTTTATTAAAATGCTGGGGAGGTGGCCACTTTCCTGGAGTACTGGGGCAGTGCTGTTGGCACAGACACTCAGGGAATCCTCTATTTCACACTTTAAATGTGTTTTCTTTCTGCGGGTCTTACTACCACTCTCTAAGACCCCATCTTTCTCTTTCACATTATCTGTAATTTGAATACATCCACGTCATATATTGTATTGAAGGGGATGTGGGTCACGGTTTGTGTCAAGGGTTGTACATATTGTGTATTGTATTCCTTGTACATTTTGCTTTGGAAAACTTGCTCGTAAGAGCAATAAAATCAGATGTAAAAGTCAAAAAAGTCTGTCTGCTAGGATCGGCTCTGATGAAGATGAATGCAATTATTATACCATATTACATTAAATCATTTCCCAATACAATTTTTATAAACACTGATAATTTTGCATTTAAAATTTTAGTTGAATGTCAGATCATATTTTACATCTTGTTCTGCATAGATGTGCATATTTTAAAAAAACCCAATTTTTTTTACTGTTGCTGATTTTCCGTTATAACATCGTTGTTGACGTGCCGTTCTCTCCGCCGCTGTCACCCTTGGGTAAAAAGCGATCTATAAATGCAATTATCAGTATTATCCAGATCCCGGCGATGGACTGGCGTCCCGTCGTCGGGTGTATCCCTGCCTTGCGCCCTGTGTTTCCGGGATAGGCTCCGGCTCACCGTGACCCTATATAGGATTAAGCGGTTTCAGATAATGAGATGAGATGAGTATTATCCAGAATGTGACGCCAGTACATCGCAAGGCACACTTCTTGGGGGCGATTTATTGAGCAGGAGTCTTCGGACGATGGGAATCGAACCCGAGCGCGTCTTTCAGGGAGGCGATAGCGCTACCCACTGTTCCACCGTGCCACCCACTCTCCTGGTAATGATAAACCAGCCTGCCCCGAACATAGACCGAACGAGTTTGCTCACCGCTTCTGCAGATTCCGGGCTGGTCCATTGTAATCTTCCTGCTGCAACTCGCATCCGTTCCGTTACACATTCAGCTCAGGGCACGTTCAGAGAAATACGTTGAGTGACCCAATGCCTGAGCGACAAGGAGCGTGTGCAGTGGTAACGTCCGCGCCTCCTCACAGAAAGGACCGCCTGCGACGGTTCGATCCTCTCCTAGGCACCTTTCTCTGTGGAGTTTGTTTTCTGTGTGAGTTTCCTCCGGGTTCTCCGGTTTCCTCCCACAACTAAAAAAATACTCATTTTGACCAATAACATAATATAGTCTGGTAGGTTGGCGGCGGATAACTGCCCCAGCCCTCCCCCTCTCTGTAGTTTCATCGAGCCTCTGAATCCATGTCCATGACCAGATGTGGAATTTACTCAGCGCGTTACAAATTTAAATAGCGTTACTATTAAATGCCTCTATGAATGCATGAAACAGCTTTGGGTGAAATTTTATAGACCCAGCCAAGTTGGATAAACGCTTACTTATTTCAATTCACTGCGATTATGTTCAACAATGGCAACAGATTGTTAAAGCATTATTTACCCATGAGTAATGAGGTTAAATGGTTTCCTTTGTACCTAAGTGGTGGGATCCCATTAACATGACATGCGTGCTGATTGTTAAAAAGAAAATGGGCTCACACTCCGAAAAGAAGTGCTTTTATCTTTGGAGGATACGTAATGCTTCTAAATAGCTCAGTGTGCGGCTTATCTCAACTCTCCTTAAGCTTTTATCCAACAGTTATCGATATCAGCAGTGATAGAGTGCAGACATCAGGGAGACAACTCGTGTCTTATCAGTGGCGAATGTTGGAGCGGGCATAATGGGCAATGGGTTAAGTGGGAGCGCCTCTGCAACTTGCCTATATAAATAAGAATGTGGATGGGAGCCAAGCAACTTTGCTGTTCCGTATATTACACACGTGCCATGCTCACGGCTCCTGATAGCAGCTACAGAGCGCGACCGAACAAGTCACTTTCTATCGTCTTCTGGACAAGACAGGCTGCGAGCGACGCTGTGGCGATGTCGGAATGGGCAGTGTTTAAACGCCTCCTGGATGCAGTGTACCGGCATTCGACTCTCCTGGGGCAAGTGTGGCTCACGGTCATGCTCATATTTCGGCTTCTGGTCGTGGCGGTGGCCAGCGAAAGCGTGTACGAGGACGAGCAGGCGCAATTCGACTGCAACACTCCACAGCCGGGCTGTCCGACCGTATGCTACGACCGCTTTGCGCCCATCTCGCATCCACGTTTCTGGATTTTCCAGATCATCGTCGTGTCATCCCCGTCGCTCGGTTTCCTTATATACGCGTGGCACGAGCTGTCCAAAGGTGGATCAGCCGGGGGTGAATGCAATGAAATCTGCGCCGTCTCGAAAGACACCAGCAGTAAGGATCAAGCGGTGAAACCCAACAAGCCATACGCGGGTGGACTGTACAAGAACGATGAGCCGCTACTCTTTCTATCCAGCGAACATGACACCCTTGACGACCCAAATGCTGAACCCTGCTTAACAATATGGGACAAGATGGGACCACACAATCACGTATGGAGCTACTACGTGCTGCACGTGTGCTGCAGAACTGTTCTGGAAGTTGCATTTGTGTTGGGTCAGTGGTTTCTCTATGGCTTTAGGGTCCCCACTCACTACACGTGCCAGGTCTTCCCTTGTCCACACATCGTCGACTGCTTTGTGTCCAGGCCTACTGAAAAAAATATATTCTTGTTGTTCATGTTTTCTGTTGGCATCTTTTGCATAGGTCTCAACATTGTTGAGTTGAACCACTTGGGGTGGAAGAAAATCAAGAGTTTGATCATGAAACGATTGTTTTGCTTGCATGCCCAAATTGAACAAAGAAAAAATGTCCTAAGTGCAGCTGAAGATTCAAGTTGTCAAGTGTCGACTCATCACGTGCAGGAGAATAAATCTCATCTAAAAATGAAGTGTCCATCTTCTCCCAGCACTTCAGTAACACACAACGTGCATGATCAAGAACATCTCATCCACCCACACATTCACTTCGCTCAAAAACTAACTCTGGACAAAAGATTTCAAGAACAGACGCTGTTCTGTATGGGTGAGGACCGTGGACAAATGTCACCAAAAAAGGTATCACGGCAAAACAATGACTTGTGGGTCTAATACTCAATGACAAAAAAACCGCTATTGTGTGATTTTCATTGCTGTTTTTCATACCATTGTATTACGCGATTAATGTAATTGTATAATAACAAAAATACTGTTTTTCAGTACACTTTTATTTGCAAATATCAAATTGCAAGGTTCTACAGCGTTTGGTTCTAGAAAAGATGGATTAACCTGATCGAGAAGTCTGATGGATCCGAAAAGTTAATCGGTTAAATTGTAGACCGCTAAAAGTAAAGCTGTAAATTTTCAGCTTTGTAGCTTGTCAGTGACAGGATATACAAGCGTTCAACTTTGAGACAAAACATGCCAATATACAAATATTTAACAATATATACCAGGTCAAGTTAAACAAAAGTGTGTAAAAACAGACCTTCCGTGATAGTTGAGCTTCGACTTTATTGTAATAGCCAAGCAAATCAGGTATAGGATGACAAATCACAGATGTTTTATTTTGCATTATCAAAGTTAATACTATGAAGTGAATACAGGATATCGAAGTTTTACAGCCAAAGTCATTCAAATGAACACATTGAACATACACTAGCGCATCATGTAAAAAATGTTGCTGTACAGGAAAAGTACGTATTTTTAAACATTGCTATAATGCTGGTGAGCAGTAGCAGTAAGAATGTATGTCAAGTGAGCAAATGTAACCAATACAGTACAGTTTATGAATGCAAACCTTTTCATTTTTCAATAATGGGCCATGTCTAAACTGAACATAAAAACGAAGAGGACACTATCATGTATACAATAAGTGTATAAGTCCTGTATTTAAGTTGGGGGTGGGGGCATCCATGGCATGAGTGATGTTAGGCAAGCCAACATACTCTAAATTAAAATGTTCCTAGGGGTCAGTTTTGTGGTCAAAATTTGCAGAAAAGATATAAAATGCATCATAAAGAATCCAAAAGTACTTAATATAATTAATGTAAATATATTAATACAGAGTACTCACAGGAGATGTTGGTGGAGATTGAATATGGCAAGGGTAGTCCAGTCCTATAGTACTGCAATATTGTAAACACTGTGACCTGAGCGCCTGCTCAGTAGTATCGTGAGCCGTCGTGGCCCTGAGTACTGTGGTCGCTTCATTCAATTTTTCAAAACAACTTTCTAGTAGATGAATGCATTTTAAATCTATTTATAGTCCCTAAGACGTCGATGATATTATAGTGAAACAAAGTAAATAGGATAAACTTAAATAGAGACTTCCTGTACTGAGTAATGAAGATGACCTTTAATGGCAATAAGACGGATTCAGAGCTAATATGTTTTGAAACCAAAAAACAAATTTGCACAACGTACATGAAGCTGTGTTGTTAGTCCAAGCATATATAGAAGAGAAATAAAAAACAAACCTGATATGCATATTCGTGAAATTGTTAGTATTTTGACACGATGTTCCAGTTTATTTTGTTGAATGGTAAAGCCACAATTGCATTGTGTAACATTGAAGTAATAAATAATAAACACCACACAAGGGTGTTTAAAAATAATGAGATACTGTGTATGTACATAACCGGGCAGGTTTGTAAAGAAAGACTCGTATAAATGTGGCTTGGAAATAATAAGAAATGGGTCAAAATGTTTCATTCTGCAAAGCATTCTTACTTCTACTACACCAATGCTTGCGCATAAATCATGTTACCGTTTGAAATCTACTTTCCATAATATTCCAAATCAAAATGTTGATCTTGGAGTGCTCCTATATGCACTTGTACTTCAATGTGAACCATTAAATGAGAAACACAATGATCAAGACAGCATACATTATTCCCAAATGAAATTAACACCTTATCCAGGAAAATACTTTACAAAAATTAAAAAATACAGTACTTAATGACAATGGTCAACGTGTATACATGTCGTATACTTGCATGTTAAACAAAAAAAAAGATATTTAGAATTTGACTACAGACACAAAAGGAAATACTTTAACATGAAGATGCATGTTCTGTGTTCTTTCCTGCAAAAGACCTAAGTCCCATCCAAAATCTGGACATCCAGAAAGCAGGCATTTTAATCTGGGTCATACAGACCTCTGCATGCACAAAACTCGTTTTCAAACTACAAAAAAAGTCTTAAGTACAAGGAGAAACACGTGAGTTTTTTTATGTGGAATGTTTTCGTGGCTCCAAAATGGACATTAACATACCTAATTATGTTAATATGCAACCTAGCTTTGCTAGACACGAATGCCTTTTCATCACATGGAGCCTTGTTTTAGTAGGTTCACAAGATAGCAGTGCAGCAAATCTGCATTGGCGTTTTACAGTGAATCAAAGTCCATTTTATAACTTGTCAATTTTACATATTGTGCTATGTTCCTTTGCACAGCAACGTATGAATAACTTGTAAATGGCATACTGCACTTGTTACCTCTGAACAATAATAATGTCTGACATTACAGTATGGACTAATTATTTCATTGTTCAAATGTTGAGATGAGCTAAGCATGAAGAGACAACTAATTTTACAGCTTGTCAAAATTGTCCAAAAGGCAAATTGCAGAGCAATAAACAGATTATCTGAGATATTTCAAAATGGAAGCACAGCATATACTCTTGCAAACCTTATCTTAAATGTTGAAATTTTCATTTTGTACTGATCACAAATGGTCAAGTGTAGCCAATGTCACATTATAATGTGCTAGCCATAAGATTGCATGTAGGTGCACACACCGGAGAAAAGGGACACAAAGACAATAATAAATTTGAGGGAAGCTTCAGGACAACGAGGCGGCGGGGAGCGTGTTGATTTATTTTGTTTAGTGTGGAAGTGGTACCATCACATCCACATAATTGACTGGGAAGAATCCCGAATGGCCACGCACTGTCCCCTCGTACCAGTTGTCATCGATCTGCTTGGTAAGTGTGATGATGTCTCCCTCCTGGAAGCCGAGCTCACCCTCATTTTCCGGCTCAAAGTCGTATAAGGCCTTGGCGCTTGGAACTGGATGCCGCACGCACAAAAGAACAGAGAAATTAGAACATGTGCACCGGCAGCAAGGTCAACGACCTCGTCCTGTTACTGCCACTTGAAGTTCTGGAGAGAGAACGGCATTTGTGACATATCAGAAGGAAAATATATAGATGTACGATGTCTAACACAGCACTCGAGAAAGTTTATATTTAAAACATCTCAGAACCTGAAAACAAGCAAAAAACATAACAGTGTCGGGATGGACACACAAGGACAGCTTCCCCATACGTTGACAAAGAAGTTCAAACGCTTGTACTCTCTCCTTCGCGACGTTGCGCCTCCCACGTTGGAGGCATCATCAGGTGTGCCGACAGAAGAGCTTTGGGAAAGCATCATGCATTAAGCTGTGAAAACTTATATTAGTATAAAGAGGTTAAATGTGTCAAGAGTTAGGAATGCACACGCACACACACACAGCACAAACCCTGTATAAAAACAATGTGCAGTAACGTCTTTCTACTGCATACGTTTCTTAAATCAGAAAATTGTAGCAAGTGGTAAACACCAAATTGCAGAAGCAGTCTTAAAAGATAATAATTGGGGTAACACTCAATAACAAAAGTTATTTTCGATTACTCTATTTTTCACATGAAACATTGATTTAGGTTTTTTTTACTTTAAATAAAATTCACTTAAGTTTGTACAGTTAAAATCTTCAGATATGTATTTGTTTATGACTCGAAGTTACGGCATTTACTACTCCAAGTCAAAAGTTCTCACTCGACCTGTCACTCTACAAGCTTTACGAGGAGTTCACGAGCATGCACTAAAGTTACATTTTTAAGCACCTACTGTATGGGATGGTTTACTAAATCGGTCATGATTCACACACTGCATACTTTTGCAGTGTACATAGAGAAATATACACGTCAGCAACACATTTTCGTCTTGAGACCCAATATGCTGACACTATGCAAACGATGCATTTTTTCAGTTGGAGGATCCAGATAAGAGTCACAAAACATTTTGGAACACAATGAATATCTTACACAAAAACAAGCTTATTTCTAAATCTATGATTTGACCTATCTAATGGCTGCTTCTGCAATTCAGGCTACATTTAAGGCACACTAGACATTATAGAAACATTTACATCATGTACAACCTCACACATTTTTGGAGTTAATTACAGCATATATTAAAGTGATGCTAAATTAATAACACCATTAACTTAAATTACAACTGCAGATGATACTCCAAAAATGAAAAGGATTATTTTCATGACAGTGCCCCCATGCATTTGATGACATTTCCCACAGCCGGTTAGTTTAGAGGAAAAGCACTGAAACCTGCATACATTCTGCACAGATATTGTTTTCAGCAAGTAATATTACAGCTGTTATTTTAAGTCTGAACTTTAAACATAAAACTATGCCACACCACATTAAAATTATCTAAAAATTGTTTGTTAATTATTTCCAATGACAAAAAACATTTCTTCAAATGGTTTGTTATAAAAGCAGGCGCGGTACTTTATTTTATTTGATACATGCAATTACAACTTTAATTCGAAGGCTGAACCAAAAAATTTAATTCATCCATAACATGCAATTATGTTTACGAATACCATGGTGGTCAGCATTAAAATAAATACCCTCGTATTTTGGTGAAAGGGGATCGATCAATAGTCGGTGCAGAATGGTAAGATATCCGTATTTACAGGAAAGATACGGACGTGTGTGCACAATAGGAATGGTCCTTCAATGGAAGTGTTACAAGGAAAACTGGGTTTACGTCCCAAATAAATAAAATTCTATTTCCCGACTCACTCTGAGCCTTTTTACTACATGGCCGGCTCGGCATTGCAGGGGCTTTTGAAGAAAGTGGCGCTGCACAACATGGAAATGAAGATCATGGTAAGCACAGTTTCAAAACATTTAACAACTGCAAAGGGCAGCCTCACATTACAGGCCCAACACAATTATCAAAAATGTTGACAATAACGTTAAAGCATTTTATTTTAAAAAAGCATTATTTTAACAAACAAAAAAATATCATGTTCTATATTATTGATATGCTTGAAAATATTGTGGAGTCCATTTACATCCACGGTTAGTTCGAGTGATCGTACCTGAAGACCTAGAAGATGCAGATGCGGAGGCAGACGATGACGAGTAAACGTTGTCTCCTTCGCCGTTGCCCCAGCTGTTCTCGTGGAATGTCGGCAACGGTTTTGCTTTAAACTCTTTCTTTGGCATCCTCGATGCCTCATTTTTTCTGTGAAAAATGCATGCAAAATCGCCTTAAGATTATCAATAAACATCGCTATAATGTGCAGAAGAATTGTTTCATTTCAATGTGGGGTGTTTAAAAACAATGAAACAAAAATCTGTTTATTTTTTTTTCTGTGAAGCTGGAAATTGGACCCAGTGTTGTGAAGGAATGCAGCACCATGCAGGCTCACCTATCATGGAGAGCTGCTTGCAAATCCTGCAGGACAGCAGAAGACCTTTGATGATATTCCAGCTGTGCATCAACTAGGGCTATTAGTTGAGATACTTGCTCAATCTGAAACAAACAGGGTAGGAATACAAATGCGCGTTTGCTTGCTCTGCAATTTGAGGCAGAAAGCTTGCTAGGACATAAACAATTCATTCTAAAATCTATGTTCTCCCAACCCATCTCGAACACCAATTACTTAAAACAATATTTTATTTTACATTGCGTAATGCACTGCAACAACAAAAGTATTTATGTAATCATCTAATTGACATACCTGCACTAGAGACAATACGGTATCTTTAAATACAATTTCTTTTATACATAAGTTTGCAAGTTTACTGGGTACTTTTTGCCGTAAAAATAAACATCTATTAGTCTATTCAAGTAAAATGCATTCATTAGCTGTTCCCTTAGCAGCTGTTTGATCCATAAGTATCACATGTAAACAAGGATTACCTTTAAGCAAGTTAAATTTTAAACTATTGCTCCTACATACTGATAATCCGTTGAATGCATATCTGCCAACAGAACCATCATTGCCGAGGGGAGAGGGAAGGATATCGGGGAGGAGGTATATTTTTACCCCTATATTGATTGATTAAATGTATGTGACCCAGATTGACAAATGAGTTTCATAACAGTTCTTATAGGGCTGAGCTCTAAATAATAACTATATCATGAATATCATTTCTCAAATTTTCGACGGGATTTTTTTTTTAAACACACATTCTTAAAAAAAAATAAGTTTATCATCTTGCAATATCACAGAGCAGTTAATAAAAAGCAATTTTACTGCAAATAACTTTACTGCAGTATCTGATTGCAATAACGAGATGACATGGTCTAAACAAAACAGTGATATTAAAGAAAAGGTGATGCACTTATATGCCTTTGCTAGGCAAGCCTCAGCTTGGTTTTCTGAGAAACGCTTAAATTTGCAGCCTCGCCACTATAATCACTTGCCCACCAAAACGTGTGCCTGCATTGAACGCCCAGCTTTTAACTCTCCATTGCATGGCGCGAGAGAGAGAGAGTGATCGACGTGGCTGTTCCAAGAGAGCAGCTTTTCGAATTAATTATCATGCATCGAGCCGTGAAAACCTACATAATTATCTTGGGTCTATGGTTCTGTAGCTTATAAGTGTTCGTATTGTGAGAAAGCATTGACGTGTGTATTGTGTCTAGTGATATGTATTTCTTGGCATATCATAACGATCCATTACTTTCCTTCTCAGAGCCTTTGACACTCTCAATGTAAAACTATGTTCCTCCAAATTACAAAGCCAATACAATACAACAAAAAAGCAAAAGAGTGAATTAATGAATATAAACACCACCACATAAAACCACTAACAGGCCGATGTGTACATATTGTTCATAATTGGGTCCTTACAGCCCAAACTATGGATTATTTATACCAGTGTAGGTTTTCACAGCTTGATGCATGATCATTGCTTCCAAAAGCTGCAATTTCTGGATAACCGCGTCGATCGCTCCCTCTCTCTCCTTTGTGACATTTCACCTCCCACATTGGAGGCATCCTCAGGCACTCTGTGTATGAGTCATACGTACTTCTATTTATATGTCAAATCGCTCCCTTCTACAGCAGCACTCCTCTCCAGAGATGATGGGGGGAAGGGGGGGTCAATTTGAAATTCCTCCATTGTGTTGCTCGCATATTAGAATTAACATTAACTTAATCCAATTCCACCTCTTACTCACTACTCGGTGACCCATTTTGGATATGATTCATTATGGATCATAGAGTAATGTAAACTATATAGTAAACTATGATCCAAACGGACCATAAACATATATAGTAAATCTACTACGTATAGTAAATCTCCTTCAAATTACGAAATAGGAAAAAAAATATAAAAACTCTTCGAAAAGTTTCTCTTTCGGGATAGCCAAGTGGAGTGCTCCACCTCTTCACTTCGGAACGTTTCGCCTCCCATGTGAGGATGTCTCCAATGTGGGAGGCGAACCATCACGAAGGAGAAAGAGGAGGAGCGCTCGATTTGGCTATCCCGAAAGAGCAGCTTTTTGAAGCAATCATCATGCATCAAGCCGTGAAAACCTACATCACTACACAAACTCTTTCCTGAATCATTCCCATGGCTAGTAGCCCTGGGCATTTACATTTCACTCATGAACATTTCACATGCAAGAATAGTAAGGATGTATAGTACAAAATATAACCAAAACGAAGGTTCAAAAAATCAAGGCAAGTGTGATTGTTGGGCTTTGTCAGATTATGAACTTGAAAAATACCGTTTTCATTTTAAGATTATGCATGTGTTGCGAATAATAAATTCTGTGCTAATTAGCAGCATGGCCAAAGATTCATGTTTATTTATTAGATACTGTATTTTATTTACGACTACTAATACTAATCCTGTCACAAGCCTGCACTGAGATCATTAAAAGTAATCTACTTTTAAAAGCAATAAAATGCTAAATTAATAGGTTCTGTAATGTTTTTGTTTCAATATTTCCAGTCTATAAACACTTTCTTGTTAAGGAATTACATTAATGAGCCTAAAATGGAAAGTTAGAGCAATTTTAAATGATCCGTGTCACATTTATGTATTTGTTACTCCCACTTCTTTCGTGTCATTATGGGTTACATGTCTTGCAAACTGCTTATGCTGTTGTGGTGGTAAAAGACTGCAGCCATGAGCAAAGCAGGCATCCATCACGGAAATGACAAGCGACAGCATTGTTGTGCCTAAAACCGCCATTCTCAACCAGCGGACAGTGAGAACCAACTAGTGGTTTGTGGGGACCGTAATGTACAATAGGTTGTACCTCAATAGGTACAATAGGTTGTACCTCAAGGTCGACTTGGGTACGGTCCTACATTGCTACAATGCCAATACTCCTGTACAAGAGCTGTGCAGGAGTATTGGCATTGTGTAGGAGTATTGGCTCCTGCACAGCTCTTGTGCAGGAGCCAATACTCCTGCAGAGCAGGAGTACTGACATTGTAGCAATGTAGGAAAGGAAACAGGGCAAGAGACTACAGAAGACTTCACTCAGCAGTGGATGGAGGATGATTCCGCAGGACTCACCTCACTTTCCACCAGATTGTGCATGCTGTTGGCTGCCACCTCCCGCGACTCCTCAAACTTCTCCTCCGCCTGCCGAATCTCCTCATCTGGGATCTTTCCCAGGCGTTTCTTCTTGTAATCAAAGTCCAGACGACGTCCTTCAAGCTTCTTCAGGTGATGCTGTGAAAAGGGTCATCGTTATCAATACCCGCTTGGTCCTGTACAGGGTCGTGGAGGGCCGAAGCCTAACCCTGCAGACACAGAG
>JAZEWT010000001.1:16557265-16589195 GCA_036362905.1 Mordacia mordax
CCTTCTTGCTGTGAGGCGTCAGCGCTAACCACTGGGCCACCGCGCCACCCACAGGTTACAATAGCACTTTTTAAATGTTATGCACAATATCAAATCCTGAGTAATGTTTGGCTTGAGTGAATCCACATAATGATGATGCCACGGGCATCTCGAGATTTCCAGACAGTTGAAGAGCTTTGTTTTAAGTATCGCTTGTGAAAGAGTTATTTTATTAGTGTTCTGCGATTGTTTGATGTTTCGTTCTGCGTGTTGAGAGTTGTCACGGCCATCCGCGGGTATGGGCAGGAGTGACCAATCTGGTGGGAGAGGTCAGGTGAGATCACTCGGGGTGTGCTTGCTCCGAGAGCTTGATTGGGACCGGCTAAGCAGGGATGAAGTACGGCTTCAGCGTGTGAGAGTTTTCCAACGATACGAAGCAGTGACATTAGCACGGTGTCAATTTAATAACCTTAGTGAACCGATTTCACAAATCACATCATCGTGAAAATAGCACTCTGTCACTTCCCGCATACTATCTGATCACATGAATAAAGCACCTATGAATCTTAATGTTTACCCTTTATATTTTATCCGCCGCTATGCCATAATCCAACAACCGGTACATCCGTGCGTGTGAGTGTGACTATGTGTCTGTGCTGGAGTCTGCGGGTACCTAACCCCAGTCCTCACGCATTTATGTGTCTTGAGCGTGCATTTGCATAACCTGTCGGGGTCTAGGCAGGGAATTGTGGGAGTCCACAGTTAGCCTCACTTCACACCCTCCCGCTGGTGGTGTAAGATGGCTGTGGTGCAGGCTCGATGTAGCCAACCTGTTGATCGCCACTCACAGCGTTACCCCACTGGCGTTCCATTTCGCCCATCAGGTTGCTGCATAGCCGCTGCCATGGCTAGTTGCATTATGTTTCTCTACAGCCACAAGCTTCCCCTCGTTCGTTTCTCCGTGTGCTGAGCCTCTGTGTTTCCAGCAGCACCGAGATATTCTGTTGGTCACTGTCTCCAGGGCTGCCCCGGTGTCTGGTTGAGACAGCCGCCGCTCTCTCGCACACCACCGCTGCACTCATGTGAATTACTCTTGCAGTCGCTGCGGTGGACGGTTTTTTCCTTTCCTGCGTCACTCTATCGAGTCAGGCTCGGTCTGCTGTTGGCTTCCGCTGCCTCTCCGGAGCTGCTGCCGCTCTCACCGTTGATAGCCGAGATGCCCTTAGTCGTCTTGGGTTCCCTTTCAGCGGGTGGTGAATTTTCTCGTTCTCACCTCACTGTACTGCTGAGCGACGCATGCTCTCACGTAATTTTGCAAATCTCCTCTCAGGAGCTTTCTATTGACTTGAACGCATGCTCTGTTGAGCTCAGACTTTTATTTCGTCACCGTAGTCATGGCTTCTGCTCCTGGTCCACCCCCTGTGTCTCCTCTGTATCTCCTCTCGGTGTCTCTCTGTTTCTCGGTGTGCTCGCTTATATTCACCCCTGATGACCATTCGAGTTTTGACCAGTTTGGTCTGAGTGTCCTCAGTTTGTCAACACGTGATTTCATCTCACGTGAGTTGGCAATTATTAAATTTTCACTCTCCTTAAATTGGTGTGTGCGCAGAGAGCTATGCCCGCCACATGTGCCCTTCGTTCTCCGACAACTTCTCATCTCATCTCATTATCTGAAACCGCTTAATCCTATATAGGGTCACGGTGAGCCGGAGCCTATCCCGGAAACACAAGGCGTAAGGCAGGAATACACCCGACGACGGGACGCCAGTCCATCGCCGGGCATTGCGGGACAATTTTAGTCTGCGAGCCAATCAACCTATCCAGGAGCATGCTTTTGGACTGTGGGAGGAAACCGGAGTACCCGGCGAAAACCCACGCGGACACGGGGAGAGCATGCAAACTCCACACAGAAAGGCACCCGAGCCGAGAGATTCGAACCCGGGACCTTCTTGCTGTGAGGCGTCAGCGCTAACCACTGGGCCACCGCACCGCCCCTCCGACAACTTCAATTGTATTATTTGGGCGGCACTCTGCCTGGAGCTGTTTTTCTCTATGCACAATCCTGTCATTTTTTATGTGGTGTACTTTCTGCATTTCTTTAGTCCTTTCGGTGGAATGTCATTGCGACTTGTGTGTGTGCACCCCGTCCATTTTGGGTGCGCATATATTTGTGTGTGTGCAAGTGTGTGTGCGTGAAAAAAAACCCAGCCCGAATCAGTGACAGGAGCATTTTCAGGAGTCATGATTAATTTCCTAAAGAAGACCGCGCAGAGTGAAACATAGGGCATCCACAATCCGCGACTACTGGAAAAATATACAGAGTTGACCGTGAAAACCTATTCGGTGGTGCTTTGTGGTTTGTTGAGTTCCAATAAAGTCACATTATCTTGCTCTTTAGATAATTGGTTAACCTTTTCAAACTCATGGAAGATTTATGGCAGTTAGAGAAAACGCATTAAGTTGTGTTTTTGTTAAACGCACATTCCAAAGGAGTGTATTTCAAGTACGGTGCATACATATTATTAATGTCATTATTTTAGAGCCTCCCCATCAATTTACTTGCGAGGCTGATTATTGTTCTTTTTTCAGGTGAAGATGGGAATTAGTTTATGCTGAGATGATTTTATTGCACCCATAACGAATGCAGTTTATTCGGCTTTCCAAAAAAATTAACATGACTCTTTCCCTGAAGTGCTAACTATAATGAAATCTGAACATCATCGTGTGTAATGTATCTTGGATTTAGACAAGGGAAGGCATTTCTTGCTGTTTGCTCTCGTCCGGGTCTCCTGATTAGCATACAGTTACCCTAACGATTAAGCCGCTTATGGCTTCTTACAATCGCTCCTTTTCATAATGAGATAAGTTTTACAGTTACGCAGCACGTGAAAAATGTGCTTTCTCGAAAAAAAAAGCTTCTGCTTGAGGTTTTTGTGCTAATATTTTTTTCGCTGAATTAAAAATTGGGCGAATAAAAACATTTTGTTCAACGTTAGACATATTCGACTTCACGCATGATTATGATTGTGAAGAGAAAATCGGTTTGGGTCATTATAATTTTAATGAACGGATAGATTTTGTGTAATAAATTGCACTTCAATTGGTAAACCTGCTAAGGAATGTACATGTATCTGGCTAGTGTTTACATTTTAAATAGACGTACATATTTGCTTGTTTACTTTGCTACAAATAAAAAACTTTATATCGTTCTGTTTTTTACACCCAAATTATTGATGTGACGATTTTTTTTCGCTTATAAGATGGTCTGGGAAATAAGATGTACAGTATCCCAAACGTCTTATCTACTCAAAATATTTGTGGAAATCTGCTCACACCAGACACACCTAACGGACTAAGACTGAACCATAAATTCTTTCTCAAAAACTCTAGGAGGGGCAGTGGGGCAAATGCTGTCATGTAAATTACCATAAAACTATAGGGGCGAAAAAAAATGCTTTACAAAAATGCACAGAATTAATGTCCAACATTTGATTTTCTCTCATCTTAAATAAAAAAAATTGACCTGACAGCATCCTTGCAAGGTAGGAAAAAAAATCTACAGGTCAGGGTCTGATGATGTTACTGCCTTTCCTAGAAAATGTTGGCTCTTTTCCAAATTGCGTTAGCCACGAGAAATATCGTTTATCCATAACCGTTGTGCACGTTTACGCATGTGACAAATTTTTGGCACAAGCGAGTCCCCGGTTGCAGGTGAAGTCTGATTTCCTCTCCAGGGCCCTTGATCACCATGTCGTGGCACCACCGGAATGCTGCAGCCACCCTTACACGTGAAAGTGATCACGCCGCTTTAAACGATGCGAGGCAAAGGTGCACACCTGCAATGTCTTGTTCGCACAGGTGCCGGTGGAAGAAATTCGACTAGAGGAAGCTATCTTTCTTGTCCGTCGCTGATTTATAGCCATGGTTTTACTTGAATTGATCCACTCTAATGTTGTTGTTAATATGCTCTCGACAGCTCTGTGAAGTGCTTTGCGACCCTCGGGTGAAAGGCTCTCCTGAAGTGCAAATGTTATTTTTATTATTATAGAAGTGTGTGTTTGGCTTTACTCTTCCACGCTGATCAGATATCCTCAAAAGAGGTGGGATTACCCCCTTATTACACCCACCACATGAAACCTGTTTGGTGGGCTCCAATAACGGTTTGTTGCCTATTGACACTGCTGGTTGGGCAGAGGCGGCTATTTCAAATGTCGAGCCAGGAGTTCCAGTCCAGTTTGCGAACCGTTGCACGACAGTTCCAATCAATTATTTAATTTATTTAACTGCGCGCTCCACATCACCCTCCCGCCTGCGCCTGCATTTTTGACAAAAAAAATGCGTATGAATAAACATATATAATGATCATTTGGCTCGATATGCGATGGTGGCCCAGTTGGTAGCGCTGTCGCCTCACAGCAAAAAAAGTCCCGGGTTCGAATCTCGGCTCGGGTGCCTTTCTGTGTGGAATTTGCATGTTCTCTCCCCGTGTCCGCGTGGGTTTTCGCCGGGCACTCCGGTTTCCTCCCGCAGTCCAAAAAACATGCTGCTGCATAGGTTAATTGGCGTGCAGACTAAATTACCCGCAGTGCCCGGTGATGGACTGGCGTCCAATCTTGGGTCTATTCCTGCCTTGTGCCGTGTCTGCTGGGATAGGCTCCGGCACACCGCGCTCCTGTACAGGACTAAGCGGTTTCTGACAATGAGATGAGATGAATAAATAACCCGATTTCACCCTTTCATGCCTGTTGCAGATTCACCCCACTGTATTGGAGGAGCACAATTCCGCTTGGGATGCGTGGGGAGCTTGGAGCGAGTGTTCCCGCACCTGTGGGGGAGGAGCCTCGTATTCTCTGCGGCGCTGCCTCGATAAAGGGTAACATCACAAAGACAAAGATCGCCCGTGTAGCTTCAACGGACTCTAGGGCCAAGTGCCGTAAGCGAGAATCCTGATGAAGGTTGACACGGCCCAACGTAGGTGGGTGACCAGCACCATGCCTGGACGCTTTTGTCTCCTAGTGGTGATGTTTGCTCACTCTACTAGGTACTAGCTTAAGGCTGAGGCAGCCTCGGGGAGGCCCAGGACCTGTTCAGAAAATCGTCACTTGTGTTGGCCGTGAGCAGGATTTGAACTCGGTTTTGCCAGGTTTTGAATGCAGCTTCCATTAACCACTGAGCCACCACTCCCCGAATAATAACACCAGCACTACGCACAAGTGGACACGTAGACTCGTGCACAAGTGGAAAATCATCACTGGCGTTGGCCAGTTCGAACCTGGCGACCTGAGTTCGACGATCTTATGAACCGGTCCTGGGCATCTCCCAGGTCGACTCAGCCTCAAATGAGTGCGGGTGTGCAAGCATCGCCAGTGTAGAGTCAAACACAGTGGGGCGTGGCGCTGGTCACCCTCCCGCAACCCCTTCCGTGCAGCATGCTGCTCCTTCATATGCCCTCGTTAACAGCACTTGACCCCACGGTCTTTTAAGGCTATGCTGGGGATCATTGTCACACAAGTGGACATGTGCACACATGTTGCACGCATGCAGTATGGCCAGATACAAGTACCCATGCATACCCACACAAGTGAACGCAGGAACGTTTGATGCAATGTGAGCACATATGCGTATACACACACATTTTTAGTTTGTCTTACAAGCAGATATATATTCCATCCAATCCCGTAGTGTCTTATTTCTATCGTTTTATCTATACATATGTAAGCGTTGTATCACATTAGAGTGCCTGATCTCAAGATGTAACTTCAATGACTGGGTTATTTGAAGAGCTCCATTGTAAACCCGACAGAACTAAGATGAGACTCTAAAGGTTTCACGATTGTGGAGGGCAGTGGCGGAGCACTTTGTACTGAACGTGAATGCTACTATTAACAACAATTCCGTTAAGGAAATACAGAGTGTTAAGTACTGTTTCAAGGTACTGTATTTATGCAGTGCAGATCACTACGTATAGGCCTGAAGTCACACTAAACCATGTTTACAATTTTTACGATTCAGTGTTAAAGTCAAAAGGCTCTAACAGCTAACCTTGGGTAACTTATCTAAGACTATAAGAAGAGTGGGAGAAACGTCGCAAGTGGTCTTGCCTGGCTGCTGTGTTCAGTTACATTTGCTTGCACCCATCACTGCATATTCTGTTAAAACAAACGTTGATTTTACACAGTAATTGATGCTATTGCAGCTTTTTTCAGGAGTCTAGCATACAGCTCGTAAGTTGATTTTTTTTCTCTCGGATTAATTGTGTTCTAGCAATAAAAATCACACTTGCATTATTTTTTTAGTTTTGACCGGCACATACTGGTACAGTGTTGCATAACTTTAAACATAACACAGACGCTGCATTAACCGAACGTGCTCTGAGGTCTGTTACAGAGCGCGTGTGCATATTAGCTACATATTCCGCACATTCGTTGCTGCATTCTTGCACCGATATTTGGCATAGCGGGCTTAATAATGTGTCACACAACGTGCGTGCTCGCAGGGCACGGTTTGACGTCTATCGATATAAGAACCTGTCACTTAAGTGATAAGCCCAAGAATGCAAGCTGGTCTCAGGGAACATTCTATTGCATTTCCTGCTGATGTATGTTTTTTTTTAAACTGTACTTTTTAGCCTTTAGAGTGTCTCACCAGACACACATACCATGGAAGAGGCTCATTTTCTGGTGAGAACTAAATGCTTCCGATGCCAGGGTCTCCTTTCCACACGTAAAAGCATGCTGCAGTCGTGTACACTCAAGCACAAGCAGTGTGTTTTATCAGAGATTTATCACTATCAAGTGCACTTTGATAAGAGAGTGAATGCGCACTTTGCAATGCCGAGGAAGATGTTAAAAGCCACGTGCACAGGCGTTTATTTGGTGTTCGAGTTGCATCGCCATTTGTCAATATGGTATTATCTTCATGCTTTGCTTTTCCCCAATAGTTTTTGTACCTTTCTCTGCACTTTAGAAATTGCGAAGGACGGAATATAAGATACAAGTCATGCAGCAATAACGTAAGTCTTCAAAATGTGTGTTGTGTGTTTCCGGTTTGCGTGAGGTGTGGAGTGACTAAGTCTCGATGATCTGCGCTTACGCGTGAAGCGGTGCCCTTTGAAACGTGTTGATACCTGATCAATGGCAGCAGACTCATATGTGGGACAGCGTTGGGCGTGGAGAGGCAAACCACCATGTCTGCATATAAAGGTTTTTAAATGTACAATGTTGCTGAAACTATAAGTGTTTGAATGTACCGATGTTGGGTTTTTATATTTCGATACAGGATGGTAGATGTTCAGATAAATTATTATTTTTATTACAACAGAAAATAACCAGTGAGCTTGCAAGCTCTAGATGTGGGATTTCTACAACATAACGGACCTAGAAATGTATTGCTTTTGAAAGGTAAAAGCATTCATGACCACTTTCCCAAGCTGTTCTTTCGGGATCGCTCGTCTCGAGTGAAGGAGAGACTTTGACATTTAAGTCTGATTTTATTACTCTTCCAAGCAAATTTTCCAACGACAAAACATACAAAAATACAATATACAATTTGTACAACCATTTACACCCCGTGACCTACATCTCCTTCAATACAGTTTATAATTTATAACGCGCACACATTCAATTCGATTCGAATATATACATACCCCTAATCAGAATTGCAGCAAATTATTAGCAGCAGTGGCACACCACAATGTATACGATTAAAACAGTATACAATATATACAACTGTTTACAGAGAGCGTGAGAGAATGATAGTGTCTGAGAAAGAGACGGTAAGACCCTCAGAAACGAGTGCAAATTAAAACGTGAACTGGAGGATCCCATGCACAGAGCGCTACCCCAGCGATCCAGGAAAGTGGCCTCCTCCCCAGCGTTTTTGTAGGTCTGCTCCAGGCGGAGCCATGCTTTAATGAGGCTCTTGGTCATCGCTAGTGTGGAGCTTTACCCGCGTCACCCTGCAGCAGCTCCTTACGGGCTGGAGGGAGAGAGAGGAGAAGCGCTCAGCACAGCTATCCTGAAAGAACAGCTTCAGAGTGGTTAACTCACAATTATAAGATTGGGATTTAAAATTCTGCGAAGGGGTTGACTTAATTGATCGCCCCTCCAAGATCATTAAAGGATTGTCTCACGTTTTTCAGGTTACTGTTGACTGAAGTGATTAACCTTTTTCCACCATAATGCAGAATTTCCATCACTGGCTAAACGTGGATATACTGATTTTTTTTTTTAGAAAGATCAGCCTAAAATGTATTCTATCACCCCATCATTTACATTGTAAAAGCCTAGATTAAAACAAATAACACCAAACACACTTTGCGTTCTCATGGCCCAGCCAAAGTAGGCCAGCAAGAGTTATTATTGATATTTCCATTAATTGTAGATGCTGCTATTGTGGTGAAATACAAAAGGCGCCACTTTTGATATCCAGATGTCACCATATTGATTTGATGTCCTTGTACCACAGTAAAGGCAATGTTTCTAAAATTCCCCCATCTCTGTCTAGCAGTAATAAAAGGTTTGCCACAGTTAGTCAATTAGTAGATTGCATGTGGTGAGATAGAGTGTGGGTACTTCTACCCCATCTAAAAAATCTAGCCAACGTGGAAGAGTCCCGTCTTATGAAGCACTCCCTTGAGCTTCCTCTGGTTGAGGCCCTTCTGCCAGCAGTACTTCATTCATTATCAGTACCCGCTTAATCGTATAAAGTGTTGCCATAGGTTGGAGCTTGTTCCAGCAGGCGAAGCCGTAAAGTAGGGCTATAGATAGTATGGTGTGCTAATCTATCACAGGACATAGGGGGCAATTCAGATAGCAAGTCAATCAACCTAGGCAGCAAGTGTTTGGACTGTGGGAAGAAACCAGAGTATCCAGCTAATACCCACACAAACACGAGGAAGAGAACACACAAACTCCACCCATAAATACACCTGAGCCTGGAATAGAACCCAGACCCTTCTTGCTGTGAAGGGATAGCTCTTCTAGATTTCCCACTCCACTGCCCCACCAGCCACAGTTTTAGCCAATGGGTTGCACGGCCTTCACGTCTACCATCTGACAATTATCCGTGTTTGCCCGTCCGGCCCGTGTAGGATTGCCCCACGGAGTCAGGGGACTTCCGAGCGCAGCAGTGCTCGGCGTACAATGACGTGCGCTACCAGGGCCGCTTCTACGAGTGGGTGGCAGCCATTGGCGACCCCGGGAGGCCGTGCGCCCTGACCTGCGCCGCGCGGGGGTTACCTACGCTCATCGTTGAGCTGGCGCCCAAAGTCCTTGATGGCACGCGATGCCGCCTGGGCTCGCTCGACATGTGCATCAGTGGAGTGTGCCAGGTACGGAGCATTCTTGGCCGGCACGCAGTTGCTCCATTGTGCACGCAACTGGCTTTAAAAATCCTCTCCCTGTGCCCGGTATGTTTGTGGGATCGTTGTCTTGCTCGGAAGCGTTTGTCGATTAACTGTGTGGGGTCTCTTCTGCTGTTACATAGGCTTTTGGCGGTTGTGGCGTACAGCTGTGCAATTAGATGTTCCGTTTGTTTCGCTCCGCACGCCATTGGAAGTGTCTTTGGTTTATTCAGTGGGGTTCGTGAACATCATCAGCAACGGCAGCCTTCATCTTGCTTATCGGGCCTTAGAAGGGGTTTCCTAGTTTTAAGAAGCAGAGTGTGGAGACATCCGTCGTTATTATAGGAGCCTGAATATTCAACAACAAAAGTAGTTTTTTACGAAAATTGTCTTTTACTTCATATGGATGTAGGTTTTCATTACTCGATGTATAAGATTTGCTCTTAAGGGAAACCCACGCCATGGTTATCCTGAATGAACAGCTCTGAATTATATAAGATTACAACAGGTTTTACCGTATCTGGTGATTATGCAGGTGTTAAGATCTTAACACTGGCAAAAAAGTACCCATAGCGTTAACAGCCCCACCTAAGCTATAAAGCATTGATACTGCATTGTCCTGCGCTGACTGCCTTTTGGCAGCGACTGACACCGGCAAATAGGCTCAAAAGGAAGCCACTGCCAGGTGAAGGTCGGTCAGTTGAAGGACAATGCATAGGTTATCAAAGCTACCTGTTTGCATACTTTGCCACTCGTATGTGTGGCTTTTGCAAACTGGACACATTGTAAAATGTGTCTATTTTGGTGTTTGGGATCTTAACACCTGCATAATCGCCAGATACGGTAAAACCTGTTGTAATCTTATATATGTGTACTGGCAAAAAAGTACCCATAGCGTTAACAGCTCTTAATTATTTTTATTGCCCCAGTTCTGTTTCATACCACGGTGTATTAAATACGGCTTTGTCTAAAATCAACAGAATAGCCCAACGACTCGTGTTGAAATGTCACATTCTCATCAATATTCTGTGTTTGATTGCCTAATCCTCACACGAATTGTAAGTGTGAATTTATGATTGCATGAACATGCGCACCCACGCTTCAGTGCTATCATCGTAGCACACAAACACGTTCTCCCGACCGTGCCTGGCATGTACGACATATTAATTTATTCTGTTCTCGCTCATAATCCTAAGTATACAGGATACAGGATGGATGGTGCTGGTGGTGCGGATTTTGAGTGGCCGGCGTTAAAAGAGGTTGTGCCACCCTCTAGATATTTCAAAAGACTATTTTGCAATGTGCTGGGATTACTCTGAATCAAAAGAGTTCTTTGCAGGCAAAATGAACTCGTGCTCCCCCAGTGTGCAGCGTCTACCTACACCCCGCTGTGTGCCATGGCAGGTATATGTATATCCATCGGTGAGACAGATATGTGATTGTTGGAAGACCAGACGGTATTGCATATCCCAGACCCCGCAGAGTAAATGTTTTCTTTACCCAAGGACATTAATGTATGCACACATGCATACGCTGGCTACGTCTTTATCAGAATTGTAAACTGCGCTGAGAAAATAGTTTTCTGCTCAAGTGTTTTCCTCCTGAACGATGTTGTTGCAAGCTTGCGATGGCGTGTCCCTAAATTGGGCTCGCAAGCGTGGCGCCGTTTTTAAATCGTATCGTTTAGATCGAAACGGACTTCAAAATAAATCAAATCTGCTGTAGCTCCACCGCGCCATGTAATTCCACGGGACGTTGACAAATGAGGCTGGTCATTGCATAAATGTGATCTTCAAAAAACGAAATTAGAGGTGACCGCCAGGGCAGTTGCGGCAATGGGGACACATTCCATTCATTCCATGCACGGCTCGTACGGAAACCTCACGTGGATAAACACTGTTTGAATCAGAGACAGAGCCCCTAATGCCTCCTGCATGGATGGACGGGGGACTCAGCCGCCAGAGCATTAAAACTACCCAACCCCCACGCCGGCCAGAGAGAGAGAGAGAGAAAAATCCACCAACTTAAAAGCGTGTAGCCCATTTTGTCCCCAGAATGCTCCCCCGGCAGTCTATCGTCTGGCGTCTACTGTCTGATGGGGGTGAAATGAGGTAAAAAAAAAACCGCCATGTTCAGGTCTAAGACTCTGGAATGCTCCAGGCCACGGGCGGATGCCACAGAATGACTCGCCTCATGTCTGTGGCTGTGAAATTAAGTCCCTGAAGATTGTTGCGTGATATCACAAAGCTCCAGAGAGGCCTTAAATCAGTTGGGAGAGGGTTTCTCTCTGGAAGAGTTACTACAGTGTGGTAGGTTTTCCTGTACTTTTCCTTCCTCTACAGCGGGCTGAATTAACGTCTAGAAACCCTCAACTTAGCCAAAACGCTGCTGGATTATGAGAGAAGAGAAAATGCCACCGGGTTCCCGTCCGAATCTCTATCTTATTAAGGCATGCCTCGGCACATTCTGCTGGTAATTGCTGTAGACAACGCAGCGGAACGTTTTGAGTTGTATGCCCAGTCTGCAAGGTGTACGAATGACTGCTTTGCATAATTATCATCATTGGCAATGATTAATCCACCGCTGGATGACAGACTCACCAATGTATTACCATCTGTCATAGGCTTGCAGTGTAGCAAGCGATCCAACACCTTTACACGAACCAATTTTGTCGCTCCACCTCCTTGACTGCTTCTCCAATGTTGGTTTCGACCATTGGCCCCTCCTCCCCTTCGCGGCTTGTCCTTTCCAAGAGCCCACTTGTAATGAATGGTGGAATGACTGTCATTATTTGTCTGCTTGGCTGCACAATTTCTCCTGCTCTTGTGTTTGTTTCTACCGAATCTCTCAAATGCTGGGGACATAGTGCCGTTGGTTAATTATAGCATGGGCAATGGGAAACAAACACACCACGTGCATGCACACGCGAGCGCACACACGCAGACACGCACGTGAGGTTATTAACTGTGAAAGAGATTGTGCCCAATGGTAAGCGGTGAGAAAATTAGTTTGACCATTGTGGCAGCTTTTCCGTGGAGTGGCAGTTAATCAATAGAAGCCTGGGGACGTACAGACCACTTAACAGCGTTCTTTTGTCAAGTTGTTTGAGTGACACTTTGCGAAACAATCATGCATTACTTGTGCCGCTATTCACAATATTCATCAGCGGTGCCAATACTGGTCACCAGTGATGCGATGATTCATGCTCCAACAAGCAGAGTTGCAATTGGTCTTGTCAGATTCTGCTGTCATCACGCTTACGATACAGTACGTTTGACTGCTTTATTGGGCCCTGATATTTGATTGGACCCTTGCATGTTTAAGACCTGTCAATCACCTTGTCTTACCCCGTCTTGTCATGCCCTGGCAGTGTAAAGTCTGGCAGTCAGCTTTGATGCTAGAGTGCACTAAATCTGTGCTGAAGGGTGTTACATTTTTATTGGATACGTTCGTTTTCATTTATTTTGCAGCCGCAAAAAATCATGGAATTGCTTTTACTTTCAACGATTTGCAGTATGAAGTTCAACCCCCCCCCCTGCTTTTTTGGAATTTAATTTTAAATTGATTCAGCCCTCAATTTTATTTTATCTGACATGTGTGTAACATCATAACGACTTGACATCCTTTCCTACCACATGGTACATTTTGTCAAAATTTACAGCTGTATGAGCCAAAAGTAAATGTCTTTCTAAGAAATGTGTGGGTCCTTATTTTGCCCCGAACTCCAGCATGCTTGTGGAAAATCTGCTGCAAACTTAACCTTTACGACAAAAAGAGCTTACATCTGAGAAAAAAGTGCACGTAAAGCATATGCGGAATTCCATTCTGTGTTTCTATGTACGCATGTAGCAGATGGTTAGTCTCCATGGTTTTCCAGACTAAGATTATCCAGCAGCGTTTGTTTAAGCAAGCTAAACTCTGGACCAGTTGTGACTGTCTCGAAGCCCAGCAACATCTGTTTAAATCAATGCAGGGCGTTGTTGCTTGAACAAATGCTGTGAAACAACCTTGGCCTTTAAAGATGATATGCAATTAAACTGTAATATATTTGTATGTGGAGGCATAAAACTTGAGTTCTGCTTATACATGATATGCATTTATACATTCGCTCATTCATTATCAACATCAACCCTCGTTTAACCCTCCACAGAGTTGTGTTAAGCCAGAGCCTATCCCCGCAGAAATAGGATGCAAGGCAGGTCTATGCCCATGATGCGACGCCAGTCCATTGAGGGGCAACAGAGGAAAATTGGTCAGCAAGCCAATTAACAGGTGGAATCATAACTTGTGGGAGGGAACCGAAGTACCCAGCAAAAACCGACTTGGATGTGGGGACAACACACAGACTCCAAACAGCATGCACTCAATCCAGCAAGCGAATGTCAGGCCTGCTTGTCCTGAGGCGGAAGCACTATAATAATACTACAATGTATAACGTGCGCAAATGCCGTGCCTAGTCCGGGACGAGACGCAAATACTGAGGCGTAGAGTCAAGCTGAGTGTGAGAAATCCTGATCAAAGAGGTGCTGTTCGGGTAGTTTCTTGAATGTCGCGGTTGTGGTATTCTGTCGGAAGGTGCGGGGGAAGACCGTTACGGGTTGTGGGTGTGAATACGGAGAGGCTTCGTTCTGCGTTTTTTTGTTTTGGAGCGAGGGATGCTGGGTGAGCGTTGTGAGGAGATGCGGAGAGTGCGCGAACGTGTTGCACCGAGTAGCGTGAGTGGGCTGGCGACGTATTGGGGGTGTCCTGAGTGAATAACTCGATGGCAGAGCAGCGCGGTTTTGTACATGATTCACTGTTGTATTGGTAGCCAGTGCCAGTGTGCGCACGCAGTCGGTGCTGAATGAGTGTCTGGAAGGGGTGTTCGGCAGTTTTCGTGCGAGGTTGCGTTAAACGCAGAGGCGTTTGTTGCACGATTGTTTTGTGAGTCCGTTTAGTCTGGCGTTGCAGTCGCCGATTGTTGATGATGCAGCAAGTCAGGGTGGATGCTGTTTTGGTGCAAAGCAATACGCAGCACGTCACCATTGCATTCCGCACAATTTCCCCCTAAAACCAGCAAACTGAGTTACACCTGGGGAGGCTGCTTGACATTGAAACCCACTGGGCAGCCTGCTGTGGAGGGGCCTTGGAGTCAATCCGCCTTGTCTTGCTGTCCCCCTGGCAGCACGTGGGGTGTGATCACCAGCTGGGAAGTCAAGCCAAGGATGACAACTGTGGCGTTTGCAACGGCAACGGCACCACGTGCCGCCTCGTCAGAGGACAGACGAGGCCACAGCTGTCTGCGGACAAACGTACGTTTCATTAGTTTTTTGGACACACCAGAGCGCTAGTGCAATAACCATATACTCGTTTATCATTAGCTACAAGCTAACAACACCAGCAATAAGTTGGCCAATGTGTCGTATGATAAGCCCCCTGCTATCTGGTCTCATTGTAAAGGCATACATGTTGCTTAGGGTAAAGATGAAGGTGCATGGCTGAGATATTGACAGTTAACGGTGTTTAATTTTAATGTTAATCTCAACTACCACCCCTGTGTTGATATGCACAGTACTGTATACTCAAAAGAGCAATGTCTGGGCATGTGTTAACACTACCATCTTCATTGTACCCAAATTACCTTATTAATGCGAATAACGATACACCATGAGAATTGCTCTTAAGAATTGTGATCTTGCTCCGTGTGAAGGAGAGGGGAGGAACGTTTGATATGGCTATCCCAAAAAAAACATCAGCTGTTAATAGCCAATTCTCATACGTCGAGCCGTGGAAACCGTAATCACTACACAATCTACCATGTTGTATTGTATCAACGTGCGTATCTCTATTTACAATGTTTAACTTAATCTGTTTATTTTTAATTCAGCGGAGGAAACGATCATCACGATGCCGATTGGAAGCCGCCACGTGAAGATCATAAACAAGGGCCCCAATCACCTGTGTACGTTGCAATGGACAGTTCACAATCTAGCGTTGAAGGGACTGAACATGTACATAGTACCTATAGCAGTATATATATAAACTAAGAGTCGCGAAGCAGAGGGGGAGTGATCGACGCGGCTATCCCTAAAGAGCAGCTTTTGAAAGCAATCATCTTGTATCGAGCTGTGAAAATGTACATCATTACAAGTGTTTGTATATAAGTATGTCCAAACTGAGGGTACCGGGTTCGAATCCTTCACAAGTGCAAATTTATATCTGCATAACACCAAGGAAGGCTTTTATATATTTTATTTCAGCTTTAATTCCCACTTATTGATGACGCTCGTGAAACTTTAAGACTATTTCCGATTTCAGGGCCCCACTTTTATATGACAGTTAACCCTCGTTAAGTACTATTCTGCCTTTTTGATGACGTCAGCAGAATGGGTTACACGCTTGCAATAACATTGCTAGTAGGGTGGGTACTTTGTTAGTACGTACACACAAAGGTAAGTGTTACTGCAACATGCACGCTGCAATCTAACCTTAAAAGGTATATGTGGTCGTGTAGGCGACAACACAATTACTTGCTCTTATTTATTACTAGAAATACCTCAACAGAAGGAACTCTAAATAACCCCTCAAGATGGTATTTGGCCTAGTCATGCATACTGGTCAGATCATTTGGAAGAGGTGGCAGTACCCACACGTTACCCCGCCACTCGAGCTGTCATTGTGCCCATTTCTTCTACTGAGTGGACAGATGTTGTGAGGATTTCAGAAACTTGTCCCTACCACATTGGAATATTGAATCGAACTGCCAGCCTCTGGATTGTCAAGTCCAACGTGCTGACGGTAACACCGGGGCAGTATCCTCAATTGGACAGTACACATGCCACATTTGAACATTTTCAGTCGCTGTGTAGAATAGGAGCAACGAGTGACTTTAATTGTTGGATTGCTCACAACGCAAATTAATATGCTTTACAGATGATGAAACATAGTTGTTGCTGTGTCCTTAACTCAACCTTGAGATGAAATAAACCCATTGAGACACACAAAACATTGCCTGCTTTTCACAGGTGTCCTGGGTTACATCAAATTGATCCTGGCCATGCAAATGAAATATCACACAAATACCATTGCTATATATATATATATAATTCCGTTAAGGTGCTCAGGGGCCTTACAAAACTTAAAATCCAGCAGGCATGAACTCAGAGCCATCAGAAAAAAAAATGCTGCAATAAATTATTAAAAGCGATGTAATTCTTTGGTAAAAAAAACACATTACACGTGCAGGTTTCCCACATTTTGGTTGAGAAACAGTAAGCAAGCCCAAGACTGTGCTTTATGAGGCTCTGCAGGTATGAGCAACCTCATTACAAAGTGCAGCAAAACTAATTCCTTTGGAAAGTCATTTTCACACTTTTGTTTTGTCGCAGGAATCCCTCATCTAGAGCCTCCATGCTCACTGGGTACTTTCCGCTGTAGTAATTAACATCTATCTACATATAGCGATATTCAAATCTCTGCTGAATCTGTGACCCAAGTTTGCTGAGTGGCTTGTTGCGTTAGCGGTTAGATTGTGTTGAGGGATTGCAGCTGTCAACGTTGTGCAGGCAGTGTTTAAAACAATTTTAGAGCAGGCGTAACGACACCACATCAAGATAAGTCACTTTTGTGGTGCCAATGAATGAGAAAGTACATCTTTCACCTGTCTGTGCCAACAAAAACACACGTAGGCGGCAGGGTGGTGCAGTGGTTAGCGTCTGTGCCTCACAAAAAGAGAGTTCTGCCCGAGGAGATTTAAATTCCCCCACGGGCACCTTTCTGTATGGAGTTTGTGTATTCTCCCCCCTATTCTGCATGGGTTTGTGCCAGGTCCTGATAACATTATAATATGATGTTATATTATTGGCCTTTGAGCTATGTCGCTCTTTTTAACAGTTGTTCAACGGGGATGAGTAAGCAAGTTACAACATTTCAAGGCACCGAGGGCAATTTAGACCAGGCAATTTACCTAAGCAGCATATAGGAAAGCAGTGTCTGGTGGGTTGGTGCCAGTTGACCTCCGGCTCCCTTCCCCCCCTCCCCACATCTCTGCAGTCTCCTTGCACCTCTGTATCCATATCTTGTCCATTACAAGGCATGGAATTTGCACGCCACATTATAAATTGTGTTCTATTATTTTTATTATTCTTTAAATCAGGTCACGTAGTGTTTCAGTATTTCCAAAGCCTGGAGAGAGACCATACAAGGGCCTGGGACACTCCACATTTCATCTTCGCATTCATCGATTGTTCTCTAATTCTTAAAAAGCACGTAGCCACAGTGGCAAATGATGGTGATGGGTTTTCTTTCCCATATGGTCTCTTCCAATACACTTTGGCCAACAGTTTAAATTCTATTTGAACATTGGGTAACCACAATGAAAGAAATGTCTTGGCAAGCTTTACTGTGGTGCCACTCAAGATGCTTGCCTCTCGCTCTGCTTCTCAGGCACAATTGATCTTCACTAATAAGAAGTAGGGACAAGAACAGTAGCATAGCGGGTAGCGCTGCTGCCTCACAGCAAGAAGGGCCAAGATTTGATTCCCTGCTCAGGTACACTCCTGTGGGGAGTTGACACATTGTGTGTCTTTGGGTATTTGCCAGGTACTCCCACTGTCGAAAAACATGGTACGAAGATTCATTTGCCTGACTAAATTGCCCTGAGTGCCCTGCGATGGACTGGCGTCCCATCCAGGATGTGCCCCTGCTTTGTGCCCTATGGCTACTGGGATAGGCTTTGGCCCTCCATGGCCCTGTACAGGATAATAATTATCATTAATAGGGTGTTGGCTTGGCATAGACCAAGTCAAACTGGACTTGCAATTTGGGGCTTTTCAGTTCGATTCAATCTTCCGGTAACAGTTTAAATTATGTCGTTATCCCCCCCCCTGCCCTGCCTATGTCCACTGAGGGTTATATATCTGACCACACCACAATTAACCGACCAGCAGGTCGTGCGTGGCGGATTATATTGCGACAATTTGCACCTCTTCCAGTATGTCTGGCCAGCATGGGCAAGTAGGCCAAATACATTCTAAAGGGGTTCTCTTGAGGTCCCTTCGTCTCGTCGAGTGATTAGAGCAATGGCACGAGCAAGCAATTGCTGGGCTGCACCTCTACTTTGACCAATAGAGAACGGCAGTGCAGTAACGTTGCCGTCGTGTGTGCAATGTGGGAAGCAGTTGTGGAGAGCAAGACTCTGCAGGGAGTACGCAACACCTTCTGGCTGGATTGGTCCGGGACGACACTGCTCGCAAACTCCACTGCCGAGTTCTCGCTGCTGCACGACAAGGAGGTCCTCAAGATGACTGGGCCGCTCACTGCAGACTTCACTATCAAAGTAAGCAGATGGGACTCTTGTGCTATTACATACGCCATGGATTTTGCCATCAATCTGAGCGGATAGGCCCTCGTGGTGTTACACTCGCTGCTCACTGGCCACTCTGGTGGCCTTTAGAAGGTAGCACGCTGATGAGATTGTTGACACCATCTTGTGCTAGGGTCGCCCACCTGTGCTTGGTAATCTGAAGATTGTCCTGTGCTCGAGGTGGATGTCCTGGCAGTCTTGAGACAATGTTGCAAGAGGGTGCTCTCACGTTTATTTCTGCAATCTCCTGTCTCTAACACTGCTTCCTAACTCTAACACTGCCTCCTATCTCTAACACAGGCTTCTGTCTCTAGCACTGGCACCTATCTCCAACACTGGCCTCTATATCTAACACTGGATAGATATGTTTATTATCACAGCAGAAAGTACTCAGTGAGCTTGCAAGCTCTAAATGTGGGATTCGTGCAATATAACACTGGCTCCTGTCTCTGACACTGGCGCCTATCTCCAACACTGGCGTCTATCTCCAACACTGGATAGATGTTTATTATTACAGCAGAAAATACCCGGTGAGGTGGCAAAGTCCGGATATGAGGTTCCTGTGACATTCCTGCATGTGTTGTTGCAGTTCACGTTGCAAAAAGCACCCAAAAAATGTTATTGTTATTGACGTGCCATTCGCTCCACATTTCTGTGCATCGCTTTGTGACCCTCGGGTGAAAAGTGCTCTAAAAGTGCAATTATTATTGGTTTATTGTGAGTGTATCAACGTACACATTTTGTAAATGTAAATAATATGCTAAACCTAGCAATGCATGTTTATAGCCTTTTTTGAACGAATGTGTAAAAATTGTTAGCAGTAAATACCATACAGTCGTTTTTTAATGGATAATCCATATTTTTTTGTTGATGTGTGGTAGGTTTTACTTTTTTAAAGACTCGTGTTTTCCCATATATTTTAGAGTATTTTTGTACTTTGTTTATGCAGTGCAGAATAATCAGTGTACATATTTAATCTTTTAATTACACCAATGTTCTTTATCACTCGCAAGTATAAACATGTTTCACGAGGTTATAAATAATCCCGCGCTGTGAGCTGCGGATTTCTATGACGACAACAATGATCATCGTAATATTGCGTTTTTAATGAGTGAAAAAAAAATCATTGTTGCTATTTATAATAAAAAGGATAGACTACCACGCCAAAATCCTTCACTTTTTCCACACACTCAGGCCAGCACTAAAGTCTTGTGGGGTTCCGTCTGTAAGTGATGCATTCCAAAACGGAAACTGATGGCAGCCACGTTGGTTTAACATTCCGTGGCCCACTCACTGTTTTGTTTCCATCGTGAAAATTAGACATGGGACAGCTACTACAGATTTATTTTTTGCACCCAAGCTTGACTTGTTTCCACCTAGATTTTTATATCTGACTTGGAAGGGTTTGTTGAGTTTGTTTTGATTGAAAAGTGGACATTTGCAAGCACTCTGAAATGTTTTGAACATTAACAAAAATAGCGTGTACACTCCTTGTATATTTTCACATGCAGCCCTATCTGATGTTTGACTATAGCTCCAGTTGCACAAAAAAATTGTGGAAATATTTGAATACATAACAAGAGGTACCTTAATATATACTGTGCATTCCTTAGATAATTTTAACCATGATAAATTACACCCCCCATAAAATGCACATTAAATAAAAAATATACTTTAACTTGTGATGGTGAAATCATATGGTAAATGGAGTGCATTTCAACTGAAACCTAAGACTCATCAATCCCTAAGGCCGGTGTGGAATGTGATCCAGTAGATGGCATCAATTTGATTCAAAACCTGATTGTTAGCTCAGTTAACAAGCCAACACAACCCAGAGTTTGAATCGATTATTATTCTTGTGAAATAAACTTAACTCACTATAAGCTGATACAATACAGTGGCATGCAAATACGACATGCGTTTGTGCATGTGTGTGAATGTTCAACATCTTTTTTGACCATATAGTTCGAGAGGCTTTCCATGAATGTTTCAGAGAAAATCTTATCTGGTACAGGTACAATGGGAGGCCAATCGATACCGAAGTGCGGTCAAGGGATGGCTCCCTATTGGTCAACCATATTGTCTATGCCGACGATTTGGTGATTGCTGCTCATTTTGAGGAGGAGTCGGGGGCTCTGCTCTTGAATCTGGAGCATGCCACAAATAGGTGGGGTCTTACCATCAGTCCCACCAAAACCAAGCGCCTGTTTGGGAATTTTGTGCCATCAAATACTTCACCCCTTCAGTTGTCCATCAGTGATGGAGCAGTTGTGGAGAGAGTGGAGACGTTTTCATACCTAGGCAGTGTGCTTTTGGCCAGGTCTACGTTAGCAGCATAGGTCTCGTTCCAAATCAGTAGCATTATCGTTTCATCGGTTACGTAACGCTGTATGGAAGCTGCTTGGCCTGTCGCTCCACACGACGCTTTCGATCTTCTCAGCTGCAGTCATGCCCTCTGTTCTCTATGCTTGCGAAATGTGGACCCCTCCTGGCAGAAGATCTGAACCATTTCGAAAATTTCTGGCTGGCCTGCTTACGATCCATCCTGGTTTTAACTAGGTTGGATTGTGTGAGGAGCTCACAAATTCTCAAAAGATCTGGACAAAGTCCCATTGGTGTGCTCTTCCGGCAGGCGAGGCTGCAGTGGCTGGGTCATGTAGCCTGCATACCCAGCCACCGCATGCCCAAGCAGCTACTGTTTGGCCGGATAGAGGGGGCTAAATGAGTGTGGCACGGGTTGGAGAAGAGATGGACTGATGTGGCACACGAGGACCTGGAACGCAGTGGACTTGCTGAAGACTAGTACCAGCGATGTCAAGATCAGCCTCTGGAGGAGGATCGTGAAGCACACTGTGGGGCAGTTGGAGGCAGTTGCTCTCTAATAACAACGGAGGGGGGGAGGAGCGACGCTCACAACAACGAGCAGATCACCGGGCAGCTAAAACACAGCAAGTTGGCACAGGTGGTGCATCTGCCAGTCATCTCAGTCAGGAAACCCATAACACCTGCGTCTGTCGCTATACCTCTTGTCGGCAAACCTTCAACACTTCACATAACTTCAAAGTGCATGTGGCCCGGTACAGATCACGTGGTGATGTCACCGCCACTTAGTAAAGAATATTGGTTGTTGTTGTAGGGGGATGGTGGCACAGTGGTTAGTGCACTATATTTCAAACTTGGTGATCTGGGTTCTATTCCCTCTCATAGCCAACACAAATGACAGTTATCTGAACTGGTCCTGGGCCTCCCCAAGGTTGACTCAGCTTCCAATGAGTACCTGGTGTGATATACAAACCATTGCCATGAGAGAGATAAATGCGGTCGTGTGTGGGTACTGGCCACCCAATTCCTCATGTGCCATCCCATCTCTCATAGGTGCTCGCTTACAGCACTTGTCTCAAAAGTGTGTTTAGGCTATGTGGGGGATCATTGCCTTTGTGAGTGAGCCTTCCTGCACAGCAGCTCAGGAAAGACACCGTGCTTCCAAATTGATTCCCCGTAGGCCGCAGGATCCTGTTTGGCAGTGTGTGGTGTAACTGACATGCTGTTTGTTTGCTCTTTGCCCCTAGAGCAGATTTGTGGGGCCCGGAGAGAGCTTGGTCCAGTTCTTCTTCTATCAGCCCCTCAGCCATCAGTGGCGTGAGACGGACTTCTTTCCATGCTCCGTAACCTGTGGCGGAGGTATGGCATCCACACGTGCTCTACATCTGTCACTGTTGCTAATGGGCAGCACCCCCTAATGAAATATTAATACGCAACACGTTCGGCAATAACACTGCCCTGAAGAGGACTCGAATAAATAGATCATTGCCTGAACCGTTGCCTTCATGGCCTGGAGGAGAACTATTGTCTAAAGGGTCGCCTATTACGTAGTCTTCGGGAAGTGTTATTGACACCCGTGTTGATTTTTGTTATCTGTGCTTGTGCAGCTACTGTCGAGGCATCATCATGCCCACAATTGTTGTAATGAAATAAGCAACATAATGGTTGTGTAAAGAATCTAGCACTGGAATGTATAAATTTTGCTTCAGTAAAGCATATAAATAATATTGATGGTTAAGTTCTTTCTGTTTAAAAATCGATAATAGTTTGGCGGACCTGCTTGAAAGATCAATATTCTCCATTGTCAATATTTCAACATGACATCTCTTCACCGTTCTTTTAGGCCATAATGGTTTGCTGTTCAGTGCTAATATATAGATATTTATATTATATCCATAACAGTTATTTTGCTATAGCATGAAAAGAACAAATACATTTTCATATTTTTCTAAAATTACGTTCAATTTAGTAGTGGATTCTTTGAATTATGAAGAATTGTTTCTGCCTATATTTCACTGCAAAAATTGTGAGTGCATCGTATAATCCGTGTTTGTGTGTGACTAGATTTGTGTGAAACTTTGTGATGCCGAGCACACTTTTGGAGAGTCTTATAACGTGCAGAATAGGCTAATGGCAAAAGTTAGACTTTTGCATGAAGTGGAAAATAGAAAAAAAACAACTTGGCTCTCATTTGTTAAAAATACAAATCATGGCAAAAGAATGCGTGTCTGATGGAAGAAGCGTAATTGTAATTTGCTTCGTAAATGGTATGTGTGTGTGAAACGTGGTGTGGTGCGTCTCACTTGTGAATGTTCATACGACACGAGCTGGTTTGTAATTCATGAAGTCAGACTAAGTCAGATGTTTTTCGGATCACATGCATTGTACGCTTTCAGAAAGATTCCAGGAGACAGTTCTGTATCTGTAATAAGTATAACAGGTTTTTACCATTTCTGGCAATTATGCAGGTGTTAAGATCTAAAACACCAAAATGGACACATTTCAGAATGTGTCTAGTTTGCAAAAGCCACACATACATGTGGCAAAATATGCAAACAGGAAGCTTTGTTGACATTTGCATTGTCCTTCAAACTGATTGGTCTACACTAGACATGGCTTTATTTTGAGCCTGATTGTCAGTGTCAGCCAGATGATGCCAAAAGGCAGTCAGCTCAGGGCAATTGCAATATCAATGCAAATGTTATCAAAGCTTCCTGTTTGCATATTTTGCCACAAGTATGTGTGGCTTTTGCAAACGAAACACATTGTGAAATGTGTCCATTTTGGTGTTTTTAGATCTTAACACCTGCATAATTGCCAGAAATGGTAAAAATCTGTTATACTTATTACATATGTACACTGGCAAAAAGTACCCATAGAGTTCCGTATCTGTCTAAATCTCATGGGAGGCAAATTTGATATGTTAGTATTAGAGATAACATGTGTTTCTCACATGCCTAAGCCAAACTGTCCTTCCATTCAGGACAATTTAATGAAGTAGCTGCTCAGAGAACATATTCTAAATAAGGGGCAATTATTTGAGCACGTTGAGTGACTTCTGTTGGCTTGGTAACATGCACGATAAATATAATGAATGCATTTTTTTCAAGCTGATGTTTAAAATATGCTTGGTAAGGCACGCAAAGTTACAATAAAAGTTTAGGTTTATTGATTTGTTTCAGTTGCCCAGATATTTTAAAAAGGAAATCCATATGGTTCGAGAACACAACAGCTATAAAACAAAGACACCAAATATCACTATGGTAGACATTCACAGGGTCCTGATGCAAAATTCCACGATTCACAAGCAAGGTATTTAAAGGTTATAAACGAAACACATGCAAGTCAATAACAGTGCACGTGTAATAGGAAAAGTTAGATACAGGTGCACTTAATCGCTATATCTTTGTCTAACAAAGCCAAAGATCCCCCACATATCTTTAACAGACCGTAGGGTCAAGTGCTGTTAGCAAGGAACCAACAAAGGCCAGCACAGCACACAGGATGGTGTGTAACCATCATCACGCCTGGCCGCCTTTGTTTCCATGTTGGTAATGTTTACACACTGCACCAGGTACTCAATTGAGGCTGAGTCGACCAAGGGAAGGCTTAGGACCAGCTCAGAAAATCGCCACTCGTGTTGGCCTTGAGTGGGAATAGCGCTAACAACTGCACCGCCGTTCTTCATTCTTATTCCAAAAGTGACACAAACACATGCAATTAGAGAAAGACATTGCAAAGGTGCGTGAGAAATTGGTGCCAGAAGAAAATAGGTACAGGTGCAAGTAAGCTGTGCTTTGCTTTGCTTTTAATAGGGAAGTGAAGAGGGGGTGTGTATGTAGGGCACTAAGATGGAAATGAGTGGTAAGGGAATTCCAGAAACGTGGAGAAGCGATGTGGGAAGACTGTCCACCAAAGTTTTATCGACTTTATTTTTTTAGTTGGAATAGAGAGGCACTGTGGAGGCCACGGGAGAAGGGAATTGGAGAAGCAAGGGAGACGTGAAAGGACAGCTCTGTAAACACAAACACATCTGCAAGGTTTCTCGACTGTATTAGTACTTGGGGAAAAAGAAAGTATACACGGTGCATCCTGCAGGATGGGGAAACGCGTAAATTCACACCACGAACATTGTCGGAGTATATGAGACAATATTTTCACTGATAATACAAACAAGTGAGTGTTGAAAAACGCAGGCCTTGGAAATGCATTCCAACGATGCTTCGAGCTTGGTTGGTTTGTTCCGTGGTTTTTCACATTGTTTTTTACAACATGCTGTTTGAAGGTGTTGTTATCTAAATGTCAGTATACAGTACTTTGTGCTTGAAAGTAGTCAATGTTCTAATCAAATGCTTACTGAAAGACAGTTTTTAAAAGAGTTAAACACAGAACCCATGAAACAAGAATATTTTTGGTCATAGCTAATTTTATACAAAATCAAGCAACTGACCTTTTTGTTTTACAAGAGGTGTATTTATTCTTTCTTCACATTCTTCAATGCCGTGCTGTGTTTGAACTCTGGTATTTTGGATTCTCCGTCCTGCTATGGCTGGTTTTGTTTTCAACTTCGAAACGTGTGCCTCTCAAGAGAAATTTGCGGCCGAATATTTCCAAATTCCATCACCTGAAACGAACGGTAGTTTTGCGGCGTGACGTGCAGACTTTTTTTGTTAATGCGAAACTTTATTTCTAAGAAAACAATAGCCAATGTTAAAGGAGCTACGTCCTCCTCCACGCATCACATACTTGCTCATTCCCAAAGATGAAAAAATATCGATGATATCTTTTGAAGGATTTACCGTGTTATCGTGGATTATAAGGGATTGTTTTTTTATACAGCGAGCATCTACATAGCCTGGATGCCGATGGCTTAAACCCCTAGCACCGTGCGTCACTGCTGCAGGCATATTCAGTACAAGCTTGAGAGCAGGTGCAGCAACACAAAGGCTTTTACTTGCACATGATTTTGCATACTTTTGCATTTTCTTCACGTTCCAGAATCTCCATTGAAAGAGGAATAACTCGTGTCTATTATGAGTGAGAAAAATGCTTTTAAAACTGGTCTCAGGGTTCGTGTTTGTATGGTAAACACTACACCACCGTGGTTGGAGGTTTCGGAATGCATTAGTACCACAGCGGTGCAGAATGTCACACACACGCATTCTAGCGTAGCCTTGGCAGGGTTGGTTCCTTTTTTTTGGTCAAGTGTTTTTCCACGCAAATATTAGGAAATTATGCTGGATGCATTTACTGACACGTTATACCCGTCGTGAATTCATAGCCCTGAAAGTGGAAGAGTTTTCCTGTTTTCAAATTATTGAAATTAATGTCTGCAATTTGGGAAACTTTTCACCATGACATTGCACACAAAGACTTGTTTTATTAGTCGAATATCTAGCACTTAACCTGAAATAGAACTGTTTGCTATGTTGAATTTGACAAACTAGAAAATTCACAGAGTAATATGGCTGTGCAACGACTTGTGTAAAAAAGATAAACATTTCGTCATTAATTATACATTGGGGTCCGTTCGTAATTTCAAATGAATGCCTAATATACGGCATCATGGGAGGTTCTGCATAAATCAAAGAAAAACATGGGGTGGGAATTTGCGGGGCTGCGTTCGAGCGGCCCGTCTCTTGGAGATGGCCAACAATATGGCCCTTGCGTTCCTGTCACGAGGCAATAAATGGTGGCGAATGTAAGGTTCTTGTAACGTGTTTTCCTTATTTGTTCTCATCATAAATCAGGATCGAACAAGGGGTCACCAGGGTGAAGGGCTTGGGGTCCGACCACGGCACTGTCATTTGGGAACGATCTAGAGTGTCACTGTTTAAGTACGAGGATTTATGTGCCCGCTTTTTTTTTCATTCCCTGAGCTGTGAAAAACAGGTTGGGGGGCCACCATATCGCGACCACCCAGCAACCCCTACCCGCTATTTTCCCTCGCCAATCCGCCCTGCCGCTCACTCCCGTCCCCCAGCAAGCTTACCCACCTCCCTCCTTTGCAGTGCGTAACACGATTTGACGGCCGTGCGCGTAGGTCACAGCTTGAACTTTGGCCTTGCTGTTTTGCAGGCTACCAGCTCACCTCGGCGGAGTGTGTCGACGTGCGTTTGGGCCGTGTGGTCGCTGACCAGTACTGCAACTACTACCCGGAGAACAAGAAGCCCAAGCCCATTCTGCGGGAGTGTAACATGGAGCCCTGCCCAGCCAGGTCTGGGCAATATTGCACGCAGCCCCGTGCATGCTGTGGGAGAGACCAAGCTGCACGTTTCTGGCAGCGACTCTTATTCCATCGTTGACACTAAAGCCAATATGTCTTGAAGGAAGTCCACTGCCCGACATGTATCATGTTGTATGTTGTTTCATTTTAGGGCAGTGTTCTTCGGCAACGTGTTTGAGTTTGGGTTACACGTGCTTGTCCGCTGCTGCCTGTGCAGTATCATCACAGCCACATCAAGTGAACCAGCGTTCATTGGTTGCATGCGGCATGTTATGCATTTCACTGCCCGCAGAGTGAGCACATTCCGCAGTGCATTTCATTGCATGCACAGTTAACAATCGTTAATCTGGCTGAGTGTTGTGTCTATCGTTTGGATTATTTCTTTTCTCTTCCGTCCTTCCCCCACAGTGACGGTTACAAACAGATAATGTCTTACGATCATTTTCAACCAATCCCACGGTACGTACTATTCAACAACAACAAAAAACTTGTGATATCAGTGCCATATTCATGACAAAACGAATCTGAGGTTTTATCTAAATGGACGGACTCGGAATACAAACACTGTAAGATTTTCTTTTTTCAGCCACCCTGTGAATTCTGAGCCACTGCTTTCATTCTAGTGTTGTAAAGAATTGTGTAAAACCAATGCGTAGTTTTATGCCATGTGAATTTCACTGATTGTTGTATTTTGAACATTCTCTTGACCTTTGCATCCACTCGAGGCCGCTATGTTCACCATACTATAATAAAAATAAATAGTTTCTGAAATAAATTCATGGAAACGTCGGAGGAGTGCATTCTCACACTTCAAGTTCATACACGTTTAAATAGCATTTTTTTCCAGCAGAATAAAGGCTGGACGAGAGCTGGTCATGATAGGCACATTTATTTATGCCTGTATGCAGCCATCTCAGTCAGGCCACCCATAACAGCTGGATCTGTCTCATGACCTCATGTTGGTGAGCCTTCACTTCACGTGACCTCAAAGTGCACTTGGCCTGGCAAAGCCGCCATGGTGATGTCATCACCATTTGTGATGAATGTTAGTTATTGTGTGTGGAGAGACGTATAGGCGCTCGCTAACGCACTAAATCCTCATCTGTTAAAACTATATGTGGGACATTTTGGGAGTGACATTGCAGCGGTTAGTGCATTACTTGACCCGAGTTTGATTTCCGCTCATGGCCAGCACCAGTGACAATTTTCTTAACTGGTCTTGGGCCTCCCCTGGTCGACTTAGCCTCAAATGCATACCTAGCGTGGTGTGCAAACATCTACACTCTGAGAGACAATGGACGCCTGGGCGTGCCAGTGACCACTCAGCTGATGCGTGCCAGCCCTCGCTGGTGCTCTCTAACAGCACTTAGCCATGCAGCTCGTTAAGCCAATGGATCTTTGTCTTTGCGCACGCGTGCCGCCGCGCATCAGCTGGGATGGAGGTCCGTGGACCACGTGCTCGAGCTCGTGCGGAGGAGGGCTTCAGAGCCGAACGGTGGCGTGTGTCGAGGAGGACCTCCACGGCAGCCTCCACCCCGCCGAGGACTGGAAGTGCACGTACACGCCGCGGCCGGTGGCGTCGCAGCCCTGCAACCTGTTTGACTGCCCGCGGTGGCTCGCTCAAGAGTGGTCCTCGGTAAGCAGGCGCCGCTTGGTTTGCGTGCGCGCGTCCCTGCGTCCGCATGGCAATCCGCGTGTGGTCTTGCGGTTAACGCAGAGCCCCACGGTCGGATCTTGCTCACGGCCACCGACAACAGCGTTGATTTTTTTTTTTGAAGCGGTTCTGGACTTCTCCTACGTCGACTCAGCCTCAGATGAGTTCCTGGTGCGATGTGTGAACATGGTCACTCGGGAGACAAAGGCACCCGGGTGTGGTGCTGGTCACCAACTCCCTCATGTGCCACGATAGACTTCATAGATTGTCACCAACAACACTTGAACCTACAGCCTATGAAGGCTGTATAGGGGATCTTTATATACTAGGCATATATGCACGACTCTGGACAGCCCAGTTATGATTCATAATAGATGTTTTGTTACGCCATCTTCACTGATGTAAGTGTTCACGACGCGATGTATGAGAATTGCTCTATAAGCTGTTCTTCCAGGATAGCTGTGTTGAGTATTCCTCGTCTCTCCTTTGTGAATGCCTGATAATTCCTTCAACACGGGGGGACACAACGTGAAGGAGAGTGAAGAAACACTTGACATGGCTGTCCTGAAAGAACAGCTATGGATAGGAATTCTTAGACCATCTATTTATAATGGATAAAGTGTTTTAATGTCTGTCCGCACTGAGGCGACCGTGTCGAAATCGTCATAAGCCCAAATTTTATCTGCCCAAGACCGAGGTTTATGCCTTATTATAGTTTGAGTTCCAACTTATTGATTACTCTTATGAAACCTCAACACGACATTAGCTTTAAGCTCCTACTTTTGCACAAGTACCACGAAACCTCTTATGCACATTTACACCTTCACCCTGACGTCACAAGGACATGGTTACACGCTTGAAACAAAATTACTCGTAGAGTCGCTGCTCTTCTACTGATTCGTAATAAATTGTTGGGTTCAGCCATGTAATTAATGATTCGGTCAAATTGGTGTCACGAAGCCCTTCCCCCGACCACCCAACGCAGCCAAACTGATCCAGTTATCACGCATGCGAGCATTCCGCACGCCAAATATAATTGTGTCCGCTCGCCAGTCGCGTGTTCTTCGGTTGTACAGTGCGTTGTGCGGCATGATGTCCAACGTTTGGCACCACGTGCTGAGAGCCGTTTCGGCTATATTTCATACACATCGAACGTATTGCTGAACAACACATGGTTAAACCAAAGAAGACATTAGACAGCCAAATAGCGCAACCGCGTAACACTAGTGGTTGTGTGTGTGTGTAGTTTAGAAAAAGAAAAAAACCTTGGCTCTGAATTCTTAAAATAGGGAATTGATGATTCTAATCAGCATTGTTATCATCAGCTGTTCTAATTCAATACTCCACGAAGCCAAGGCCCTGATTAATTAAAAAGATAAGCGTTTGTAATCGGAATTTTTTTTATCTTATATTAATTTTTACACATCTAAATAAATCAGTCAACTACATTTTATTTAGAGGCAGATGATAGCCCATTGCCCTACCATGGGAATGTTAGATTTCCACCGCTGGTTGTGGGCTGCCAATGCAGATGAGCTCATTTGAGTAGTGAGACGCCTCAACAATTATGGCCGTTCGAGATGAAACAAGGAGAACAGGGATGAAACAAATCGTCATCATCACGAACCCTGATCAGTCCACTGCTGGAAAGAGGCCTCTCCAAGGCATCACCATCTCTCACATTCTTGTGATGTAACAACCCACGTAGCAATAGTACGTAATAATGACAATACAATTAATATTGCGTGCAAATTCCACGCCTGGTCATGGAGGGGACATAGATACGGAGGTGCGAGGACACTGCAGAGAGCAGGGACTTAGCCAGGTGGTCAGGCTGCACCAACCCATCAGACACCGCTTCCTATAAACTATGATGTTATTCGCCGATTTATTAATGAGTATTTTGTTTAGTTGTGGGATGAATGCTGGGAACCCAGATGAAAGCCACGCAGAATAGGGGGAAAAACACACAAACTTCACACAGAAAGCTACCTGAGGTGGGAATCGAACTGCCTCGGGCAGGACTTTCTGTGAGGTGCTGATGCTACAATTGCTCCATCTTATAATTATAATAATTGCATTTATCAAGTGCTTTTCACCCGATGGTCACAAAGCGCTGCACATAGCTGTGGACAGAACGGCATGTCAACAACAACGGCAATATAACGGAAATTCAGCAGCAATAACGGTTTCTTTCGTGTTTATTTAAAAATATACATATGCGGGAATGTCCGCTTGGGCACATTCATTCCACCCTTAGCCGCCACTCAATTATTAATCTCGATTGTTGGCTAGGATGTGCCGTGCCTAAGCCCAGGCACTTTTCTTACTACCCAATATAATATCAGAATTGCTTTGCCAAGTTTTTATTTTGGGTTAGCCATGTCGAGCACTCTCTCTTTCCTCCTCTCTCCTTTGTGTGCCTCATCTTCTCTAAATCTGGCGTTGCCTTTGTCTGCATAGAAATGCCTCTCTCCGAGACCGCCATGTGCACTGTTCCGTTTATCCTGTTAGCCTCGATCAGCAGCCATCATCCCCTCAAGGGTAAAAAAACATGAGAAAACTGTAATTCGTGACGCTTCAACGCAGGTTGTTGTGCACCTATAGCTCGCCGGTGTGTTGTTGAGTTATCAATGTGTGCCGCTCGACGTGACGCCTCAATGATTTTCCTCACGCCGGGAGACGCTTTGATTCCTGAACGCGGCATGCCAAGTGACACGCGCGGTACAAATCGCTCAAAAAACACCGCAGAGTTGCACGCGCTCGGTGAATGTCTTTTCCCTCGGCACCGTGGTGCAGTGGCAACATTCGTGCCTCGCAGACAGAAGTCTCTTGGTTCGATTCCTGGCTCAGGTGTGTTCTCGTGTGGGTTTTTCCTGTTCCCTAATGTGTATGAGTGGGTTCTCGTCAGTTTCTCCAGTTTCTTTCCATAGCTAAAAAATTAAAACACTTACTGTTTGGCCTGGGCGGCGTGGTGGCCCAGTGGTTAGCGCTGTCGCCTCACAGCAAGAAGGTCCCGGGTTCGAATCTCTCGGCTCGGGTGCCTTTCTGTGTGGAGTTTGC
>JAZEWT010000001.1:16590448-16603025 GCA_036362905.1 Mordacia mordax
TTTTTTTTGACCGGAAAGAACTTTTGAGCTATGTAGCTCTTTTTGACGGTTGTCCAGCAGGGAGGGGTAAGCAAGTTACAATATCTCAGGGTACTGGGGCCAATCTATTCAGGACAATTAATAAAGGCAGCATGTCTTTTGACTGTGGGAGAAAACCGGACATGGGGAGAATATGCAAACTCCACCCAAAAGATATCTGAGCCATGAACCAAACTGAGGACCTTTTGCTGTTAGGCAGCAGCAATACTCACTGCACCACCATACCATCCTTTAAAAATATACAATAAATAAAATACATGTGCTGTACTTAGAAATGAAAAAGAAGTAGATAATTTGTCCCAGGACCATTATGCGAAGCTTTAGTTTATTAAATATGTTTTTGTTGTAGCCATGTTTTTATGACTCTAAGGATAGAGTATGTCATGCCTCTGTACATGCATAATGTATTTTTTTTTATTTGCGTTTATGAATCATAAATAGTGTTTGTCCTCCTTATTCACAATCAGCTTTAAATGTATTTTGTTCATGTATATTAATAAAAATGTTTCTTGTGAACATGTTTATTTTATTATAGTCATGTATTTGCTTTAATAACTTCTATTATTAACAAGTAATGCCAATGTTCGTTATATTTGACTGTGTAATATATATGTATAAACATTACACTGCTAATTAATTACAAAACAGCCCTTTGTCAGTTGATCGCTGGATGAAGAGCTTATTAGACTGCGTCAGCCATAAGATTTTTTTTACCATACTTCACCTTGGTGGCCAGTGCAGGCTGATGAAGATGGGCTTACCATTGATTATAGTCGTGGCTGCGAATTGAACTAAAGCTCCTAGGTTCACAGTGCAGCACACTAACCAATGCACAAACCAATGCATTACTGCTACACGAACAAATTTGTGAATTTTGACAGAGCTGTTACACAGTTGTTTATTACAAGGCTGGGTTGCACTTTTTTTTTCTTTGCCGTACAAAAACATTTTTTTTCATTTGAAAACAATTCAAAAATATCGTTTGAGCTGAATTCAAAACACTTAGCAGATTCATCACTGACATTGCGCTTAATGTGGAACATATACACTGTAATATGTGAGCTGTTGAAAAGTTCCGCTTTGTTGTTTGAAACGTTTCGTTCGACATGCACATTGCTTTCATTTTAGATCACAGTGTTATTGACGCATGAGTTCAGTTTGTTTTTGATATTCGCAATTATGCGCCAGAGTATCGCAAAAAATTAAACGTCAAATATGTCTTGGCTTCTCCAGAAAAACTTCCTGTGGAAGCCAAGCTACCATGGCTTAAGCAAGCACAGGGACTACAGGAGGAGGCAGACATGGAGGTCTCAGAAGAACCAATGTAAGTTTAAAACAAACTTTAAAAATATATAATGTTAACCCAAGTGCTGACGCAATATTTTCGCTTAATAAATAAACACGAATTTTTTTTTGTTATTCCAGAACTTTGCAAGTGGATTATATGAATGGCAAATCTTTATTTTAAGCAAATAATAAATAGAGTAAATGTTATTGTAAGAGCAGTTTATGGTTAATGAACAAGGTGATATGTGGTCAAGTTGGAAAATGGCATATGTTATTAAGTATGAAAGCTGTATTGCATAGATTGTTTTCACAAATAATTACATTATCACATTGGTCTGTTCTTTTACATGCCTTGAATAATCTGCATCCCTTTGTCAACCCACTGCTGGATTAAGATCACCTCAAAATTTATTACGCATGAGAGTTGTATGACCACACTTCACTACAGTGACTTGTATGGTTGGATTAATTAGAAATACCAGGATCAATCACATGCGTATGATGTGCCACTAAAGTTAGCCTTGGCCAGTAATGAAACTCGGGACACGGATTTCGTGCTGCGATGAGTTAACGGCTGCGCCACCATCTCGCTAGGTAGCTTCAGGTAATATTTGGCATGTGTAATGTTTTTGAGCAATATTTGCATTACTTGGACTGCTAGAAACAATGATGGCTTGGCCAACAAAAACAATGCTCATTTAGTTCTTAAAATTGGGCAAACGGAAATTGTTTTTTTTTTACATCAGTTTAACTTACCTTTTAACACTATGAATAAAATAAAAAATATTATGGAAAATTGAAGGAAAAATGAAAAAAAAGTATCTGCAGTGGGTTACAGCAGTGTTTTTTTAACCTGGCTTCTGGAAGCTACAAACATAAACCACTCTCCGGACTGGCTACATGTGCTTCCAAGAATAACATTGTATGTGAGCAAGAGTCCATGCTGTTCCTGAGGCCGAGAAAAGGACAATAAAGCACATGATTGGTGCCAGGGACTCCCCGGTTTGTGCCAGAAGGTGTTTGTGAAACCCTGCGACGAGATATTTTATTTCACGTGAAAATGTGCCGCATTTAAAACGTCTTCCTTTGCACGGATAAACGCTGCGTTCTGCATGTGAATGTTCGGCATAAAAAGCTCTTTGTTTCTGTCCTGAAAGAAAGTCGCCTATTGCCAACAATCTGTCTCGCAAAAAAACAGCATCTGTTGCACAGAATTTTACTTTTTTCAGGCGTCCACGCAGGATCATAGCAAACTTCTTAAAAAAATTATTTGGAGGGGGGGGGGATAAATGCAAATAAATTGGAGGAAAAGTAAGTATAAAAGTAATGTTTTCGTTTCCTTGTTAACGTGAGCTCGAGTAGAATTGTAAAGAGTTTAATATAAAACAAACTGGCCAGGTGGCTTGATGGCAGGGTGAGCAGTTCCCACTCTAAAGGTGGTGAATTCAAAGTTTCTTTGATGGTTGACTCGGCTCATCATCCCCTCCGGCGTCGATAAACTTAGTGCCACATTGTGTGGAAGTTAACAATAGCTGCCCTTTGGATTGTACTCTCCCCTGTCATAGGAATGAGGAAATTCCACGACTAGCTGAGGGCTGATTGCAGGAGATGAGCACTGCCTAAATGCTCATGTGAGCAAATCACTCTGACCTTGTTGGATACTTATTATAGTTTTAGTCTCTAATAAAGTATGCACTGTACTGCAATGACTATGATCCATCTCATAACACAAACCAAGCACTGTTCTATGAAATGGACCTCCGATACAAATATGCCGCACCTGTGAGCCCCTGCTAGCCCTAATTATGTCAAACGTCAGATTTATTTTTTTGTCTTTCATGATTTTTTCAGCTGCATGACATTCAAACTGTAAGCAAAGCAAATTCCAGCTCCTGCCACATGTTTACCTGGAATTGTGTAATATAGTAACCAAGAGACGTATATGGGTGATACAATAACGATTTATACTTTGCGACCATATATCTCTTCCGTTACCTCACTAATATTTACGTCCGTTTTCCATGGATCGCTGCTTTTTCATGACAGCTCGACATGGCTCTCCGAAAAGAGCAGCTCTTGAGAGCAATTCTCTTCTCACCAGAATTATATAACATATAAATGGTGCCCCCAAAACTTTTACTACTCTGCAGCCTTAACAGGGAATCAAGCACTATCGCTGAGCAGAGTGAGCAGGGTGCCGAGCGAGCAGTTGAGTAGAGGGTGACTGTGTCAGTGTTAGAGCACACACGTGTTGGCCGTAACTTACGTGCCACTCTCCTTATGCCCTGCTGTCAATCCCTGGCACAAAGTGCTGCTGCTTTGAGATGGCAGGATTGTTTGTTCTCGTGCATGCATGAGTGGAACGCCTGACCAGGGAAAATATTCACGTGTGAGATTAATGTTGTCTCTGCTGCCAGATTGCCCTGGCAATACCCACAGTATCAGAGTCGTGCTGGTTAGACCACAGAGCAGTGATTATTGGCAACGTGAGCATCCCAGGCCCCGTTTATGCTGTGTATTTCCAGTGAAAACGGGTATTAAGCTGTTTTTCCCATCAAACCTTAAAGGCAGCCAGTGCACATGGTGTCTCCTTGACTCAGACTGCAGCTTGGTGTTGAGCTGTGCTCATCATGATTGGAGAGTGCTAGAAAGCACTCATCATTGCCCCCAAAGTGGCAATCTCTCCACAGGAAAACCACGCTTAACTTCTCCCGAAATGCTACTCACTTTATCGATCGTGGAAGCTTAATGGGCTGAGTCAGCTCTCAACGGGGAGTTGAGCTCACGACCTTTCGACTGACCGAGCCTGCACTTTATACTATAGCTTCACCCAGCCAGATAATTGGGAAACGCTTAATAGCTAAACGCTGCATTAGCGTTGCCACCTCCGTGATGCAAAACACCCGGAAACTTAGCAATGGTGGAGAAATATCTCAATGTCAGCCGAGGGGGGAGAATTACATTGTATAAGCATCGTGTTATTTCATAGCTGAATAAAACAAGCACTTTTAACGTGCTGGGAAGAGCTAAAGACTTCGCAGGCACTTTAAAAAGGGAAATATTAAAGCCGTGAAAACTGCGTGCAAATATATAACTTGATGTTGCTCAATATCTTCTTTTTCACATCTCCTGCCACCACAGTAATGTGTTATGATAATAATACATGACATTTATAAACCACCTGTGTACAAGGCACTTAACGTGCTGGTAATGTGCTGGTCAAAGTGAGGAAAATAAACATTGTAGAAGCTGAATTAGAGAACGAAAAGGAAGAGAAAATGAATGGATTTTCAGGCGGCATCGAAATATGAGCAATGCTGCTGGTCAGGTGGCTCGGCAGTCGGGGAGAAACACAAGAGAACAGATTACAACAGGTTTTACCGTATCTGGCGATTATGCAGGTGTTAAGATCTTACACCTGCAGGTGTTAAGATCTATATATGTATACTGGCAAAAAGTACCCATAGCGTTAACAATAGAACAGACAGTCACGTTTTGTGCAGCAGCCGTGTCTCAGGAATGTGTAGGGCATCCGGCCATCGAAGAAAAAAGCATCCATATCATCATCATTGATGATGATATCGCTCCGTTTAATACTGTACAAGGTCACAAGGGGCTTGGAGCCTATCCCAGCAGACAAAGGGCGCTAAGCAGGGCTGTGCCCAGGTTGCATTGCCAGTCCATCAAAGGGCATCAGAGGCAATTTAGGCAGAAGGCTAATTAATCTAGCCAGTGTATCTTTGGACTGTGGGATGAAACCGGAGTACCAGGCGAAAACCCACACAAAAGTCACCTGAGCCAGTAATTGAGCCCGGAACCTTCTTGCTGTAAGGTGGCACTGCTATTCACTGCACCACCCACCAGTCTCATCGTGTTGTCCACTGTAGCTCTGGCGATGTCTCTTCTACAGGACGGGGCTCCTTCAGGAGCCAGCAAATATTCCATGGTCCGTGTTTCATCGCAGTGACCGGCACACACTGTGATGGTTAATAGTCGCGTGCGTGTCAGTATGGACATGTGTGCAAGCCCGTTGACTCGAGTTTGATTCCCTTTCACGGCTAAAACCAGCGATGATTTTATGAACCAGTCACGGGCCTCTCTGGGGTCGACTCAGCTTTAAACAAGTACCTGGTGTGGTGTGTAAAGCTTGCCACGAGGGAGACAAAGGCGGCCAGAGTGTGGTGCTGACTATCCATTCACTCATGTGCTGTGCTGACCTTCATTGGTGCTACTCTCTAACAGTTCCAGATAAGATAACCAAGCATAAGGCCACAAAGTGATCATGACCCCTGCTCCCTTTCCAGATCCCTCCCTTGCAGGCACACAGAACATTCACACTAGGCTATAGCGGTATAGGTCTACGTCAAAATGCAACTATGTTTTAACATAGGCCAAAAATCATTCGATACAATTTATTTGATTTGATTATTCTTTACTTTCCAGATACAATGTACTGTCATGCCAGATCTGACCTTCGAGTCGTATGTTGTGCACCCTTGCTGAAGCAGTTTGTCAAAGGGGGGATCTTTGTCTTAGTCCCGCGTGCGTCTTCTTGCTTGTGGGCGAGAACAGGTTCATGGCGGGGCCCTGGTCGGCGTGCAGCGCCACGTGCGGCGCCGGCGTGCGGGAGCGCTCCGTCTCGTGCCGCGTCCACCTCTCCTTCTCGCAGACCGTCGCCGACCTGCCCGACGAGGAGTGCGAGGGCCCGCCGCCCGGCGTCACCAAGCCGTGCCGCGCCGCTCCCTGCGCCGCCGACCTCGCTCCTGCGAGCTGGCAAGAGGAGGGAGACGAGGAGGAGGAGGAGGAGGAAGAGTCGGAGGAAGAAGGGGATGGAGAGCAAAACAGAGAGAGCGAGGGGGAGAGTGAGAGGGGGCATGGAGAGAGAGATGCCATCCCGCATGTCGTTGAGCCAGTTTTCGAGTGGGAATATCAGGGATTCACGGAATGCTCCGAGCCGTGCGGCGGAGGTGGGTTTCCTTTATGTGCTTTCTTTGAGGAATGTTCTGCATATTCTCAAAATTGCATTCAAATCTAAGCTACGAACTATCGATGCCTTTGGTATGGATACACCAAAGGAATCAAGGAGTTTTGAGGTATTCTTGACCTAGTTATACCTTGAACGAGAGATTTTTTAATCTCTAAAGACTTCTAGAAACATAATGCTGTATATAAATGAGTTATACAATGATATAAATGACATTAAATGGATGTACAAAATGCAACGATGGTGCGTCTGCTGAGCGCAGGTTGTAGGGGCAACTGTCGGAATTCCTGCTCAATTAAAGCGCGCGTTACCCGATACACGCAAACACCGTTACGTGAGCCATGGCTCTGGAGCTTTCTCTGCTAACCTGACACGTGCACTTCTCTGTAACCGAAGGCACCCAGGAGGCCAGCGTTGTGTGCCTGAGCAAGGAGGGTGGCGAGCCAGCTGACCATGCTCTGTGCAATGCCTCTCATCGGCCCCCAAGGCTCCTGAAAAGCTGCAACGCGGACCCCTGCCCTCCGAGGTACCATGCGCTTGCCAAAAGCACACACTGCTGCCAGAGCCCAGAGTGCCGGATCATCTGGATTGCATCTGGATTCGTTCAATTAAAAATCAGCCGTTCTGACATGAGGTTAAAGTTGCTTTGAGACCTTTAAATTAAGCAAGCTATAAATAAGCTAGTGAAATCCCTTTTTTGTGTAATATATATTCGTGGGCGTGTAAAAATTTGGGATGTAGGAAAGATAGATTATTAAAAAATAATGACATCATACAAAACCCCTTCCAAGACGTCTGGCGTGGAAGAATAGGCCAAATACCCACCGGAGAGCCTACTTTGAATTGAGGCCCTATTGTCAGCAGTGGTGTGATCGCATGATTACATGGCTGTCCTTTGCATGGTTATCACTGTTGAATACTAGCAAAGCACCCGGGATTGCATGGGACGCTATAGCCGTCTCCTTGTGAGAAGAGGCCGCAGCAGATCCCACAACCACCCCCTTTGCGGTGCGCGCACGCACACACGGATACACGACGTACGAAGTATGCTGATGGAACGTGAGGAGCGAGACAGAGATGGGGGCATGGCCATACAGGAGGCAGGGCCAGGGATATAGAGGGACGGCAAGATGGGGGCCAAGTGGGATGTTTTTATTTTTTTCTCACCGAGTCGCCCCCTCCCTCACCCTCCTTACTGTTGTTAACGTCCTGCAAAGTTTGATTGACCTGGGTTCAGAATAGCAGACGAGCAAATTTTCAGTTTTATATATTATATAACACCGAGATAAATTAATAAATTTTCGCAATTTTTCCAACAATTATAATCTTGATACTAGTTTTAATGCAAGCAAATTCCACACCTTGTCATGGAGAAGTGAGTTATTACAAACTCACTTGCTCGGAGGATATTTAAATGGCATGCGATGGTGGTTCAAATTCACCATCTCGTGCCTGCTGCTGTAAAGTTGTAAATAGAGAACCTGTAGGATCATACCGATGTGAGCTTTCACGGCTCAATGCACGATGATTGCTTCCAAAAGCAATCATCATGCTTCCAAAAGCCATCATTGTGCCGTGTCGAGCGCTCCTCCTCTCTCCGTTGTGAGGTTTCGCCTCTCACATTGGAGGCATCGTCAGGCGTCCTCTGAGTGAGTGCTCCTCTGTATGGCTGTAGTATCGTGATTTGCAATCTTAGCCTGCGCCAGTTTCACACCAAATGTGGAACTTTCTCCACAGCTCAACCGTAATTATTTAACAACCATCCAAAAGTAAAGTCGACCTTTGTCTGAAATGCATCATTCAACAGAAATATACGACTTCCAGTGGGCTCTTACTGGGTTAAATAATGTAAAATGTTCATACATTTTCTTAATAAATTAATAAATAACACAAACAGAGCACTCCAAGCTTGCTGCTTAGTTCTTGTATTTTTTATGCAAAGAATCATCAGTATCATTGTCATTATTATACGGTTATTTGTCGTACAGAAGTTTTTGTAGAAGGGTAAACATATGCACGTTTACTTGTGTAGGCTTTCTAAAAAGTGGAAAGGTATACATATCTAAGCAAAGATTTGTTCAGCGATATCCGAAGCTTTGACATGCTTAAATTAACCATTAGCCACAAGCGGGTACATCTCCCATTACTTAAAAGGAGACACTCTTAAAACAAGCATTACATTACTGCCCTGGGTTCTGGAGTGAGGTTCCCGTAGCAGTGATTGAGTGCTTCGTGATACATAAATGAAACTACACAATGTGCCGACAGGCATCCAAACCGTCACTTAGACTCGCGCTGACTCTGGTAATGTGTGACGCATCGTTCGCTGTGTTTCCATCACTGCGATGCGGGGATTGATTCCTCTTGAGACGTGTATTTCCACACATTACAGCCCCCCCCCTCCTCATCCCAGCCTGATGTAGCCAGAAATGTCTTTTAAGTTCTTGCTTAGGCCACAGGATGAAAGCTTCAGGATTATCCCGAGTAACATTTTAGAGCTCACCCATCGCCGCCTCCTTCTCCCCAATTGTAGGGAAGTGTGTTGGATTAAAAACAAAAATAATGAGGTCCCTTGTTGCCACGTGGCATCGTCTTTTTGCAGGCAGAGAAGGGAATCGATTGTATGAAAGGATTCTATTTGGTGTTTTGAGATTTTAATACTGGGTGGCACGGTGGCCCAGTTGGTAGTGCTGTCGCCTTACAGCAAGAAGGTCCCAGGTTCGAATCTCGGCTCAGATGCTTTCTGTGTGGAGTTTGCATGTTCTCCCCGTGTCCGCGTGGGTTTTCGCCGGACGCTCCGTTTTCCTACTACAGTCCAAAAAACATGCTGCTGCATAGGTTGATTTGCTGGCAGACTAAATTGCCCGCAGTGCCCGGTGATGGACTGGCGTCCCATCGTGGGGATATCCCTGCCTTGCGCCCTGTGTCTACGGGATAGGTTCCGACTCACCACAACCCTGTAACAAGACTTAGCGGTTTCTGACAATGAGATGAGATTTTTACACTTGTATTATTGCCAGAAAACGGGTAAAGCCTCTTTCTCTTTTACATTTTTATACTGGCAAAATAGCACACATCGACTGAATTGCTCAACCCAAGCTACTAATGCATTGCTATTACATTGTCCTGAGCTAATTGCCTTTCAGCAACATCTGGCTATCACTGAGACCAGACTGTAAAGGAAGCTGTCTCTGGTGTGGGCCAATCAGTTTCAAGGATAGTGCGTACATCACCAAAGCGTTTTATCTGCATATTTTGCCACAAACGTGTATATTTCTTGCAAACGTGCCACTTAATGAAAGGTGTCTATTTGGTGTTTTATAATCCTAGCACTGTATTATGGCCAGAAAACGAGTAAAGCATAATTTTTTTTCAAATGTAATGAGGTCGCTTTGTGCCACGTGGCATCACTTTTTTGCAGTGAAAGAACGTAATCGATTGTACTAATGTAATTTGGTGACAGCTCGATGCATGATAATTGCCTTTAAAAGCTGTTCTTTTGGGATAACCGTGTCGTGTGCGCCCCATCTCCCCGTCGCAAAGTCGTTGTATTCGGATTGTCTAAAGTGTTGCAGTTGGCTCGATGTTTAGATTTTTCTGATTAATCTAGATATCGCAGCGCTTTGTGACCCTCGGGTGAAAAGCGCTATATAAATGCAATTATTATTATTATATTGGGAACACCTCCACATTGGGTTACACTCCTAATGATTGTTCCTCCACAGGCACAAGTGGGCACGTGTGGATGCAGGATAATTTACACGCACACAGTCAAATACATTGACATCGCGTCTTACTCTCGAGGCTGATTATTTACGTCAGGTAAGCCACGGGTTAACCTCTTGGGAACCTGCAACGTGCCACAGTGCAGCCCTCGTAATCATCATTGGATCAAAGCCAAATAAGAGTCTGAGTGAGTTATAGCTTGATTTGTGGTATAAAGAAGCATGATTCGATTAGTAGTAGCGAATATAAATATAGTGTAAAGCCATTTTACGAATCCACTGCTGGATAAAAGTCCCCCCATACTATGTTGCAGGGATCATTTGCCCGTAACTCATCGTGCTGGTGAGTGCGGGCGGTGGAGGTGGGGATGCCAGGAGCTGGTTGAGGTATCGCTTGCCTGTTATTAACCGTGGTCGGGAATGAGAATGAGGTTGCCGGGTTCATAGGGTGGTGTGCAAACCTCTGTGTTACAACTCCCACCAATGTATGAGTTATTGGATGAAACTGCTGCCTCGGCTTCAGCCAAGCATCATCTGTAAATCAATACAGTTTTCACTTCGAAAGCACGCACATGTGCCGCGTGTAAAAGGGGACAAGCATATTGAAGAGAAAAACAAAGCGGAAGAGATTGATGACTACTAGCAAAGATGACACGTGATGACATTTTGGTGAGGTGTGAATGAAGATAATTAATAGAGAAGAGACAACATGCCCTCAATCCATGTCTGCTTGTCAAGTGTTTGGAATCCCGCAACCACATGCAAAAGTGCAAGTGCAGACAGCTTCCACGCTGTTCCGATGGACATGTTCCTGCCCACGGGAACTTGCCCCCAGATGAACCGAGCTGAGCCTTTACAGGAATCGTTCTTAAAACAGTGTGGCTTTATAGAAAGCATGTAAGAGGAATGCACTGCATGCAGGCCTGGATTAAGATTATCCTACAGTAGGTGCTATTCCTGTACCTTTTGAGTCCGTTGTTATCACCAATAGCGCTTATAATCCCGGAGGGCAAATTGGCAACAGACTAATCAGGCTTCTGGTTAATTGGGGGCTGCTGGGTAATGCTCGCTAGGGTCTTCATTTGGCTGTTGGTTCTTCACAATGACCAGCAGAAGGGAAGCTTTCAATTTGTGCTGCTCTGGGCTCAACCGATAAATGAGTACCTCACCACGGCATACCAGAAATAATGGATAATTTAGCCATCACAGCATACCAGTTGTATTTCACAAAGCGCAGCACTTTATTTTTACAAGTGCATTAAAAAAAGGTGTCTGGTTATGTTTCCATAACCTGAAAATACATTGGGTGCACAATGTCATCCAGCCGCATATTTTCTGCAGGGATGGTGTGTTAAAAATGACAGATTCTTATTTGATAATTACGGCCAATATCCATAGTTTCCACGCTGTGGCACCTCTAAGGGGGGTTACGAGAGAAATCCCCTAAAGTCGGTGGACCCATGGGGCTATGGCTGTTCGGGGTTTCTGAGGAGTGCTTCTGTGTGTGCATGCACCAGCAAATGTAAAAGCTGTTGATCCATCTGTTGTATGGAATTCAGAAAAACATCAATGGGCTTGGTCTTTCACGTATTCCGTTAATGCTGTGTCTCTCCCTCTCTCGCTTGTTTGTCGCATTTACTTTAACATTTGCTTTACAACTAACAAAAGAAATTCTTTTATTCTACCAAAAATATCTTCAGCGTGCCGCATTCAGCGAAGCACAGCCCTCTTCCCCCTTTGCCTGTCCACTGTGCCACCCCAGTGTATAACTGTACTTTGTAATTGCAATAACATTATTGGTCGACATTAACCGAGCCGATCATAAAAAAAACACGTGAAATGGAGAAAAATAAATAATGCTCGTGGAAAATTGCAGCACTGCTTGATGTGAAGCACACCTGCACATTACGACTTTGTTACACGCCACTGCTACCACGTGCCAATCAATAACCAAATGTCACCGTGTGTACGGATGTGGAAAAGGGTTGCCATGCCAAAAATGTTTCTTTCTGCTTTCCAAATGTATTAATCCACCCGTTTCAGCGCAGCCCTTGCATCCAAATGCATCTTGTATCTGTTGCACGCGTTTGGCAACGAGGTGACCGATCGAATCGGTGCAAAATACAAAGATCCCCCATATAGCCGTAATAGACTGTTGGGTCAAGTGCCGTTAACGACCACCTATGAAGGTCGACAGGGCGGCACTCGAGGGAGGTGGGTGACCAGCGCCAGGCTCGGCCGCCTTTGTCTCCCTCGTGGCAATGTTTACACACTGCACTAGATACTCATTTGAGGCTGAGTCGACCTAGGGGAGGCCCAGGACCGGTTCAGAAACTCGTCACTGGTGTTCACCGTGAGCGGGATTCGAACTCGGTTCGCCGAGTTTTGTAGCCCAGCGCGCTGGCTCACCGCTCCCCACGTGTCTGTATGTGTGCGTGCGGGGGGAGCGGGTGGCTCAGTGGTTATCGCGGTTAGCCACAAACGCTAGCCACAAACCCTAGCCACAAACCCTAGGCACAAACCCGAGCCACAAACCCGAGCC
>JAZEWT010000001.1:16603041-16629203 GCA_036362905.1 Mordacia mordax
AACCCTAGCCACAAACCCTAGCCACAAACCCTAGCCACAAACCCTAGGCACAAACCCTAGCCACAAACCCTAGCCACAAACCCGAGCCACAAACCCGGGGACCTGACTTTGAATTCTACTTACGGCCAACAGCAGGGACGATTTTATGATCCGGTCCTGGTCCTCCCCTACATCCACTCAGCCTCAAATGAGTACCTGGTGAGGTGTGTGTATACATTGCCATTATGAAGACAAAGGCGGCCGGGTGTGGTGCTGCTCGTCCATCTCCTCGCGTGTCCTGGCGACCTTCATAGGTGCTCGCTAACAGCAATTGGTCCTGGAGTCTGTTAAAGGTAACCACAGCATCTGTCATTTGTCTGTGTGCAAGTGTCCAGTGCGTGCTCTTTTATTTACTTTATTATCCGTTGAACAATTTTTCCCCATCGGTAAATAGTGAGGAGAAAAAAAAGACGTTTTCGTTTGTTTGAGAGGTACCGTGTTCGGAAACTGATGCTTTTTGACTCTCAGTAAGTGGATAAGTCAACCGTAACAGTTGGGACACGATGACCAAATATTATTTGAGACGGCGTGCCAAAGGCGATAGCTTTTACGTCGGCGGTGTTGGGACATTGCTTGCTTAGCAGGGCTGGATTTACAATACAGAGGTCACCGTTCTTTTTACCACAGCGCCACAGTTTCAACAATGGGGGACGTTTTCTCGATCCCGCTTTAAATCCCTCCTGTCCACGCAGGATAATGAATGGATGCGTGTCCCACAATCGATCGGCAGGTCGTATGCGGTGGGGTAAATTGTGGGTACTCCTATTCCGAGATGTCTGACCAGTATCGAAGAGTAGACCAAATACCATGCAGAGAGGCTCTCCAGAGCTTTATCTCGTGGATGCTTTACCAGTAACAGAATCGCTCTATAGGAGATTTGGACCAGGGTGTAAATTCAACTGCCACTGAACCCAGATCGAATGACCACAGTGCAATTCTCCACACAATCTCTATACCCAAGAATGTACCCAAAGATAAAGCTCCCCCATATAGGCATAGCGACTGTTGGGGCAAGTTCGGTGAGTGAACACATGTGGAGTCTGCACGGCGCAGGAAGGGGTTGTGTTTTACCAGTGTCTCCCCTTTTGTCGACGTTTCTGCACTGCACCAGGTGCTGATTTCAGTATAGGATGACCTCAGGGGGGCGGCGCGGTGGCCCAGTGGTTAACGCTGTCGCCTCACAGCAAGAAGGTCACGGGTTCGAATCTCGGCTCGGGTGCCTTTCTGTGTGGAGTTTGCATGCTCTCCCCGTGTCCGCGTGGGTTTTCGCCGGGCACTCCGGTTTCCTCCCACAGTCCAAAAACATGCTGCTGCATCGGTTTATTGGTTTGCAGACTAAATTGCCCCGCAGTGCCCAGCGATGGACTGGCGTCCCATCGTCGGTATTTCCTTTGCCTTGCGCCCTGTGTCTGCCGGGATAGGCTCTGGCTTCACCGTGACCCTGTATAGGATTAAGCGGTTTCAGACAATGAGATGAAATGAAGTAGCTGGGTTGGTAGTGTACTATAATAACCACACTATATGACCATTGCCCCGGGGGTGGCATTGGGCAGGATCGCAAAAGGAACTCTATTTCCAGGGTGAAAGTCTCAGAGGGAATGTAATATTCTTTGGTGGTTTTACATTTGAATGGTTATTTTGCATCTTAGAAATGATAGAAATGCAGGAAATGCATTGTCATAAACTCAACATATTCTGGAGGAGAGCCCTTTTTAAAAAAAAAATGTCACCCCTGTTACTTCCCACATGATCACACGGACATTGACATACTTCACACATCACACACACGCACACACATACATACGAGAAAAAAAGCAACTTGCATTAAGTTAACGATGATAAATTACCTGGTAGATGCAACCATCAACCTTCATGGGGTTTCTTATTTCCTGGAAATTACAGCAAAACACTTTTGCATAACAAAATACTATTTTTGTTATATAGTTTTACTCAAATGCCAACGTTTAACAGAAAATTTATATTTAAATATAAACACACATCTCCAGGAAAAAAAAAAGTTGTGCCTTGAAGAATATTGTTACAGACAAGAAAGCGGGAATTGCACAACAGGAATCCTTGCCAATCCAATTCTAGTTTGGCAGCAGTATGGGCTAATATTTAAACTGGGTGTTTCTTCTGTGGCTGAGGCATTTCGTGTCTCTTGAGCAATCTGGCACTTTATATTCAGAGACCCATGAGATATCTCCATTGGAATAAACTCCTCTACCGTGGTGAAGCACAATTTTGTCCGCTCAGCCAGATCGGTGTCAAAGGTCTTAGAAGTAAACCCCTGCTGACAGTTTGAGATTTATAGAGATTTTGGAGCAAACCCCCACCAGCTGCCGATAGGCATTGTTCTAGCATTTGAAAATAACGAGCGGTCACACAATGGCGAAGCAACGCGCACACATAAAAAGTCGGTATTTTCTGCCACAAGTAAATTTACCTGGCTTTAATCCAGCAACGTGACACCGTCAAACATACGAAGCCCGTGCAATTTTGTCAGGTCTGTTATTTCCTGTTGTTATCCTAGAGGTCATTTAAAGGCTCCGAACTGCCAGCACTCTCACTCCGATTTCAATTTTGCAGCCTGAAAAACACACCTGCAACCTCTCACCTCCCGACTGCCATCGCCAGCATTACGACGGGAATCTGAAATTAATTAAAACACTGACCTCGCTCTACTCAGATGTTATTTCCTATTCAATATATCGACTGTGGGTTTTTTCTTCTTATTTATGTTAAGCAATATAATTGTGGTGAAGCACGTTTGTTGACAATGATATAATGTTAATGATTATAAAATGTAGGGTATGTTTTTCCCTTTTCCTTTCAAATCTATTCCTTATTTTCATGTTGAAATGTGTTACCTGAATAATCTCTTGAGATGGGAAATCTTAGTTACAAAGGGTGTCGAGACAGAGCAAACAAGTATAGATGTTTATACAAACATTAGAACACCTGCAAGAGCAGCACGGTGGCCCAGTGGGTAGCGCTATCGCCTCACAGCAAGAAGGTCCCAGGTTCGAATCTCGGCTCGGGTACCTTTCTGTGTGGAGTTTATTTGTTCTCTCCGTATCTGCGTGGGTTTTCGCCGGGCACTCCGTTTTCCTCTCACAGTCCAAAAAAACATGCTGCTGCATAAGTAATTTGGCTTGCAGACTAAATTGTCCTCAGTGCCCGGTGATGGACTGGCGTCACATCATGGGTATATCCCAGCCTTGCGCCCTGTGTCTGCCGGGATAGACTCTGGATCACCGCGACCCTGTACAGGATTAAGCGGGTACTGATACTGAACTGATGAAGCGAGACTGGCGGCACAGTTCCGTGTGTCTGCTTATGTGTTCACGAGTGAAGCTGCTAAGCAACTGGAGCTGGACACCTGTGGAAAAGAAGCTCATGGCTCATCGGGTTTTTCCAGCTTAAATCAAAGGTCCATGTCTATGAAGTTAATGTCACTTGAGCATTCATTTGAACGAATTTATAAGTAAATGCTCTCGTAAAAATACATTCCTGAGTAAATCACTGGACCACACAGCTCTTCTGGAGAGTACTGCATTGAGGTGCTCAGAAAAATGCTTACTCATTGGTTTCACCATCGGTGGGAGGAAATCCACACATTTCAGTGAATAATTTTCAAAAATAAATACAAAAATTCCTGCAGCGAACTTGTTGTTGTGCTGCTAATCACGGGCTCATGCCGTGGGCCCTGTGAATATATTTCTGATGTCATGCACGTAATGAATTTGCAATCCACCAGCAATTTAACCAATCGGCTGGGTTACAGGAATGTGCCCTCCTTGTCTTGTATCCTACCTACGTCCATCTACGCGTCTTATAAATCTAGCCGGGGTTGGATTACGTGATGAATCACGATCGGGTGACGAGACAGACAGGGTGGGAGCGACTACTCGTACCGCACTCCTGGATGAAAAAAAAACATCCACACGTAGACGTTTCTGTTAACGCTATGGGTACTTTTTGCCAGTATACATATATAAGATTACAACAGGTTTTACCGTAACTGGCGATTATGCAGGTGTTAAGATCTAAACACCTGCATAATCGCATAATCGCCAGATACGGTAAAACCTGTTGTAATCTTATAGACGTTTCTGTGTTTGTGTCATCATCAGTAGCAGAGCAATGCTATGCAGGATCATGGGGGAATATAGCCTATGCTGGCAAATACAAGGCACAAAGCCGGACTTTACTCTGGAGGTCATGCAAGTCTATACAGAGCACCGGGGACAATTCAGTTGGGGCAATTAACCGAGGCAGCATTTCTTTGGACTGTGGGAGACAACCGAAGTACCCTGTGAAAACACACACGGACACGGGGGAGAACTTGCAAACTCGGCACAGAAATGCATCCGAGACAAGAGTTGAACTTGGGACCTTCGCTGTGAGTTAGTTGATTTACCCTTCCATTTCATACTTTGGTACGTTAGTCAGTTCAAATGTTTGTTTTGTCGCAGGAATCACGCATCTAGCGCTTGCAAGCTCACCGGGTACTTTCTGCTGTAACAATAATAAACATCTCTACTTCTTCGCACTGAGAGACAGCAGTGCCGTGAGCTTGAGAAACAGCACGAGTCGATCCCAAGGACTGACGCGTCGCGCCTGCCCCTGTGTCTGCGCATGGAAGGTGGGAGGAGGGCGAGTGGAGCCCGTGTCCCGTGAGCTGCGGCCAGGGCCTGCAGGCGCGCGAGGTGCTCTGCGCGCGCCACCTCGCCCCCTCCACCGCCGGCGACGACGGCGGTGACGGGAATGAGCGTCGTCAGACTGCCGCGAGATCCCACCAACGGCTGCTGCTGCCGGATCACGAGTGTGCGTTGCCCAAGCCCCACGCCGTGCGCCCGTGCGCCCAGCTGGACTGCCCACCTGCCTGGCACACGCAGGCCTGGCAGCAGGTGTGTGCCAGCGATTTATTTACGTTTGTCATCATCCATTGGATTTTCGTTTCGGTGATGTGTTTTCATCTTTATTACACGTGTTTCTGTTCAAGCTCAGATCTTTCCCTCGTTTATTTAAGTACATTTTTTGTTTATTGTTGAGGACAGTGTAATGGTTAGTGCAATGGACTTGCAGTTCAGAGGTCACCGGTTTGAATTCCCACCCAGGGAGTTGAAAGAATGGAGCAGTTTATTAAATCACTCTGACTGTCCACACCACACTCAGTCGATAGCCTGATCGCATGTGGTGGAGTAATAAGTGGATACTCCATCCTTCATATTGATGTTGACTTTCCCGGCTCGATTTTATGAGAATTGCTCTCAAGAGCTGTTCTTTCAGGATAGCCGTGGCGAGCATTCCTCCTCTCGCCTTCATGGCGTTTCGCCTCCCAGAGAAAAGACACGTTAGCGCATGCTACCCTGATGATGCCCCCTCTCTGGGAGGTGAAATGTCGTGAAGGAGAGAGGAGGCACGTTCGATACGACTATCGCAGAAGAAGTGTATTTGAAAATAATATTCACACAAACCTCTTCCATGATATGCAGTGTAAAAAATTAGGCCAAATAATATCTAAAGGAGTTCTTTACGGCTGCCTCGAGTGGTCGCCATTCCGCCAGCAGTGGAGTGAGCAAGCAATTACAGGGCTGCACCTTTGTCGATATATGAAATTTGCTGACATGATCAATGAGCAAGATCACTTATCCTGTAGAAGAGCGTAACTTGCTGCACTGGTTATATGGAGCAGGTTTTGTGCTATAAGCCAGCACTATTGAAATACCACTGAAGCCATTGCAGAATTGACCGAAATATTATGTCAAATTTAGTTTACGATTTTTGACTTTTTCTAATTTCTCAAATTTAATTTTTAGAAATAGTTATAAATCAATTAACAGTTGTTCTAGTACAAACTATAGTATCTGTCTAATCACGTTCTATTCTTTGACAATTGGTTAAAATAAATACAGAATATCTCCAGTCAAGTATGTTCTTGTTTAATATATTATTCTAAGTTACAATCATATAAATGTTGCTCAAAAATTAGGAATCGAAATCGGTAGTGACTTGCATACTTCACATATATTTAGTTTTTTTGTGACAGGTATGCTGTTTTTAAATGACTTTATTTCAATCCACAAGTGGTTGTAAAAGTATTGGTTTCATAAAGTTAATTTCCTTTTATGACTTGGGTTTTTTTCCACCAACTATTCATTATTCGCTGCCAGATTTTTGGGACGTATAACTTTAAAGCCCTTGTAACTGCATACTTCTTTTTCAGAATTCCGCTTGGCGACTATTATATATATGTAATAAAGGAAGTAATTGATATCAAATTAATAGGAATAGTAAAGTCAATTTCTTAATTGAAATATATATTTATTGTAATTTATATATTAAAACTTTACAACGTTAACAGTGCTATTGCTGGTATTTTGGTATTTTGGGCCATGATAAACGTGATAATCTCGTGCATATTAGTTATTCTCTTATGAATATACCAAACATATACATTATTATAAATCGGGCTTATTTGTCTTTTGTCGAACAGTATTGTCAAGCAATGATGTATGTTTTCACGGCTCGATGCATGATTGCTTCGAAAAGCTGCTCTCTCGGGACAGCCGCGTCGATCGCTCCCTCTCTTCTCCTCGCGACGTTTCGCCTCACACGTTAGAGGCATCCTCAGGCGCAGTATGTGTGTGTAGTGCCTGTTGTTCCTTTATATATGTGGGAACTATGTATGTGTCGAGTCATCGTTTGTTGTGTGGGGTCTACATCTGAATCACATTAACACTAATCTCCTTATCCTATCCACACCCCGGAACTGCGATAACCCCCTCCCTGCTTTGTCTGTGGCTAGTCCCCTAATTTGCATCTTATGAAAGAAACCTCTCACATACCTGGCGATCCCCCTCTGATGTCCACACCTAATAGTTCTATATCTGTGCATTACTGACTTCAATAACTGGCCTCCAGGCTTGGCTAAGCTTTATATTCATTTCTTGAATATAAAGTTCAGGATTGGCTGAGCTTTAGGATTGGCTGAGCTTTATCGCAGTTCCGGGGTGTGGATAGGATAAGGAGATTAGTGTTAAAAGTGATTCAGATGTAGACCCCACACAACAAAAGATGACTCGACACATACATAGTACCCACATATATAACGGAGTGACAGGCACTTCACACACAAACTGCACCTGAGGATGCCTCTAACGTGTGAGGCGAAACGTCGCGGGGAAAGGAGATGAAGCGATCGACGCGGCTGTCCCGAGAGAGCAGCTTTTCGAAGCAATCATCAGTATTGTCAAGAAAAGAAAAATGAAAGTCATCGAATCATGTGTTCTGAAATTTCAAGCACATTTTTACTACATTCCAACGCACGTTTTATGAACTGCGAGCTATGCTAACGTTGCAACCCGTTCACTTTGAGCTTTAGGTGCGGCACAAGGCAGTAACTATTGATGTATCGATGTAGGGTTTCGCGGCTCGATGAAAATCACTTTCAAGAGCTGATCTTTCGGGACAATCGTGTCAAGCTTTCCTTGTCTCTTCTCCGGGACAATCCCACCTTCCACATTAGAGGCAGTATCAGCTCTTCAGAACAGTTCTCAGTAAATATTATGAAAAATATTAATGAATAAAGTTTATTGTTGCTGCTCTGGTGCCATTCGTTGTTGACATTCCATTCTCTCTGCAGCACTGTGCAACGCTTTGTGACCCTCGGATGAAAAGCGCTCTAGAAATGCAATAATAATAATTACTAAATTAAAAAAAACCCCAACCCGAGCATGTGAGTGTTCGCCAGCGCGCCACGCATGAGTTCTAACGCCGTCTCATTTGGGCAGTGCTCTCGGACCTGTGGCCGGGGGTCGCGTACGCGGGTGGTGCTGTGCCGACAGCGACGGTCCGACGGGACTTTCCTACTCCTGCCGAAACCCTTCTGCCGAGAATATCCCCCTCCAGCGCACCGCCAGCCCTGTGCTCAGATAGATTGCGCCCCGCGATGGACCACTCGGCCGTGGCAGCAGGTGAGCAGCAACCACCACCCTTATTACAGAGAGAGAAAGAGAACGATGCATGCGTAAAAGAACGTTTGCGAACATCAGCGCAAACACATAGCTCTCGGTTATACAAGTTACACACAGCTACGATGAGCAGTTATGATTAGATCACCTCGATTAAAAATGATGCATGGTTAAAACTGCCCTGAAAAGAGGGAAATATTTTTAAAAGCTGATGTGTTATGTGCTGTGTGAAAAAGGAATAATAATCAGAACATCGCCTATTATAAATATTTTCCTTTAGCGTGTATAAATGATGCATGTGTGTTTTTATTTGTGCTCAAACCGCCACTGCTAATGCACTATCAAATTCCAATTCATATATTTAGTCATTGTGCTCTTTTAAAGCCACTGAATTGGGTTTAAAACGATCAGAATAAATCTAATCTCATGTCAGTGCCAGAAACCGCTTAGTCCTGTGTAGGGTCGCGGTGAGCAAGAGCTTATCCCGCAGACACAGGGCGCAAGGCAGTGATATACCCACGATGCGACGCTAGTCCATCACCGGGCACTGCGGGCAATTTAGTCTGCAAGCCAATTAATCTATGCAGCAGCATGTTTTTTGGACTGTGGGAGGAAACCGGAGTGCCCGGCGAAAACCCACGCGGACATGGGCAAAATATGCAAACTCTACACAGAAATGAGCACCCGAGCTGAGATTCGAACCCGGGACCTACTTGCTGTGAGGCGACAGCGCTATCCACTGGGCCACCGTGCCGCCCGGGGTACAAGGATGCAAAATGTTATAGACCACTAGTTTATATGAAATAACAGTTGTATAAATAATATATCTAATCAATGAACACCCTCCAACCAACGGAGGTTGGTGTGGGGAAGGGCATCTGGCAATAATCTGCTGCTCCACATACCCCACAGTTGTGAGGCAAGCGGTCAACCCGAGTCAACCTGGAAAGAGGCCGATAACACCGGCAGCACCAATAACAACACCACACAGGGAATAATCAAACTACAACCGGTCACATGGTGTCGTTGCTTATATGGCGATCGTTCATCTTAATAGCAACACCGATTTTTTTTAGACCGACCTCCATCTCAATTAGGACGATTCGTTTGGGACAATTGGACCGTGTTGTGTTATTTTAAGTTTTAAGCGTTATTTATAGCTCACGTGCTAAAAAAAAAGCCAGCTGTTATTTGTGCCGCGGGGCTCCATTTAACATGAACCATGTAAGGAAAGTGGGAAAAGTTACAGTAACATTAGCCTCTCAGTGGAGCAGAGAACTATATGGGCTCAGAGCTGATGTGATGTCAGATACGCCTTATAAAGGAACGAGTTACGATGGCACTAAAACACAAAAACACGTATAACGCTTACATTAAATGAATATGGTATGCGAGGCCAAATTTTGAACGTTTAAATATGCATAAAAACATTTAATAGATGGCATAAGATGTACCAAGAGACACACTTTCTTTACACGTTCATGCGTGTAAGACATACACGGAAATACACATGCGCTTGTTCATTTCCTCAATAATCGTTTTCATTTTATTTCTTATTCCTCAATCCTTTTACTTTTTGCATCCACCTCAAACTGCGTCCAGTGTCACCCCGTGCCTACCATTGCATGTGTTTAATTTAACTTGATAACCCCTGGTGACCTCGTGACACTCTACGCACGAATTTAAATGTCTTCCCTGTTCACCTCTGCGTGACCCCCTCTGTGCAGTGCTCGAGGAGCTGCGGAGTGGGGACCCAGTGGCGCACTGTCTCGTGTCAGACGCTGTCAGGCACCGGGGAGACGCTCACTCTTGATCCAGATGTCTGTCAGTCGCTGCCCAAACCTCTCTCGACCAAAGTTTGCAGCCCTCACCCTTGCACGAGTTAGTGCTGCACCTTGAGTCTTCACATGCAGGCAGATACTATGCAGATCTCAGCTTGGTGCAATGTTTATTTCACTATGATTATCTATATGTGATGGAGCAAGTGTTTTTGTGTGCACATGTCCGCGGTGAGGGTTCCGCGCTCGAATCCTGCGTAAGCTCACATTTTATCCGTGCAACAACCAAGGCTTCTATGTCTTATTTCAGTTCTACTGCCCCCTTAATGATGGCTAATGTTATGAAAATTTGGAGAGCCAGCAGCAATATTCCCAAGATGACATCAGGAATATATCCAGGTCAATGCAATCATGTCGTCAAGAGAACGTCATCAACAAAGACATCAAAGGAAATGTTACACGAATGAAAACAAGATCACCAGTAGGATGGGCACTTTGCTATTAATAATAATCATTTACAGTTCACTATTAATCCGCTGGTAGCTAAAGGTTTCCTAAACAATGAATTGGTCATAAGGGTTGTATGATGATAGTTCACCACACTTGTCAGTGATGTTAGCTTTGGAATGGAATCAAACTCAGGTTGTTAACGTCATTGCATGGTGTGCTAACCACTGCCATTGCTCCCCCTCAATAATTATATGTCAGCCTTTGCACCTTATGTAGATTTTCACATCATTAAAGGAAAGTGCAAGTCCAACAACATACGTGGGTATATATATGTAGCAGAGACTCATAGACTGCATATCTTTGACACATTTTTGAAGCATTTTCAAATTATAATGGTGTCACTAGGGTACATCTGATATACGTGATGAATGTCGACAGCAAAGCTACAGAGAAAAACATATGGAAACTACACTCTCCCCAGAATGTTCACAAATTCTGCACGTCTGCTGCAATTGCACTTTACAGCTGCACAGTGAGACACTCGTCCAACCTCAGAGGTCTCCTGGCAATGAACTTCAACGTAGAGCCTTTACAGATTTGCTGATCGTGTGCATTCATTCCACAAGGGCACAAGTTCAACCACAGGTTCAGGTGTAGTGGGTTGTGAGGACACTCCCGGCCAGGGATTGCACATGCCTTATCAATGTCACGGTGACACTTTGCAGGTAATATGGAAGCCAAATTTAGAGATGTAAATCAATTCTTATTTACACAGATGTTATCAAAATACAGTAAAACAGTCACCAGGACTGACATAGCATGGGAAATCCTTTAATCTTGCAGTGGGTTTACAAAGAACTTCCTTAGCAAACCTATATTTATCATTGTCATGGTTAAAGGTAGTGTTTTATATAAAGCACTTTTCTCGTTTTTACCCACATTTAACGCAATTTTTCATTAATTCATTATCAATACCCGCTTAATCCTGTACAGGGTCACGGGGGGGGGGAACATATCCTGGCCGACAGAGGTGGGAATACCCAGGGTATGGCGCCAGTACATCGTGGAATACAGTTTTGGTGGGGTCAGTTTACTCAGCAGGCCAATTAACATAGGCAGGAGCATGCCTTTGGCTGGTGGGAGCAAAACAGAGTACCCAGCAAAAACCCACGCGGACATGGGGTGGAAAACATCGCAAACTCCACACAGAAAGAACCTAAGCCAGGAATCGACCCAGGGACCTTTTTGCTATGAGGCAGCAGCACTACCCACTGCACCGCCATGCCGCCCTAACTCCATTATTGATATTCCTAACTCACTTTTGTTGGGTCTCGCGCAGATGGTAAAGGCAGGCAGACCAACGGGAAATCTGCCAAGAAGGCTCCGCAGATTGGGGCAGTGCACAAAGTGTACATCCAGTCGCGCTGGGATCGTCGGCTGCACTTTGACGTGGGTGGCCGTGCCTACTTGCACCCAAAGACGACGGTGGTCATCCGCTGCCCCGTGCGACACTTCGACAAGGCCCTCATTCGTTGGGAGCACGATGGTCTGCCCCTCGCCAACTCTTCTCGGATATTCCTCGGGCGTACTGGCACCTTGAAAGTCCGCCATCTGGAACCCAGTGACATCGGCGTTTACACGTGCGTGGCGGGACCTTCCCGGGAGCACTTCACCGTCAAGTTGATCGGCGTTGTCGGCAGCAGCAGCAGCGGTGGCACCAGCGTTGGGCTGAGCCAGGGGTTGCAAGGGGTCAGACAGAAAGGAGAACCGCCTGTCCTTACGGGCGCGGAGAAATTGAAACACAATGAAGCCTCGAGCTCCACCAACAAGGAGATGGACGTACATAAGGTGCACAAGCATATTAAAACAAACAAGTATGAATTTTACAGGGACGACGGAAGTCTGTATGACCGGATTGTTCTCCGAGTCCTCGAGAAAAAGCTGGAGGCGAAAACACAGCTCGCCTCCACGGAATCTTCTGACTCGGCAGATAAAGATTACTCGTACGACGATATCATTAACCTCGATGCTTCCAATCCCGTGACATACATTACTGAGGAAGACAAACTAGAGGGGCTTATCAAAAACATCACCCTCCGTCTCGAAGCACAGCATCAAATCGCTGCCTCTGCTCAACCAGCGAGGCATCTAATTGCGGAGAGCCCGACCCAGACGGCGAGCTCGAGAGCAACCAGAGTGTTTGAGCCGGTAAAGTGGGGAGTTAATGCTTACGATGCATCCACAGTGGTGCCCACAAAAAGCCCTCAGGGTCTCCTGGCAGAACCAAAGGCAACTGCTGAAGAGCCTACCAATCCGCTACATACAACTGAAGTGAATGATGTTTATCGAGTGACTCCCAGGCTTCCAAGTGCCCCATACGAGGCTCCAGCTATCTATAGTGAGCATCTACCGTTAAGTCTGCTGTCTCGCAAAGAGATCAGGGTGCAAGTGGGCCACCCGTTGCTCTTAAGCCATCGGCCCCAGGTCCTGACATTAAGCTGTAAAGCACACGGGCTCCCCACTCCTGTAATCACGTGGCTACGAGACAACGCACCCGTGGCCTTCAGCGGCAGGTAACTCTCATATAAATATTATGAAACACTCCTCATTTATTCATATTTGCGGTCATTTAAATATTGTATCTGTGTGTGTGTGTGTTTGTATGGGGAGCGGTGGAAAGATGGCTTGTGTGTGTGCACTGCAAACACAGCCGTGGTTCAGATCAGTGCCAAACGATATCAGAACTTGTCCCAGACCTCTCCTGCATTGACTTGAGACTTAATGAGTATTTGCTGCATTGTGTAAAGCTAACCACAGGAGTGGCAAAGTGGCCAGGTGTGGCAGTGTCAATACCACTCCTTGAACCCCATTATTGGCATTATTAGGTACTCCTTATTATCTCTTGCTTCGCCAGCCTATTAGGATACATGGAAGATCGTTGTTTTAGGGTGTGGGTGGATATAGGTGGTCAGGCAAGGCACTCGCTCCAATACAACCGGGTGATAGGGTGGAGAAGTCATAATATCTTGCCTGAGGTGGTTCGAATCCCACCTCGGACACCTCCCTGTGTGGAGTTTGTGTGTTCTCCCCCTGTTCTGCGTGGGTTTCCTCCAAGTTCTTCAGTTTCCAACCACGCAAAAAAATGCTAATTAAGTAATTGGAAAATGCGCGGCACACTACAAGCTGCGATGTTATTATTGTCCGGTGAGAACATTAATAGGTGCTCTCTAACAGCAATTGCCTCCACAACCACTGAGTATGAAGCAGGGAGTGTTTTTGTTGGTTGAGTTTGTGCTGTAGGTTTGGAACACAGGTGCACATACCCATGTTAATGTGCCTCTGTGTGGACAGACTTAACGTCAGCACCTGGAAGGCAAAGGCACCCAAACCTAGTGCTAGCCTCAAGGTGCGTTGCTAGCAAGATCGCCCAATAGTTATATCCCTGTTAATATAACGTAACTGATAGGCATCTGTCAATCCACTGCTGGATGGTGGCCTTCCCACACCGTCTAGGTCACGTATAAACATGGTCATTGAAAAGCAGCGTAGATCGAATAATTTCACATTTTTTAGCAACATTTCCAGCTTTATGAAATATTTCGCCGTCGTGGTAGTGGTGTCATGTCAGGTTTGCCAAAAAAGCAGGAAAAAAATCACGATAAAGGTTCGTGCCGAAAATAATATATCGAAAGGGGTTGAAGGGAACTTAATTAAAAACACACAAGATGTTTTTATCTAAATGAGATCTTGGCTACGGTGCCCATCACACTGGCCAGGGCTTATGCCGTTTAAGTGGTCAGGGATTAGAATAGCTCTTGTCAAAACAACAACTCGAGACCAGCATAGCCTACCAGGTTTGCCAGGTATCTTGTAATCCTAGACTAATGCAAGGCAAATACATGCATGAGTGAGGATTCCGTGGGCCGCTTACAAGCCTGTGTATTGATCCCTAGATCCAACAGATGCTTTCACCATCCTGGAAGGGACAGAACAGTTGCTTATGTACGAGAATCCAGACATTACAGTTGCTCCGCATCATCGTCGCTGGCCACGATGTATTATTCACCACTGGGTCAAGGTATCTGCCAGCCATTGGCATATTTTATGATGTTGCAATGTAAATATTTATCTTGCCCATTGCTTCATTTCCCCTGCAATGCCCTCTGTGGCGATTGTGTGTTGGTTGGCATTGCATGTGTGTTACGTGGCATTCTCAATGCATTGCAGTGTTCTGTCCGTCATATCCAGTGCGGTGATTTTTGGTTAATTGCAAAAGAAAAATTAGATGGGAAATAAATGGATCACGACCGGTGTTAGATTAACATTAAAACACGCATGACAAAGGCGTGCACGCAAACTGCGCTCCTTTTATACATTCATGGTCTTCCCACGTAGCCCAAAACAAGTCTAACTTTATTCAGCATCAGTACACACGCGATGGAGCGCAGTCTCGCTCCAAAGCAATTCAGATCATACCACACATGCCACACGCAATCTCATCGCTCCGCGTTTGGACAATAACCGGTTTGGAAAAGGGGTTTCGGTGCGTAATCATTTCCGAGACAAACGCTTTTGTCACCAGTAATGAATCGTGTGTCCGCGCGATCGCCTGCAGGGTGACGGCGCACTCCGACGGCTCTCTGCGCATCGAGCAGCCGTCGGAGTCCGACAGCGGACTCTACACCTGCCTGGCGACCAACCGCGTCGGCACCGACAGTGGATCGTCGCTCGTTACCATCACCGGTAGCTGGCGTTTATTCCTCTCGCTCTCTCGCTCTTCTCGCTGTCGGCAACGCTGCAGTCGCGGTGGGAAGTGCATCAAGGCCCGAGCAAATGGAAATTCCGTGATTTGAGCAGAAATGCATTTACGTAACCGTCAATATCGATGATTTTTATTTGGTTCTGCGTGTTGTTACATAACCTGGACGTTGCGTTTGTCTGCTGCGGGTTTGTGAGAGAAAATAATGTAAATGAAGTTAATTTTACATTAGTACCACTTTCTGGGGATATAAAAAAACAGTAATGGTTCCGTATATATAATTGCCCCCGCCATAGTAATGTGGTGTTGGCACCACTGGTTCAGGTTCATTGACAGTCAATGAGAACCTCCTAATTTTCTGAATATTTCAACAGGAAATCGCTCTCACTTTTGGCTTGATCACATTATGTGCTCATTATTAATAAATGCACACTTTGCACATAATATTAATATGGATGTTATTTCTGGAGAAAACTCAATGCATTAATTCTTCTTAACTACTTAATTACATTTTGCTTCCCTAATGCAATATATATATTTTTTTTAATGTCGACGTATAATATTTTAAGCTGTCGTCGTTTGTGACGGGTTTTAATCAACAGCAGACTCTCTGGTTAAAACCACGAGGGAGGTCATCAGTGATCTGACTTCAAGGTTCGTTGAGGTCAACGTTGGAGGCATGGTCCGGGTGCGGGCTGGCACAAATGTCACTCTGGGCTGCCACATGGACGGTGAGAGCTCTCGACCGTAAATCGCTGGTTGCTTTACGAGCACACAAAAGAGCACTCAGTGTTTGTTTGACTGTGAAGGATTTAGAATTGACTATGACCGTGACCACTTTTGTGAGCCTAATAAAAGCAAAATAATTCCATACGTGGCTTTTAATGAGAATATTTATGCAAGATATTTTTCAGAAAACGAAATGTTGCATTCCTTCACTTGTTCGTGTAAAATATGAGAAAGAATTACAGGTAGCATTCTGTTTTTGGTTTTGTATGTCATTGTAAAAAAGGACTCCTATGAAATTTTATGGTCAAGAGACGTTCCCAACACTGCAATGAAACAGGAACCTTTGACCACACTGGCACATGGGTCACCTCATAGATGGTGTATTGTCCAAAAGCACATTTTAAAGATACATACGTTCCAACTTCTAAAGGTCAGTAAGTTAGTTGCAAACTGTGCACCAGCTTCCATTTCTGTGTTTTTACAGCCTCCGAGAAAAGTGATATTTTGAGGTGGCATGAAGCACAGTTTTTGTCCATTTTTATGTTTTTAGGGGTGAAAAAATGCATGTAGATGTTCGTCTACCAAGTCACAGGTGTACCACAGTGTGAATGTTTGGAACAATCCCAACATGTTTCAATATGAATGGTTAAGAGATCGTCATGTTTTAAAGTTTGAATTTTTCTCTCCCTTCCACAATGTGAAATAAATGCTGATTAAAATAATAATAAAATTAATAACGCATGCAAATTCCACGCCTGGTCATTCATGAGACACGCACATGGAGGCTCGAAGAAACCGTAGAGAGGAGGGGGGAAGTCAGCCAGACGGTCATCCGGCGACAACCAGCCAGACACTGCTTTCTATGTGTTATGAGCCAATTACGCCCTGTGTTTCCGGGATAGGCTCTGGCTCACCGTGACCCTATATAGGATTAAGCGGTTTCAGATTACTGAAGGAGGTTTTTTTTTATTTGTGGGAGAAAACTGGAGGAAACCTACTCAGAACACGGGGAGGATACACAAACTCCACACAGAAAGCGCCGTGTGGCAGGAATCACACCGCCTCGGACAGGACTTTATTTTAGTGGGGCACGCGTGTTACTGCTGTGCCGCCCTTCGGCTGGTATGGGACTTTTACATTCACAGTAGCTCACAAACAATGGGCATAGGACAGAATCAGTCACAATTCATTACGCAGATGTGATATACTGATCACGCGATTATTCAATTCAGTTAAACATGTGAAATGGGTGCATCAGTCCCACACATTGGCAAGAGTAATTAGTCATAGTATTGCGACCTTGTAAACCTTTGGGTGAAAAGCATTTTAGAAATGTCAATTATTGATATTATTTCTGTAGCATTTAGCAAATAATGGGTCGTTGAGTATTTGTAATATATATAATGAAGTAAGTGTTTGTATATATGTATGTCCGTAATGAGGGTACTAGGCTCAACTTCTCCAAGGTTTTTATGTATTCATGTTTACTTCCCACGTATCAGAAAGATATCCAGGTCAAAGCAGTGACGTCAACAAAAAACGTCATCAACATGAGACGCCAGAAGAACGTGTTACATACTCGGAACAAAATCGCACATAGGTCGGGAACTCTGCTCGTCTCCCCAATAAACCACGGCGGAACGATTCTTTAGTCGGGGACAACCCCAACTTCCACAGGGTGTGGTATCGCCCCTGCCAAGTCAATGTGTGCGTGCGCAGAACTTATCCGTAAAACGCTGCCGCGTTTTGCGTCTTCCTGCAGGGCCGTCCACGGTCGAGGCTGCCTGGACCAGAGGTGGCGGAGACTCGCGGAGATTGTTGTCTTTTCTCGCCAACGGTTCGCTGGTTCTGGTGAACGTCACCGCGGCAGATGAAGGCGTCTACACGTGCATCGTCAGCAGCCCCTTTGGCTCGACCTTGGAGAGCACGACCCTCATCGTTCTCGGTGTGTACTTTTGTCACGTGATCATTCTCAGTGCCCACTTATCCCTGTGATGGGTCGCCGTGACCCGAAGCCTATCCAGGCATGCACACGGCGCAATGCAGGGCCATTCCCTAGATGGGACGCCAGTCCATCGCAATTTAGTCAGGCCAAATAACCTAGGCAGCAGCGTATATTTGGGAGGAAAACGATACGGGGGCACATTCAAAACTCCGCGAACAAAGGCACTCGACCAAAGGATCAAACCCAGGCCCTTATTGCTGTGAGGCGGTAACACTGCTCACCGTGCTACCATACTTCCTCCAGTGTGCACCCATATGCCACTATTTTTTTTATATCCTTGACTAAAACACGTTGGCCTAAACATTGTTTGTTGCACGCAGAAATACGTGAGAGATGTAATCAACTTTGAAAAGGGGTGAGCAGACCATTAGCTATGTAATGATTCCTTCGTTTGAGGATTATAATAGATTCTTACATTCTCAATCAAAGCATGAAAGTGTAAATGTAAGAAATGATAATATATGCTTTTTAAAAAATTGAGTGCAATTTATATGCTAATGATATATGGAGGCAGATAGTTTGAACAAATGTGAAGACATTAATTGGAACAACTGAAAAACAATACAACCAAGAAGTACCAGTGCAATGCATATACTTTCTGAGTGAATTAAACTGAAATATTAATTAGCGGGAATATCTGTTATTCATCTCGGGACATGCATGTCAAAATTTTACTGACTGTTACATATACTCTATGCTGTCAAAGTGTTGGTGTTGGGTGATTGATTACTTGTAACTCATTCTCTAAGTATCTAAATTATTATTATTTTCCGCTTACATTAAAGCCAAACGATGTTGCGATGTGCAGAGCCGCCGCGATTCCACCGCTACTCCACGGAGGTGGCTGCCGTGCTGTCCAGGACAGCGGAGCACGAGCATGCAGGGATGGTGTCACTCAGAGGCACCACCAGCCTCAATGTGCCCACTGGACACGACCTCGTAATTGGTGAGTGGCTACCCATCAACCATTTCTCTGCTCGGGGCCATATCTCTGCTGAGGGATTGTTTCGGACACTGGGTTGGGAGCTGGGTGGGGGAAAGGGTGGTTAGAGGGAAGGAGGAATCCATTTTAAGGGGTGGAAGTATTTGTGCCCATTTCACTTTATTTTGACACTTACCAGGAGTGGTTTGAATTGGCCAATGAGATGTCAGAGTATTTGCCTTGTTGGGGTGATGAAACCGATTGCCCCACATTACAATTGTATTTGAATCGATTCTATTTAAAGCAAATCTGTCGTAATCTGTTTTATCTAAATCGATTTGAAATGAAAAAAAACACAATGTTACTTTCCACTTGTATTTAACTTTCAAACGAGGTGTATGTGTTTTTAATTATGTTGTCATCCACCCTGCTGGGTGCCTGAGTAATGATTGTGTAAATTTACCGATTATGTATACGTACACGGAAGGAGTTAGACTCACATCGTAGATGCTGGACTTTATTTACATAAGTAACAAGCTAAGGGTAGCAGTACATCCTAGCTCCGAACACTTTCTTAACAATTGTGTGAACTGACAAAAGGTTTGTTGCAAATGGTAACCTTGTTGCATTCCAGAAAAATTGTAGGAAAGTCAAAGAGCTTCCAATCCCCTTGTCACTCAGCATCATGGTGGAGCTTTTACCCCTCGGGGTGCAATGTAAGACTGCAAATAACCCTGACCCAGCTCCATACGGTCAGCTGTTCACATTCAAGCGGACAAATAGTCGCTCAAAATTGGATTGAGCCAAAAGAGAAAGAGAAAATGCATTGCATGGCGAGGATCGCATTTCAGAATTGATGCCCTATAGAGTGCATCAGATTGTATCTCAACCGGTACATTTTTGTTTTCCCTAAGACTTCACATCCCACTTGTGCAATCTATCAAGCTGCTGGCCTGGCATGACCATGAGTAATGAACGGCACTTGAGTTCTAGATGAATCCCAGTGGTAAAGCTACCTTCCCAGTTGTTTGAATTTCTGCTGCAAGCTGCCCACATTGAAGGATAGCCTCGTTTGTTTATTTGGTTTTCAGACAAAGATGTCTAATGTAGCACAGAGAGGAAATATTCGTCCTTTTACCTCCACTTCTGGATGCCGATAAAATGCTTCGCTTAAGGCCATAAAACGGTTGCAAAGATCACACGCATATGTGCGGTCATCCGTGCTGTGTGGTGAGTACACATCGCGACCTAATTGTGTCCTACGGCACGTAATTTTTGCGTGTCCTAACCCAAAAACGTGATTTTATAGATCATATTGGTCACTTTGAAGTCTTCGTATTTTGAATGCAATTGCCCGCTTGAATATATACATCTATGTGTTGGTTCGCGGAACTAAAATCACAAAAGATTATTTTTTTAAAGGATAAGCAAAAAAAAAGGTATTAAGTGGTATATTTAATTTGATAATATTTTAGAAAGTATCATTCACAGTCGAGTCAATGCCGAATTCGGGTCTCCTCTGTAAAAACAACAGAGCACGTCTCAGTGGGCTCTCTCGCTGCTCTAAGTAAAGGTCACGAGCAGCTGATTAGCGTGCAGTGCTAATAGAATACGATATTATACAGGGCGTGCATTTCCAGCAGGAACAACTGCCTTGTTGAATTTAACATTAAACAGAAAATAAGCACACGCTGCTGGAACCCTTTGAATGTTATGTATTAAAAAAAAAGTCTTTTCAAATAAAAATTCCATTCAATGTAACAAGTTCCAGTGTTTAATGCACTCTTCAGAACGAATCCAGTTGTAATTTTTTTTGGTCACTTGCCAGTGAGATTTTATCAATGAAGAGTTAACGAGTACTATAGTAAGTTTTTTTAAAACTATTTATTATACTTTTTCGAAACTATTCTTGGAGAACTATTCATTATTTCCTATAGCAATATGACGTACCAGAACATATTCTATGAATGCCTATGGTAACGCTTTGATATGTCATGTGTTTAGAACATGGTGTTGCACTTTATGTGCTACTCACTTGTGCAGATTATTTCAATGCTGCACTTTTTCCCGAGCCTTGAAAGAAAACATGTTTATGCGATAATATTCAATTTCATAAAAGTTGATCTTGCGTTTTATCTTAAAGAATTTTCAATGTATAAAATCGAATAGAATTCGTATTTTTGCTGTTACTTTTCAGAAGCAAATCACATGCATTTAATAACACCAAATCGTAATATGTAGCTATTTAAAAACAAATAAACACGTCACTTCACAAACATATCCATTGCATTATATAAGCTGGCTGTCCATTCTCTTTAAAAGCTTTATATTGGCTGAGCCAACTGCAGAAATAGGTCACATTGTAAACATTTTGTTATGGTTTCGTAAAAATACTGCGTTTGTGCTTGATAGTGTGTGATTCCTCTGAAGGGAGTCTTTAATATGAAAATTTTTCTCATCTCATCTCATTATCTGAAACCGCTTAATCCTATATAGGGTCACGGTGAGCCGGAGCCTATCCTGGAAACACAGGGCGTAAGGCAGGAATACACCCGACGACGGGACGCCAGTCCATCGCCGGAAACATTTTAAATCTCCCAAAGATGTAAAATGTTTGCTTGCCAAGACTCAGCTATACCTGTGCAGCGCTTTGTGACCCTCGGGTAAAAGGCACTATAGAAATGCAAAATTTTATTATATTATTATAGAGGTATATTAGAGGATTAGCTTAACTGTGTAGAATTTTAATCACATACGCGAGCCTAATGCATGATGAACGAGGTGTTCCCTGGTGAGTGGGTGTATTTATTGCTGAAAACTAAGTGTGCATCACTCGTTTAGGATTGGATTAAGTCAGAATTTAAGTTATTTGTGAACTGGGTTCACGTCAAACACTATTAAACAATGGTATACAAATTTAAAATAACTGTACTTAAAATGATCATTATTTATCCAGGCAAGTCCCACATAGTTTTGTTCTTTGGTAGGATCATGCTTACAATTTTGAACCGATTTCTACGTAGTGCGTGTTAATGCTAGCATGAGTTGGCAAGCACTTATATGCTATGCCGTGAAGGATAGTATTTGCCTGCAAAGTTGCAGGTTGCTTTTTTTCTTATAAGGCATAGTTGTTCAAAATTGTGTTAAGTGTTTTCTCTGTTATAATTTGGCTGAGATTATTTTGAGAGGAGGCCTATTGTTTTGGAAGCTTTTTCGCAATGCCTTTATATCACTGACAAGCCAGCAAGTAAAACGTTGTCTCATTCCCATGTTGACCCTGTGACATCACTACAGATGCCAGGGTCAGTCTCAGTAAAAGCTCGTCTTTCTAGTTGTAAAGCTAGCAGCCCTATGAAGTGACTGGGATTATAACACGTAGGGTTTTGCAGTATATGTTATGACTGGTAATTGGCTTTTTGTTGAGGCCATGCAGTAATGACGTAATCACGTATTTTAAACCCAAAAATCAATTATGATCAGTGGATCAGTTTGGCCAAATTAGGATCACAGAGTCTTGCGGTAAGTCCTGTTCCAGTACAGTACCAACAGTCTCCCACTGACCATGGAAACAAGGGATCAGATTTCGTGTTTTTTGTAAGACAGAAGAGAGTGTTCCACAGCCATGCTGTGCAAGGAAATACAGAGGAGGCGAAATGTTCCATCATGCAGTGAGACATTTGGGTGCAGTACAGATGAGAGGAGTTATTATAGACAGCTGGGCAGGATTCGACAATGGTTAGTGTTTTGGGCTCGCAATGCAAAGGTCACCGGTTCAGTTCGTTTTCCTGGCGCGCCAGTTAGAACGATGGGGCAAGTCTTTCTTTTTATGATACCCGTTTCTCTACAACCAAAGTGTATGTTAGTCTAACCACAGTCGGTAAATCAGCAGGTTGTATTTAGTGGGGTAAAATAAAAGCACTGCCACCTCTTCTGCCTAGATGTCTGAACAGTGTGGAAGCATTGGACAAATACAACCCAGAGGGCATCTCTCTAATGGGAGACTCTTCCACCAGCAGTTGAGCGATCCTGTTACCAGCGAGAGGAGTTATCATGCAATCGACCAGACGACTGCATTGTGGATTCAGCACCTGTGTTTGTGGTTTTTCCGTATTTTTTCCCTGGGTGGCACAATGGTGCAGTGAGTAATGCTACTGCTTCACAGGTACCGTTTCTGTGTGGAACCTGAATATTTTCCCCTCATCTGTATGGGTTTTCACCAGGTGTTCCAGTCCGCCTCCCCTTTACTGAAGTCAAAAGACACGTTGCTGCCGAGGTTGTTAATTTGCCTGACCAAATTGTCCCCCAGTGCCTTGCGATAAACTGACGTTCCATCTTGGGTATGGTCCTGTCTCGTGCCCTGTGTCTGCCGGGATAGGCTGCGACTCACCGTAGCCCTCTCCAAGATTAAGCGAGTATTTATATTGATGACGATTTGTTTTCCCGCAGGTTGTCCGGTTGCAAGCAACACGAAGCCCAATGTGACGTGGTACCTGGGTAGCCAGCCCGTACAGAGCTTGCCTGGGCTCTCGTACCAGCTGCTGGCCGGGGAGCAGATCCTACGCTTGCATGGGGTTGTTGGGCCCTGGGATGGGCCTGTGCGCTGCGTGGCCCAGAACGAGGTGGGCTCGTTAACCGCCACGCTGCACATCACCGTTGGTGGTGAGTATTCATGTGTGGCTCTTACATACATCATCATCATCATCGATGTTAATGTTGTTGCCGATTTAAGTGGCCGCTATCCTGGTTGCCCCAGGTTGGCTCCTTGCCCCCCATTCACCCCTCACCCCCCTGGTGGGGACATTGGAGCAGAATTTTATGGCCAAATTGCCTTACTGACCCCAACGTCCTGTAGTTCACTAAAGAAGGCCCTACCAGGAGTGCTAGACTCCAGGTGACAACGCTCTGCGGTCCATTAGAATACGCCAACCCCTCTGCCACGATGAGTTTACAATCCATTGGGGGAGATCATCAGTGTCATCATGAATTGAGGAAATTATTATATGCATAATAAATGCATCTGTGAAATTCCTTTGCTACTTATACTGTACAAATGTGAGTGTGTATAATATAATATATTAGTATTATACACCAAGAACAATATTTGAGCGAAGCTATTATTTATCTTCATCTTATTGAAGCCCCAGAATGCGTGGCTCATTATCTTTGGCTGCTGTGATCCTTTCATGGATGCTGCCGTTGGGTCTTATTACAGAGGCATTTTGCAGTGTTTTAACAGTGTTCTTTTGGCATTGTTAAAACGACGTCCAAAAGTACATTAGTTATCATTTACAATATTTACTTATCCTATGGTTCATATAAACAACATTATTGCTGGCTTATACATTTTGGGCTCAGATCCCAAACTTTGTTTCTATCACTGGAGGGAACAGTTAACAAGCTCCTTTGACACTTAGGGGTTAGATTAAGAATAATTACTTTCAATATCAGCGGCATATCTGGGTTCACTCCCAGAATTGAGCTGGACGCCGGGGGAGCCTTCCCCTTGTTCGGCAAGCTGTGGAAACACTGGCGTGCAGTCCTGGCGCCTGCACTGCGTGCGAGACAACCTGGAGGAAGTGGACGTCTCCCTCTGCCAAGGCCTCCCGAAGCCGTCGGCCGCACCACAGCCCTGCAACCGCAGAGATTGTCCACCAAGGTGAGACGTTCCCTTCGATTAGAAATGCCTGTTCATGGAAAGTGATCAGTTACCTCACGGGTCAGAGTCACTCAACTAGAATGGCTGAGATGTTCATCTTTAGGTTTTTTCTAAACCAGATTTTTCACTGGCTCCTCCAGTATTGCCCTCCACATTTCAAAACAAGTGTTTGGATTGAGAATTTCCCTTAATTGCTGCTCTTTCAGGAAGCCGTGTCACGTATTACTTCTCTTTTCGTCACGATGTTTTGCCTCCTGCGTCGGAGGCATCATCTGAGGGGGGAGGCGAAACATCACGAAGGAGAGAGATGGAACGCTCGACATGGCTATCCCGAAAGAATAGCTATGGAGAGCAGTTCTCATACATCGAGCCGTGAAAACCTACCTAAGTACAAATATTCGGATTATTTTGCATCTGTTATAAATTCCCAGGTATAAAGGTGCTACCCGCTTCGATTAGCTACCATGTGTCTCCAGATTACTTCTGAAAAAGTGTGGTGGTCTTTATCTTGTTATGAAAAGGTATAAAGATAAACAATAAATTGCTTCGGTTAATTGTCCTGACTGAATTGCACCCGGTGCACTCCGATTTTGTATCTTGCTTACCCCTCCCTACTGAACAACTTTTAACCCGAGCTACGAATCACAACGATCCCTTCCAGCTCAAATAAAAACCGACTCGCTGACCGGCTGACGGACTGCGTTGCTTTCCAGCTGGACCGTCGGGGATTGGGGCGCGTGCTCACGTTCGTGTGGGGGCGGCACGCGGACGCGCCACGTCGCCTGCCAAACGCTGTCCGCGAACGGAGAGGTGACGGGGCCACCCGTGGAGCGGTGCGAGCACGACGCGGGCCCGCGGCCCGCCGAGGACGAAGCGTGCGCCACGCACCGGTGCCCTCGCTGGGTGGCGCTGGACTGGGGGCAGGTAGCACCCGCACCGCGACGCAGAGCGCACCGCCGACAAGTCCGCAGATGAAAGAGATCCATTCGCAGTGTGTCAGGCGTGGCGCGGCGCTCATTTACTGTCGAAGAGAGATCGACTCAGAGACGCGAGGAAATCGCAAAGAGGTGGGGGGCAGATGGCCGTGCGGTCAGCTGGCATCAACCCGCCAGACAACGCGTCCTATATATTATATTATTTGCCAATTGTGATATTATCAGCCGATTTATGAGTGTTTTTTAGTTGTGAGAGGAAGCTGGAGAACCCAGAGGAAAATCACATAGAACAGGGGGAGAAACACACTGGCAGGACTTTCTTTCTGTGAGGTGCAGATGTTATCACTGCGTAGGCACCGTGCTGGGAATGGTATACGAGTACAACCGTTCATGTAGCGACAGTTTATATTGTTCATGGCTTTGTTATTGTACATTTCTCTCCAGAAAATATTCCAACTTCCTCTTCTGCAGCGATGGCCCGCGCGCAAAACGAATTAGACCGTCGCGTAAGTTTTCCGTTATGGGGCGGCGCTAATGACAGGCGATGTGGAGCTGCGTTCGAGTCTCTGCGCCAGCTTCACGTCCACTGAAGGGCGTGCGGCTCTGCTGATTTCTCGACAGTGCACCGGACGCTGTGTGGCATGGCTGACTGGGACCAAGCATCGCCGCGTCTCGTGCCGCTCTTCAAACGGGAACCTCGTGCCCGACAGTGCCTGTGACAAATCCGCCAGGTGACGCATGCCTTGCCGTTAATGCTCCAGCAGGCTTGGAATAGAGGAGGAACGCATATGCAGGGAGTGTTGTTCAACCGTGTTGTGGGGAGCGGTGGCCCAGCGGTTAGAGCGCTGGGCTACGAACCCAGCGACCCGAGTTCGAATCCCGCTCACGGCCAATACCAGTGACTATTTCT
>JAZEWT010000001.1:16630151-16640801 GCA_036362905.1 Mordacia mordax
CTAGCTCTTTCCAAGCTCACAATCCTGAGCTTCTGACGGGACTTAAACCGAGTGAATATGCTTTTCCCATTGTGTTGTGTAGCTCTCGACTATGTCTCTGGTTTGTTGGGAATGCTGAACAACACGCAGAGCCAAACAACACGTGGTAGAAACCCAAAAACACATAGGAGAACTGCGGTAAATTGAATCTGCTTGCGCAATTACATTTTTATTTTATAACATCACCCACTGTTATGAGTTTCCACTCGGTACACTTGCAGGATAATTGCCACGTTTCAGATAGAGACATTTCGCCACACGTGCTGATGTCCTGGCTGGTCGCAGAAGGGGCAGGCGGTGGGGGCTGAGAGGAAGCGAGCCTGCTGCTGCTGCTGCTGCTGTTAAGTCGAGATCCCTCGTGGTTGTTGCAACGTTTTGAGAAATGCGAACTTCACGTCGCTGCGCGCGCGTACGTTTGTATGGGCGAGCAGCGGCGCAGTGGATAGCGCGCTGCTCTACAATCCTGGCGACTGATTCCCGCTCATGGCCGATACCGGTGACGAATATCTGTCACTCCTCGAGGTCGATTCAGCCTCAAATGAGTACCTCGTGCAGTATGTGAACTTTGCCACTGGGGAAACACAGGCGGTCGGGCGTGGTGCTGGTCACCCACCTCCTTATGTGCCGTGTCGACCTGCATAGGTGCTCGCTAATGGCGCTTGACACTTCAGTCAGGCTATACGGTGGATCTTTGTCTTGTCTCGCTGTCAGGCCGGCGCTGAGCCAGAACTGCAGTGCGGAGGCCTGCTCAGGACAGTGGCGCCCGGCCGTGTGGAGCGAGTGCACGGCCACCTGTGGCAGCCATGGCTTCCAGTCTCGCCGCCTGGAGTGTGTCGGAGCGACGGCCAATGTCGTCGCCACCGCCGCCGCTGCTCTTGGCGGCGGCGGCGGCGGCGGCGGCGGGGAGCATTCGTGCGCTTGGCAGCCCAAGCCCATCACTTGGCAGCGTTGCAACATCATCCCTTGCGAAAAAGGTGCCAAGCCGGAGTGCAACTTTATGCACACTCCACGTTGTTATCGCACCGGGAAAATTAGTGGACTTTTTTCTTTGGGGGGTGAGGTGCTAGCGCAAGTGAGTTTTGTTTTAGAGTGCGCGTATTGTATGCGTGCAATGTGGTGACCTTTGCAGGTCACGGGATATTAAAGAATAAAACTATTCCCTTCGCTTGCATATATTATCTCGCGCTCCAGTGGGAAGGAGTGTGTCTGTGTGTATTTGTACATATTATCCGTTTAATAATCGCACTTGTGGGCATTCAGGTATGTGCCCATCTGTAAGTGCGCATGCGTGGATTGGTTGCAACGTGGTTAGAGACCACAAGCTGATTCATAGCTAAACTCTACATCAGTAACGAATATTTAAAGAGGTCCTGGGCCTCCCCTAAGTTTACTTAGCCTAAAATGTGCACCAAGTGCGGTATGCAAATATCAGCATGGGGGAGGTGCTTGTTAACAGCACTCGCCCCAGCAGTCTGTACAGGCTACGGGGAGAATCTTGTGGGTACATGAAGCTGACGCCTATGCTGTGTTGTTTATATTTCCTCAATTTTCAGGTGAATGTAAAGACACAACCAGGTACTGTCACCTGGTGAAGCGGCTCAAACTTTGCCAGCTGATGATGTACAAGTTGCGCTGCTGTGAATCCTGCAAGGATTTGTAAAAAAAAAGACAAGAAATACACGGAGAAAGGAAAAAAAATCGCTGCCTAAAAATGGGTTGAAATGCAGGGGAGGAACAAATAATTGCAGTCATGAGACTATAAAACATGAAAGGACACATGTGAATTCTTTCGAAGAGTTATAGCACCTTTGGAAATTCTTATTATTACAAACAGACCTGTGTGTGGAGAGACTCGAAATGTTTTTCAAAGAAAAAAAAGTGACGTGGATAGCCATGCCTCCTGAGATTGTCTCTGTGGTGTTGTGAGGCAGATCGTGATCGTGTTTTCCAAGGCACAACTTGTTTGGTGGGTGCAAGGTTTTTTTTTTCTTTTTAAATAGTTTTTTTTTCGTTTCTTACCGCTGCAACGGAATGAAATAACGATTTCCTGGAAACAATCAACATGGCTGTAGATATCAGAATACGACTGTAAATAGCTGAAGCTTATATTTCAAGAACGTTGTTTTTAATCCAAGAAATGTGACAGTCGAAATAACGTGTTCACGGACCCTAGTGCAACGAAAGAAAAATGAAAATTACCGTAGGAAAATCAATTTCGATATTTTTGTCAGCGTGCTGTTTTGAAACTAACATGACATTTCTCCTCAGTGTGTTTTTTCACTCGTATTTTAAAGATGCATATTTCTTGTCAATTGACCTAAACGATGTGGGGTTTTTTTTTTGTGTCACCTGATGTTGCTAAAAATTCAACATGTTCGGTAGGAGTAATACAGTATTCACTGAGCTTAAAAAATAATACTTTTATTACCTTACACGGTTGTAATGTTCACATTTATTTTTAAATGAAAGCAGTATTATACAAAGATAAATATATATAAATTAACATAAAATAACAACAAATGAAACGTTAAGATGAACAAAGGAAATACCGCAATGAGATTAGCAGGCATAGCTTTTCTTTATTTTCCATAGGTTAATAATGCTTCATACCTGCTCTTTAATCTATTTGTAATTTCAATACAAGGTATTTTAACGACAGCATTTGTACATAATTTATGAACTACATTTGTTTTTTTTTATTAAAGTGCAATAAATATGGTTGTATAATATGTCACGGTAAAGAAATGTGTGGATTTTTTTTCCCATTGAGTCTCACAGCGCTTGCTACCAAAACTATTCTGCTTCGAGAGCACTTAGGGCTCACTGTGCTACACAAACGGTTTTTTTTTTTAATGTACGTTTAAGTTCGCGAATTGCTTCTTTCTTATTATTGTAACGTGTTGCATGCAATAATAATAATATTTGCATTTCTAAAACGCCTTTCACCCGAGGGTCACAAAGCGCTGCAATAGTCTGTCAGAAGTTTTACCCAGTCCAATTTACATTTTAGATATACACGCAGTTACGTTACTAGAATAAGTGAAATGAACAATTTCTTAACGATGCAAACTTTTTAATGACAGCCTGAATAATCCAAAGTTTGACACAACTAACAGTCAATTGAAATCAGTCACATTGTTGACCAGTTTTTGTTTCTAAGAATAAATAACTTAACAACTTGCCATATTTATGTATACTGTACACTCTTTTCTGCTCTCTATAATATGACGTGTCCTGTGCACGATTGTGTTTCTGTGTTTTAATTACCGTAATTAATCACATACATAATGTCTGGAAGTGTATCACAATATGTGAAAAGTGTTTTAATAAATCTAGAGCATTGTAGACTTACCCCTTGTATGGTTTATGTTGTTTATCAGTTTTTATTTTGTTTATCATGGTCGATGTCCAATTTGCCACTTTCTACGGTGCTGTGAGATCTTTGCCAGAAAAATCAGTTCTTGGGGTAAATTGATTTCCCACTCAAATGGGGCATTGAGACGGTGCCCATCTAACGTTTATAGCTCTGAGTCAGTGGTGGAAATTCTACATTCCCATGACAGGGGGAGTTTATCCACCGGAAGAGCTCGCTTGATTTCCCCACATGGGGATACTCATTTTTTCTTGCCTGAGGAGTGATGGGCTAAGTTCACCCCGGACCAGGTTTACATCCATACCATTGTGATGTTGTGCCACCCACTCTGTTGGTGCGCTCCATCATACCGTGGCATTAAAGGATAAACATTAAACGACAATGTATTTGGGGGGGGGGGGGGGTGCTGCTTCATCATCCATGAAGAAGGACCATTGCCCAAAACCTTGCCTATTCCATATATTTTCCTTTTAAGGCAGTATTATTGGCGAATGTGCTGAGTTCTTTATGTGCATACAACACAGACAACTTAGAATTGCCAGTTAACATCTCCACCAACAATGTATTGATGGTAGAGTTCCTGCCCTGGTGCAATGGTTATCACCCTCGACATGCAATCCAGAAATCGATTTACTGGCATGGCAGTTGAAAAGAATTGACACATCCTAAACCATGCCAGCCCCCTCCATTCGACCCAGCAGTGTACATGAAAACACCACCATTAGCCGATAGTCACCTATCGTGGGGAAATGTGTGGAGAGCTGTCACCTCTGCCAAAGTGTCTAGTCCACTTGGAATAGTAGGCCAAATACCCTGTAGAGGTGTTATCTGATCTCCCTCTGGTAGAGGCTCGTTCACCGCCAGCAGAGTGATCAAGACATTTCAAGGATGTACCTTTACCTTGGTTTAGTAGATAAGCTGTTTGAGCTAAACGGTCCAGAGGATGGGCCCTTAACTCTACAAATGTGAAATATTCGTCAGTGGCTCAGGGGCCAACAATTGAGATTAGCACTGCCCACTACAGTCTAGAACATGGGGACACTGACCGACTCTGTAAAGTTAATACTTGTTGAATCATGTTAGTCCTCTGTAATGAAGGACAACGCTAATGCCACACATTACAGTTGACCTATCCCTGTAACATTGCTGTTAAGCCCATGTGAGAGCACATCCTCAGAGGATATGGAATAATGAGATCAGGTCGAGTACAGATCTTGGATGCTTTGTTGCCATTGCCAGATCGTGAGGGCTAATGACGTCTTATAACGACTTTCATCCAGCACTGAAAAAATCACGGTGGACGATGAGGGAAATGTACTGATGTAGGTTTTCTGGTCTCGATACATGATGCTTGCTTCCGATAGCTGATCTTTCAAGATAGCTGCGCCGATCCTCTCTACTTCGCAACGTTTTGCCTCCCATCCTAGAGGCTTCCTCCGTCACAGGACGCCTGAGGACACGGCCATCCCGAAAGAGCAGGTCTTGAAAACAATCATGATGAGAGACAGGTCGAACTTGTTCGTGTGTGTAATTGTTCAATTGACAACACCGAGTATTACTATATATGCACCCATAAAATTGAGATACACCGTGGGTAAGCACGTAAAACACACCTATACATGTTTTAAACATCACAAGGTAGTTTGAAAAGTCATTAGCAGAAGCATTTACAATTCCAATGAAATGACTGCGTCGTTTAAATTCTCATCATTTGCTGCAGTATTTAGCCCTGCGTTCTCTCTGGAACCTTTTGACAGTATTGCTGTAACGGACGTTTGTTGACGTTTTCAACAAGAGCGGTAAGAGATGGCTTCGCGTGGTGAGAAATGCCTGTGTTTTCACAGCTGCCGAGCCAGCGATCGGACAGGGTTGCCCTTCACGTTATGACAGTGAGCCACTTTCTCCTGAGCCCTCAAATGCGACACGCAACTCTTGCTCCATACCAAAGATTAACCCCCTCGATAAATTGTAATATACTGTGCTAAATTATTAAATTCACATGTCACTCGCCATTTATATTTAATCAGTTGCTTGCTTTTTACGCGATTCTACCAAAAGGCCAAAATGTATAATGCAAAACACAAACATAGCATATTTATTTAACTGCAAGCTAAGCACGACTGCTCAGAATTCTAAAAATGAGGGTTGATAATTGGATTTAAGTACCAGAAAAAATGGCTAATTACATTATTGCTTATTCACTAAGGACAATCGGGACAGTGGCTGCAGTACACATATTTATAAGAACATTCTTACATGTTGTAGTCAATGAAACCATTTTAACAAACCCATTCGTTGTTCTTTTCATTGTAAAAAAAAATCGATGAATATTTTACTTTGAAACTTGCATTGATTTTTCGCCGACCAAATGGTTCATGTATAACCTGCTCGATTAACTTTTATCGAGGAGTCAACCGTTTGAAATCATTGGACCAAAGCGCAAACACTTAATTTTATTTTTTTCCCTAAGATTTCTGAGAACAGACTTTTCTTGGCCACGTCTCAACAACTTCTTCTCTCGGCCAGAGCAAAGAGATCAGAAGGTAAGTGAGTTTGGCTCTTTCTAACCACGCTCTGTCAAATCAAATTGCCTGAATTAGATTAGTATCAATTTCTAATTGTAACTTCCACATGGTCTCCCTGTTCACATTTTGTCAAATTCATAACCTCCCTGAAAGTAGAGTAGACGGTTTGATATTTTCTTTTCAAAACCCATGGCAAAACGCCCTAAGAGGTATAATTATCTATGCGAAATTCCTTTGTAAATGTAAGGCACTGGTATGATGACAGTAGCTTTAATGTTGGTAATCATCTAAACTTAACCCGCAATGCAATAATCTAAAAACACCTGCAATCGTATAAATAAAATATAAAGTTTTAAACTTTAGTCAACGTCAGCCAAGCTCAATCAACTGCTAGATGAATGCCTACCCAAGCCACTGCCACGACCACCTCTCATGATCCTGGTTAATTAGTCTTCTTCTTAGTATGGCTGAAGTTCTGTACCGCAAAAACAAATAAAACTTTACATTGAAGCAATTGTTACACTATTATATTTTGTGAATCAGGCATTGAGTCATTACACGAATCATGGTCTGCCTTGGGTCATCACAATCGCACACCAGATCATATTTAAATTGTGAAGTACAGTATGTTAAGGGCTTTGCACTGCACCCAGGTATCGCAATAAGAGTGCGGTGTCGATGACACAACGGTATCACGCGCCCTTGCAGGTGTACGTTGAAAAAGCCCCATAAGCTTGTCGACAGCACAGACAATAGCGTGCGTTCGATATGCTTTGCACGCTAACTCATTAAAAAGCTTCTTCTTCGAGCTAAACGTCGTATTTTATAGCTGCGGAGAATGCTGCTGTTGGAGCATCTCTGTAAGTCTTATGTTGTGCTACCCGTGGCTTTTGCGCCATAAATTGTCGTTGTTTGCTTGCTTTGTGGGGATGCTGTTGCGGCGTAATGGTTATCGTGCTGCATTCGCAATCTGGATGGAGCTCGCTGGTTTGTTCTGCTGGTAGAGCAGTCGGAACTTCAATGAAAGTTTCTTGAACTCCCCCGCTCCTCCCCTGGGTGATCTGTCTACTCAGCAGTGTGTATAGGTGCTTCACCGTCACTCACAGAAGCTATTCAATTGCTCAATTAGCCACTAAACGGCTCGATAGGCCAGTAAGCGGATCAATGGGCCACTGAGCACCCCAATAGGCCACTGAGTGACTCAATGGACCACTCAGTGACTCAATGTGCCACAGATCGGCTCAAAAGTATACAGAGGGGCTCAATTGGCTACAGAGTGGCTCCGTTGGGCACAGAGCGACTGAATGGTCCACATATTAACTGAATGGGCCACAATGGCTCAATGGGCTGCAGAGAGAATAAATGGGCTACAGAGTGGCTCAATTGGCCACATAGTGGCTAAATCGGTCAGTGAGTGGATAATGGGCTACTCAGTGGCTCAGTGGGCTACAGAGGGGCTCAATGGGCTGCAGAGTGGCTGAATGGGGGAAAATTAGCTCAATGGGCCACTGAACGGCTCAATAGGCCACTGAGCGGCTCAATTGACGACTGAGTGGCTAAATGGGCCCCAGAGCAGCTCACTGGACCATAAAATGGATCAATGGCCCACACAGTAGCTCAATTTGTCACTGAATCGCTCAATAGGTCACTAGGTACAACGATGCTCTGTCGAGTGGCTCAATAGGCCACAGACCGGCTAAATAAGCCAGTGAGTGGACCAATGGGCCTCAGAGTGGCTGAATGGGCTACAAATCTGCTGAATGGGCTACAGAGTGGCTGAATGGGCCACACATTAGCTCAATGGACCACTGCACGGCTCAATTGGCCACTAAGTGGATTAATGGACCACAGAGCAGCTCAATTGTCAACAACATTAACTCAATGGGCCACAGAACAGCTCAATGGGCAACTGAGCAGGTAAATGTGCTACAGAGTGGCTCAATCGGCAACAGAGCAGCTCAATGAGTCACAGAGCGACTCAAGGGGCAACATATTAGCTCAATTGGCCACACATTAGTTCAATAGGCCACTGAGCGAATCAATGTGCCATAGAGTGGCTCAAATGGCCACATATTAGCTCACTGGGCCACTGAACGGCTCAATAGGTCACTGCGTGGATCAATGGGTCATAAAGTTGAAAGTTAGACCATAATTTACATGTCCTGCAACGATGTGTATATTAAAAAAAACCCCAAAAATGCTATTGTTGCTGATTTTCCGTTATATTGGCGTTGTTGATGTGCCCTTCTCTTCGCAGCTTTGTGCAGCGCTTTGTGACCCTCGGGTGAAAAGCGCTCTATAAATACAAATATTATTATTATTATAAAGCGGCTCAACGTTATTGAATTGTGTGTTGTTTGTACGTGTTGACCACTGCCAATCCAAGCATCGCCAAATACGCGGATACTGCATATTATAGCGGATAAAAATACCATGTAGAGATACATAGATTACATTTTAGAGACGTAACAAGTAAACATATATTATAAACCATACGCAGATTAAATCCAAACTGTTTAGAATAAATTAATGAGCTTGAGAAGAACGGACGATGACCAATGTGCAAGAATAAGTGCTTTTCTGTATGGAGCTTGTGTGTTCTCCCCTTGCTCTGCGTGGGTTTCCTCCTTGTTCTCCGGTTTCCTCCCACACCTAAAAAACACACTTATTAATTAGTTGGCCGATAGCATCATAATATAGCGCAGTATCTGGCAAATGTTGGCATCTGGCATGAATGCATGGATGCCAATCCCTCTCGTCCTTGTGGTATCCTCACTACACTTCTATAATGATGTAAGGGCGTCTGCTAATAAATAATTAATAATAATACAGGATCGTGTCAAATGGCCGCAGTTTGGGGAGGCCTTCATCCAGCAGTGGTTTGACCGTACCTAATAATGGTAGAAATGAGACTGTCCTGGTCTCTTCTGTTTAAACCTCATTTAATAAAATAAATGTGAATCTTGATGCCATCAAATAAATGCCTGAACATACTGATGAAGGTTATCCCGAAAGAACAGCTTTTAAAGCAATCATCAATGTCATGTACACTTGTAACGTATTAGTGTAAAACACATTTCATTTTAAATGCAGTCGGCAGCGGGTCAGTGTAGAGGTGTGACAGTTCAGCACTTGATCGAGAAACATTCGTTGTTAAGCTTATTGTTGCTGATTTTCTGTTCTGGTGCCATTGTTGACGTGCCGTTCTCTCCGCAGCTCTGTGCGGCGCTATGTGACCCTCGGGTAAAAAACGCTCGAAAAATACAATTATTATTCTTTTGGAATTGCCGTGGTCAAACGTTTCTCCTCTCCATCACGACGTTTCACCTAAAACGTTGAAGACGCATTTGCAGCAGTCCAGAAGATGCCTCTCTTGAGAGCAACTCTTTAACAGCAATTCTTATGCATCGAGCCATGAAAACCGACATCAATGTACCACAGCTGGTCGATCGGCAAGTCGAGTGTGGTGGGTTGTTGTCGGGACACTCTGACTTCTTCCGAGACGTCTGGTCAAATTGGAAGGGTCATTCAAATTTTCTTCACAGGGTTCTTCCGCCAGCGGTGACGTAAGTATCAATTCCAGGGCTGCACCTTTACCGTATTTAACTTACTTTTGAAGTAAGCTACTGACAAGCCCAACCACACAGACGGGGCACCATTGGCCGCTGGGACATGAGTGCTTTCCTGGCAGCACTCTCATGAGTGCTTAACGCGAGCACTGTTCTCAATGTCAGCGTTCGTGCTTTCACAGGCGAGAGGTCGGACAGGTTGCTGACTTGCTCAGTTTCACTCGACATGGGTTGCGTTCAGCAAAGCAGCGAGGACTCACCCAAAATACCCAAAAGCGGCAGATGTATGAACAGCTGAAAGGTTTTTTTTTTCATTTATGTGGCAACACTCCGCTGTGATTTCTAGATTTTCCTTTCGCTTGGAAACAATCGCAATGGCTGAAATGCTTGGAGCTTTGTTTTTCATTTCTGCATCCTATGGATTTATTACAGCAGTGCATCAGCTATTTCTGCTGTTGAGAGCATGCTTCCAGGTAGAGAAATGAATGTTGGTGCCTAGAACGTCTCTCTAGGATCTCCCTTGCCACACAAAAATTCTGATTTACTCTTTCTAAACTAAGTATTTTATTTACCCTGCAGTGTTTTTATATATGTATAGAGTACTGTACTGTTTAAATACAAAATAGCCTCTGACCAAAGTACCCAAAATGCATCTGATCACGTCAAATCTATAGATGGTGCTTTCCACCATGATTAGCAGGTGTTTTCGATATTGGGATATGCTATGGAACAGCAGAGAGCACGGCACCAAAAAAACACGATTGTACTGTACTTCCATAACCACACCTCTATGCTCCCCCCACCTACACCGACCCACATTGACCAGCATGGTGAAGTATGCTTAAATAATCCCACATCCTGCACTCTGTAGGAGGATCTTCATGAGCAGTGGATTTATAGAGCTTGCATTCTATTTTATGATTAGAAACATACGTTTGGGCTTAATTTCTGTTTGGGCTGACTTGAAGTAAGCATTAGTAGTATAAGGCACTGCCACTAGAGTGTCAGCAATCCATAATAATGCCATATTATTTTGCCATATGCTATTATAATCTACGGCGATGGACTGGCGTCCCATCGTCGGTATATCCTTGCCTTGCGCCCTGTGTCTGCCGGGATAGGCTCCGGCTTCACCGTGACCCTG
>JAZEWT010000001.1:16648277-16658997 GCA_036362905.1 Mordacia mordax
CCACCGCGCCGCCCCATGATCAAGGTGTTTTTCCCAATTTTTATTGGGGTATGCCATTACCACGGATCATTCTTTTGCACTTTTTCCTGTCGTTTGCATCCTCTCTCATTAAAACTGTCTGCTTAACATAATCTCCCACAGTCTGTGTCCACGTTTTGATGGGCAGTCCTACCTCTACCAACTTTTCCTCCTTCAACTTAAAAATCTCATGCAAACTTTGACTCGATTATTATCTTGTTTAATATCAACATGACCTACCCATCTCAATCTACTCTTTCTTAACACATCCGTTAGTTTCTCTCTCCCTGCATGCTCTGTTAATTCCCCACTAGTTTTTTAAATCTCATACTGTAGATAATATAGCATGACACTTGCTGAAGTGTTCTTGTCATTAGTCACAATGTTAATGAAGAGAAAGGGCTCAGTAAAGGGGACATTGCCAGATCTGTTTTTCTTGGAATTGCCTTTGTCTCCTAACGTAACACTGCATGTTAATTTATTTTCAGGGTTTCTACAATTAAATGCGCTCATTTAGTTGGTTTAAGGTATTAAGGCAAGTCTCTTTTTTAAATAAACATTAGCACACAGTTGTTTTACTGCATTTTGACGGTTCAAATAATTACAGGCTTAACTAGGATTCCATTATTTATACTGATTTTATACAAAACATGGTAAAATTTTATTTCATGACAATTTATTTATTCCCAGCAAATGTGTTGATATGGATAATTCATTTCAATGTGGGGGCTCGCGGTGGCGGAGTGAGCAACGCTGTCACCTCATAACAAGAAAGCCCCGGGTTGGGTTCCTGACTCGGCTGTGTTTCTGTATGGAGTTTGCGTGTTCTGCCCATGGATTTTCGCAGGGCAGTTTGGTTTCCTCCCACCGTCCAACGACACTCTGAGGTCTGCGTTAAATTGGCCTGCTCAGTAAATTGCCCCCAAAAAGTGTCCTGCGATGTAATGACGTCACATCCTCGGTATAGCTCCGCCTTGCGCCTTGTCTGTTGGGATAGACCCCAGCCCCCCGCGACCCTGTACATGATTAGATGTGCAGAGTTAAGAAATAAGGGGGGGAGGGGGCATCGCTAATTATCAGCTTTCTTATCTCGTCATGCGGTGTCTCGTGGTGTCTCGTGATATGGTGACTCAATAGCTTTCCATCCTCATGCGGTGTCTCGTGATGTGGTGACGATGCATGGGGTTAATGATTGACCAACGAGCGGTGCGTGACACCCTCACGATGATGGGGGGTTATAAGGAGCACGGGGTGGAGGGGCGAGAGAGTTCTCCGGGGGAATTGAAAGGAAGAAGGACTGTAAGGGGTAGGAGTCAATGTGCGGCGATTACCCCGGCCGTTATATATTGCGTTAATAAAGCATCGAAAACCAAGAAGTCTCTGCTCATCTGTGGTCGCTGGCTGATCTATTGCGGAGTGAATGCTGATACTCGCCGTGGTGTTGCCACTGTAAGCCGTTACAAGCCAGGAGTCACGGCCGTTGTCACAAATGTATTCTCTTAGTGAACTGAACATTACACGGTGATGCGTGACAACATTTTGCAAGGTCAACGTTACGTCTGCAGCCCTGTACTTGTAACCATTGGCAATTTTAACACAAAATTACCATCATTTACGCTGAGGGTACATCTTGAAAGCTGCACGTCTCTACAATTATTGGACTTCTGGATCTTCTGTCAAATGTACGTGCAGATGATGGCTCTGCTTTGCAGACTTTAAATTCTATTTTTTATTTGTGATCCGTTCTATAATCCTTGAATTTGTTTGTATTAGATGTACCATATTGATGCTACTTGAGGGTGTAGTTGTTTTTGTATAGTTTCGTTCGCGTTTTTTGCTGTATCCAAATGTCTCTGGTATAACCAATTTCTATAGTATAACCAGGTCTCCATGAAAACGTCGAACTATTGCCCAATGGGTTTTACCTGTGCCAAGATAAAGCTGAAAACGTAACACCTGCACACGAACTAATTTCACCGCTCCATCTCCTCTGTAGAGATGCCCCTCGATGACGTGCCGTTCCTTGGATGCCCACCATTATCAGATAGATACACTTTATTGTCATCCAGTCCACGTACAGTTACAGTATACAGAGGAACGAAATTACGTTTTTCCTGGTTTCCAGTGCTGAAACAAAACAAGTCTTAATACACATTCAACAGGGCAGGGCAAAACACGCAAAAACCATATAGACAACATATAGTTTCCTCCCACAGTCCAAAAACATGCTGGTGCATAGGTTAATTGGTTTGCAGACTAAATTGCCCTAAGTGCCCAATGATGGGCTGGCGTCCCATAGTGGATATATCCCTGCCTTACGCCGTGTCTGCTGGGATAGGCTCCGGCTCACCGCGACCCTATATACAGGCTTAAGCGGTTTCTGACAATGAGATGAGATAATGTAGGTTTTCACGGCTCGATGCATGATGATTGCTTCGAAAAGCTGCTCTCTCGGGACAGCCGCGTCGATGGCTCTCTCTCCTCTCCTCGCGACGTTTCGCCTCACACGTTGGAGGATGCCTGAGGATGCCTCCAACGTGTGAGGCGAAACGTCGCGAGGAGAGGAGAGAGAGCCATCGACGCGGCTGTCCCGAGAGAGCAGCTTTTCGATGAGATGAGATAGTAGAGTGAAGTGGCCAGTGCGGGTATAGATGAATGTGTTTGGGGGGTGGAGGGTCTGTGTCTTGCTTATCATGATGAAGAGGGATGGGGAGCATGGTATTGAGGAGCCTGATGGCTTAGGAGACGAAACTGTTGCCGAGTGTGACAGATCTGGCCAGCATGCTGCGGTACCTTTTGCCAGACGGCAGGAGGGCTGGGAGGGGTCCTTTACAATGCTGGAGGCCTTATGCGTGCAGCATTTGAAGTAGATGTACTGGATGGAGGGGAGAGGTGTGCAAATGATGTTCTCCACTGTCTTCACTATCCGCTTCAGAGACTTACATACAATCAGAGGCATTGTAATTCCAATACCAGACAGCGATGCAGCTGGTCAGGACATTCAATGGTTCTCCTCTAGAATGTGGAGAGGATGGGTGGAGGAAGGCTGGGTCTCCTCAGTCGTCGGAGGAAGTTGAGAAGTTGTTGTGCTTTCTTGGTCATGTGTATTCAGCCTGACCTTCTAAGTGATGTGTCTTACTCAAGCTCCACTTCCTTAACAATCGTATTTATCGTGAAGCTGCATACTGTATGGACCCTATTCCATGCGCTCCTAGCTCTGTCCCTCAGTATAATTCCACACTTCTTTTAGCACTAAAACGTAGAGTTTAATACAACTTGGAGTAATGCTACAGCACAATGGTTAATTATTTGGTTTATTTCATGACAATTTCTGTATCTTTATAGCCTGTTGAGTATATCTCTTTTGCATTATTATCTTTGTCATGCTTTTTTAACACGTGTTCTTTCTCTGAGTCACTCGTAATTACGTCCATAGAAGTGATTCATAACCACTTGGAATACAGCATATTTATTTTAGTCCAGAGAAAACACGAGGCAATGCAACCGTGAGCTAAGATGACAATGGGAGAGGAGGAGGTGGGAGCATTGACATTTTGTGTAAAATCTGCCTTTGCATATGGTGTTAATTAACATTGGCTTCACAACGTGTATTTTTTGTAATATAAATTGACACTCAGTTGACATTTTAATTAATTATGTTTATCAGTCTTTGTTGGTTCTAATATGATGATTGCTTCGATAAGCTGCTCCCTCGGGACAGCCGCGTCGATGGCTTCCTCTCCTCGGCGTTTCGCCTCACGTTAGACTAGGCATCCTCAGGCGCAGTATGTGTGTGTAGTGCCTGTTGCTCCTTTATATATGTGGGTACTATGTATGTGTCGAGTCATCTTTTGTTGTGCTAGGTCTACATCTGAATCACATTAACATTCATTTCCTTATCTTATTCCTACCCCGGAACTGCGATAACCCCCTCCCTGCTTTGTCTGTGGCTAGTCCCCTAATTTGCATCTCATGAAAGAAACCTCTCTCATACCTGGCGATCCCCTTCTGATGTCCACACCCAATAGTTCTATATCTGTGTATTACTGACTTCAATAACTGGCCTCCAGGATTGGCTGAGCTTTATATTCATTCCCTGTTTTCGGTTCATGATCCCGGCGATGGACTGGCATCCTATCGTCGGGTGTATTCCTGCCTTACGCCCTGTGTTTCCGGGATAGGCTCCGGCTCACCGTGACCCTATATAGGATTAAGCGGTTTCAGATAATGAGATGAGATGAGGTTCATGATCCTTTTAGTCTTATGAATCTCAATTGCTTCACGAATTAATTTTGTACCTTTATGGCGGATGGCTACTAGTATTCGTATTTTATCAAAATCGATTCTATGTTGCTTATCTACACTATGCGCTGCTGTTGCTGATTTATCCGTGTGCCGCAGGCGCACTGCTGCCTCGTGTTCTCTTTTTCTGGTGGCTATCGTTCTTCCTGTTTGTCCGATGTATATTTCCTCACAGTTGCTGCAAGGGATGCGATATACGCCTTCTGAACCTTAGTAATAAAGTAAACTGTAACACGCAAGATTGCACAGTAAGAAAGAGACCAATAATTCCAATAAGTTAATAAGATACAACAAAGTGTAACAGCGGGATGGGATTGAAGTGAAGAAAGTTTTTGTTTAACAAAAGTTAAAATCAAATGCAACGGTTGAAACCCACCTATATTTTTTTTACAAATGTAGTTAAGCAGAACATATTTAATTCTAATTGGGGTCTAAGGTGGCTCAACCATGGTAGCGTCAGTAATGAATGTAGGCAGCATGGCTAAGTTGGCAGGCCCTGTTTACCTAAATGGTTTATATTTGTGTACCCGGAGTGTGCATCCTCATCAACACAGGTGGCGGCAACCACATACCCGGCTGCGGGCTTCTTAGTTGTCATCAGCATGTTATTTGCAGAGGCGCGATCCCTGTAATTCTGCGCGCAGTCGGCTCCCATCTGTGCAGGTGGCAGATATTGCACGTGGGTCACTCATCACATGCAAGGTGTCGTTTTTCCTGTTCTCATCGTTTTAGCAAACGCGTTTTCAAATTACGGTGTTTGAGTCGTAATTGCGACAGCGTATGTTTGTCTTTTATGTGAGAGAGGAAAATCAAACCCGCGTTAATGCCAAATGTAGCCTCAGAAGCCCTTTAATTACCGAACATGATTCTTTCGTACTGCACACTTGTGAGAGAGAGAAAACAACCCCACACGCAGCTGCGGGTTTGAGAGAGCGTGTCTTTCGACGCGTTTCCATGATCAATACTAACCACCTTCAACGACTTTCAAGATGAATAAGATATATTGTATCCGAATATAAACACGGCAGCTTGTGTTCGTAGAGCTCTGTGCAGCACTTTGTGACCCTCGGGTAAAAAGCGCTCGAGAAGTGCAATTATTATTATTAACAATAACAAAAACTCCACCAACAATGTATTCTGTTGGCGTGCAGCTAAGGCTATGGTTGTGCCGTTGTCTGGAGGAGCTGTGCTTACATTATTTTTTCACCGCTGCAAAGCGAATGATGAACATGCATTGTGGAGAAGCAGGGCGGTGAACATCTCTCGAGCTCGTTCTCCAACAGGTGAGGGTGCGGTGAGAACTTCTGTCCACACGTGCTCGAGGCATGATTGATTGTCTGGGCTGTCCGAATGAAAAAAATGTGGTCAAAGCGGTTACTCTATACACCTTAAGGGCACCCAAAAGTACCCGATGTACTTTTAATGCGACACGCACGATATTATGGTTGGAACCATTTCAATTAGAGAGCCCTTTTTTAATATTCCGCTACAATAAAAATAAAACTGTTAGGTATAAAAAAAAACAATCTGGGCTCTGTGCTGTTTACACTGGAGGCTGGTATTAAGCAGGAACATTCCCCTGCGAAGCGGGAGAGATCTCTCATTCAATGCTTGTGGTCAGGTTGGAAATGCTCTTCCTCGATGTCATGCATAGTCTCAGTCCCCGATGTGCAGCTCATGTATTTATATTGTACCGTGTGTTGCTTATAAAACCAACTTATTAACACCGCCTGCTACGTATTACGTGTTTGTGGGAAGTGTAGTCTAGGGGTGTTTATGTTATTAGTGAACAACAATGCAATGCAAAAGTTATTGTTGCTGACTTGCCGTTCTCTGCCGTTGTTGTTGACGTGCCGTTCTCTCCGCAGCTCTGTGCAGCGCTTTGTGGCCCTCGGGTGAAAAGCGCTCTATAAATGCAATTATTATTATTAATGCTGGAAGCGTATTAAACGCTGGGCGACGCGGTGGCGCAGTGAACTGGCACAGTGAGCAGCGATGCTGCCTCACAACAGCGATGCTGCCTCTCAACAATGACCTCCTTGATCGATTCCAATCTGGCTTCAGATTCGGCCACAGTACTGAAAGTGCTCTGGTCAAAGTAGTTGGTGACCAACTCGTCGCTGCTGATGAAAGTTTGCCAAGTATTCTTGTCCTCCTGGACTTGAGTGCTGCCTTTGATACCGTTGACCACCCTATTTTACTTGAACGACGAGAGAGAGGGCATAGGGATCTCTGGCTATGCACTGAATTGGCTGAGCTCCTACCTCTCCGACTGTCGGCAGTTTGTCAGTCTCGGAGGACAAAATTAAGAGATCAATCCTGTTCTGTCTGGAGTCTCTTAGGGTTCAGTTCTCGGCCCACTCCTCTTCACCATCTACATACAACCACTTGGCCATATCCTGTACAGCCTCAATCTTAGCGACCATTGCTATGCCAATGACATCCAAATCTATATCCACGCAAAGCCAACCATCAATGCGTCTGGTCTTTGCTTGCCGTCCTCACTATCAACTGTAAAGGGCCGGCTCAATTCAAATTTCCTAAAACTAAATGGCGACAAAAGAGAAGTTTTGCTTGTTGAAACCCTGCACCAACTGTACAAGGCTGAACCTATCCAATTGATGCTTGACGACATCAAGCAGACCACTGAAGTTGCTTAGGCAGTCCGGAGTCTCGGTGTGCTTCTTGATTCCTCATTCTGCTTCGAGACACACATCAACAAGGTGACGAAGGTAGCCTATTTCCATCTCAGAAATATAGCCAGACTGCGTAACATTCTGTCGCCTGCTGACGCTGAGAAGCAAATACACATCTTCATCTCCTCACGAAACGATTCCTGCAATGCACTGTTCCCTGGCACTCCTGCGAATCGCCTCCAACGTGTGCAGAATGCGGCTGCTGGAGTCCTCACTCGCACACCCATCCAAGATCACATATCCCCAGTACTGATATCTCGCCACTGATTACCTGTTAAATACAGGATTGAATTCAAGATCCTCCTTCTCACCGACAAGACTCTCACTGGCGCTGCTCCGACATACATGCGTGACCTACTTCAAGCACCCTCCTCAACACGACAACTTCGATCCTCAACATACTTGCTGCATGTGTCCAGATCGCACCCCCATTCAGTGGGTGACAGAGCCTTCTAGCGCGCTGTTCCCAGACTCTGGAATGCTCTTCCATTGGAGATTCCATCAGCTGAATCCTTGGGCATCTTCAAATCTCGTCTCAAGACTGACTTGTTCCGGAAGGCATTCAAGTCCTCTGGATGGGACTGTTGATGCGGCTCACTGTTGTCGTGCCACATAACAGAGCCGTATTAACTGCTTACCTCCACCTGCTAGGGAACATTTATTCCTTCCTTTTTTGTTGAACAATTATTTTTATCGCTTATTTTATATCTTTCTATAAATTAAAGCATTATTTGATTTTCAGTTGAGCTGTCCTGATGTTGTTGTTGTTGACATGCCGTTCTCGCCACAGCTCAGATTTGTAAAACAAACGAAAATGTTATTGTTGCTGATTTGCTGTTCTTATGTCGTTATTGTTACTGACATGTCATTCTCTCCACAGCTCTGTGTAGCGCTCTGTGACCCTCTGGTGAAATGCGCTTTGGAAGAACAATTGTTATTATTATTAACTGCACCTCACCTTAATCGGCAGTGTGAAACAAAAGTCAGCATCGACGCAAATTCACGCATGCTTGCAGCTCTGCATTAAAAGCACGCACGCTGAGAAGAAAAACATCCGGAAGAGACATCGCACGGCGCACAAGAGGAGGCGCACGTTTGAGGTTCACCGAGGATGCTCGGCTCTACGTTGTCATTCCCCATTGACAGCAGAAGTCCTGGCACACGTGAGAGAAATGAGTGTTCGACAAAACACGGGTAAAACAATGGTGACTCGTTTGAATAGACTCCAGTTTGTCTTGCTGTTGGAAATTCTCAGGTAAATTCTCACATGGCGGTATGGCGGCACGGTCGCCCCGTGGGTAGTGCTGTCGCCTCACAGCAAGAAGCGCCCGGGTTCGAATCTCGGCTCGGGTGCCTTTCTGTGTGGAGTTTGCATGTTCTCCCCGTGTCCGCATGGATTTTTGCCGGGCACTCCAGTTTCCTCCCGCAGTCCAAAAAACATACTGCTGCACAGGTTAATTGGCGTGCAGATTAAATTGCCCGCAGTGCCCGGAATCGACTGACGTCCCATCGTGGGTATAACCCTGCCTTGCGCCCTGTGTCTGCCGGGATAGGCTCCGGCTCACCGCGACCCTGCACAGGACTAAGCGGTTACTGATAATGAGATGAGATTCTCACATCCGATAATGGCGCACTCACGTATAATTATATCCGCTTGCATTTTTAGAAGTATAATCAACACAACGTGGGAGACGAAACTTCACAGAGGGGAGAGGAGGAGCACTCGACCTGGCTATCCTGAAAGATTTAATGTTAAAACCCTGTTAAACCCTTAATAGCTGTGCTTCTCAGACATTGCAATAAACAATACGGACTCGTGGTCATATCCCACTGAGACGTATGAGCTATGTAGCTCTGTGACGAGAGTATATACAAAACAAAAATCTCAACTTCAGTTTAAAGTTTTATGCTTTCCTCTGGTTTATTGGCAAAAAATTACCAAGGAATTGAGCCAACATGCAAATTCCTTTCCTCACATTTGTAATTTTATTAGAGTCCAAACGGTTTTTTTTGTACGCAAGGGTTAAGCATGTGAAATTGATTACATTGTTTAAAACAAATGCCTGCAGAGGTGACAAATGTCCAATCATTTCCCTTGCTGGGTACTTGAAACTGCTGATTTAGTATTGAATTACGAAAGCGTGACCATGTTATTAATTTTAACAATGTGTTCTTCCGCAGTATTCCAATTTGATGAATATTCTTTATTTGCTATGTAATAAAAGGAGAGCAAAATTGAGATTCATTACAACATTGATTTGTTTCATTACAATAACCTAACCACAAAAAATCTGAGCGCACACATAGCACAATTGTCTTAAATTCAACGTCTCTGTTAAGGAGTCTCTTCTCTGTGGTTGCTGACCTAACAGACAGTCTTGTCGATCATCGTCATTATCAATACGCGCTTAATCCTGTAGAGAGTGGCGGGGGCCGGAGACTCTCCCGGCAGACAGAGGGCGCAAGGCGGGGCTATACCCAGCATGTGACGCCAGTACATCGCAGGGCACTGAGGGCAATCTACTCAGCAGGACGGTTAATCTTGGCAGCAGCGTGTCTTTGGACGGTTGGAGTAAAAACCCACGCGAGCTGTTGATGCAAATAGCAAATTGCAGCCACTGGTGTGCCATCAATTGGGATTAATCTGTTTCTTCTCAGCGTTGTAAAGCCCGAAAGAGCTCTGTCTCTATCACCATGTGCTGCTGCTTTTTGTCACATCTGGATGTGCAGATTGCGCCAGAGCCGACCTAATGGACTCATTAGCGCGAAGTTAATTGCAGTAGCACATCGCTCAGCCAATGATTGCAAAACACAATCTGGCTCAGGCGAAGTTTGATGGTGACTCAAGGCTGTTATAGGTTTGGGTTCCAAATTTTGTGCTGTATATTCAATTATTTCCCCTCTTGACTCTATTATCACAGCCCGTGCGCAAGGCCAAACATTACATTGTTATTAACCCTCGTTACTTGGTTTCCACACATTACACGTTATATATGCATCGCGAAAGCAACGTTAATGTGGACAAAACTATTAAATTTTTCTGCACATAGCTGGTAGTTATATACAGAACTATGCTATTGATTTTATTGTCAAATTGCACTGTAGAATGTATCATTGTACTATAAAATAGTGTTTTAACCATTAAAAGGGTATATATATATATATAAGTTTGGAGGCCACTCCAAATCGGGAGGGCCAGGCCTACAACCCCTAAAGGCCACGGTTTAATTTGGTCATGAACACAATGACTACACATTTTCACTTACTGATTTGTGCATAAGGGAGGCCCAGTGGCCCAGTGGTTAGTGCTGACGCCTCACAGCAAGAAGGTCCCGGGTTAAAATCTCAGCTCGGGTGCCTTTCTGTGTGGAGTTTGCATGCTCTCCCCGTGTCCGCGTGGGTTTTCGCCGGGTACTCCGATTTCCTCCCACAGTTGATTGGCTCGCAGACTAAAAAAAAAAAATTGCCCGGCGATGGACTGGCGTCCCGTCGTCGGGTGTATTCCTGCCTTACGCCGTGTTTCTGGGATAGGCTCCGGCTCACCGTGACCCTATATAGGATTAAGTGGTTTCAGATAATGAGATGAGATGAGATTTGTGCATATATAGTTAGTCAGTATAAGTACCCACTCAATCCTGTACAAGGTCGCGGGAGCCCGGAGCCTATCCTGGCAGATGGAGAGTGCAAGGCGGGGCTATACCCAT
>JAZEWT010000001.1:16676603-16733095 GCA_036362905.1 Mordacia mordax
GCGATGGACTGGCGTCCCGTCGTCGGGTGTATTCCTGCCTTACGCCCTGTGTTTCCGGGATAGGCTCCGGCTCACCGTGATCCTATATAGGATTAAACGGTTTCAGATAATGAGATGAGATGAGACATTTTGGCATTACACATAGCACGACATGTTTCAAGCGTTGTAATATTTCTAAAACAATACTCCCTGTCTGATACAATGTGTTTTGAACTAGAATCGAAATGCAACCATATCTTAATATTCTGTTCAGAGGAATGGGCCATACTTAGCGTGGAGCATACTGAGGTATGTATTATTTATAAGATGTGACTGGACTTGACCAGCGGTAAAATGTCAAGAGGATAGATAGCATGGGGGATAGAGTTCCAAAACCATGAGGGCAGCACAGGAGACGAAACGACCTCCCACAGAGAAGATTGATTGGGGGCTTCAATAGGCCTTGTTTGCTAGAGCATAGAGCATGTGAGGGAGAGTAGAGAGTACAAGATGAGAGACAGGAGAGGTAGCCAGGGGCAAGTCCATAGAGGATAGCTTTCCAACGTGTTGTCAGCTTGTACCATGTGTTGTTCAAAATGATGACTGATGGTTTGCAGCACGTGCTTGGAGCTTCTTGAAGAAGTCCCAGATGTCAATAGGTTGGCAGCCAATGGAAGGCTCAGAGTTTTGATGTGGTCCCATTAAAATGTGGAGTCTGGAAGGAGAATTTCGGTACATTACTAATTCCTACATTACCTGTTGCGCTTCCTTATCATCTCATCTCATTGTCAGAAACCGCTTAGTCCTGTATAGGGTCGCGGTGAGCCGGAGCCTATCTCGGCAGACACAGGGCGCAAGGCAGGGAAATACCCACGATAGGACGCCAGTCCATCACCAGGCACCAAGGGCAATTTAGTCTGCAAACTAATTAAGCTATGCAGCAGCATTTTTTTGGACTGTGGGAAGAAACCGCAGTGCATGGCAAAAACCGACGCGGACACAGGGAGAATATGCAAATTCCACACAGAAAGGCACCCTGAGCCTAGATTCGAACCCGGGAGCTTCTTGCTGTGAGGCGACAGCGCTACCCACTGGGCCACCGTGCCGCTCTCCGGTTGCTCTTAAAACGAGTTAAAACTAGTGGTGTAGAGCTTTAGAATTATTCCATCGATGGCCTCGGCAACCCACGTGTGTGGGTGAATATTGAAAGTGATTAACAATGTATGCTCTATTTATTGACTGGAAAGTGAATATTGGGTAGTGATCGTGTTTTCATTGTTTAAAATGTTTAGGTTTAGATTTCAAGACTTGTTTAATGCATGCTCTAATCCAGGGGTTCTCAACCTTCTGCACCTCAAGGCTCATTTGTCCCACTTGGTAATTAGTCTCCACGGACCACTAGGTGGCGGTCGCTGAGAATGGTGGCTGTAATCAATGTTTTTGTTTGACAGGAAAAAAATGTTATTGTTGATGTTTGCTTCGAAAAGCTGCTCTCTCGGGACAGCCGCATCGTTTGCTTCCTCTCCTCGAACGACGCGGCTGTCCCGCGAGAGCAGCTTTTCGAAGCAAACATCATGCATCGAGGCGTGAAAACCTACATCATTGCAATGTTATTGTTGTTGATTTGCCGCTCATACGTCGTTGTTGTTGTTGCTGACATGCCGTTCTCTCCACAGCTATGTGCAGCTGTTTGTGACCCCAGGGTGAAAAGCGCTATAGAAGTGCTATTATTATTATAGCTATTTATATCACTTTTTGTTTTAATGTTTGTCAGGAAACACTGATCATATCATTCATTTCAAGCCCCTTGGGTATAATGTGCAGTCTTCAACTCGTATCATCTCTATCTTGGTGATCTATTGCTATGAAGAAGGGCTATTGCCCGAAACATCGCCCATTGTACTTCACATTTCTCCTTTTGGGGGCGGCGCAGTGGCCCAGCGGTTAGCGCTGTCGCCTTACAGCAAGGTCCCGGGTTCGAATCTCTCGGCTCGGGTGCCTTTCTGTGTGGAGTTTGCATGCTCTCCCCGTGTCCGCGTGGGTTTTCGCCGGGCACTCCGGTTTCCTCCCAGTCCAAAAAGCATGCTGCTACATAGGTTGATTGGCTCGCAGGCTAAATTGCCCCGCAGTGCCCGGCGATGGACTGGCGTCCCATCGTCGGTATATCCTTGCCTTGCGCCCTGTGTCTGCCGGGATAGGCTCCGGCTTCACCGTGACCCTGTATAAGACTAAGCGGTTTCAGACAATGAGATGAGATGAGATTTCTCCTTTTGCGGCCAGTCTGATTTACGACTGTATTGTTAGTGTTCGGCACAAACGTACACACTGTACTACGTCGCCCTCTGCTGGGAAAGATGATACAATGTAACATTCATTTAACGAACTTCCTGTTCGATAACGGCACAAAAATGGGATAATGCTCATTACGAAGACAGTTTTAACAAAATATCTGATAAACCCATGTGCCATGTATATTTTACCGTGTGTAGAATATCGCAAAGCGGTCTACACCAAATTAATAGAACGCATTGGTGCATTTTTTGTAAATAAACCGAGACAATGATTTATTCATGCTCGAGTTTGCACACATACCACAGAGTTAATAACGAGCTTTAGACAAAAGCATGGTCATGCATGGTTTTCGTTTAGCCTTGCAGGAACAGAGGGATCTGGACATAAAACCGAACTGCCCTAGGACGTTAATCAAGAAAAAAATAATGACTTCAAAAAAGTTCTGACAAAATAATGAGATCTCTAGGGCCACCCATGGGATTTGCCTTCCTTGGGAAAAAAAAACTCCCAAAGCCATGCAAGGTCTGGACAATAGCTAGTGGCTCAACCAAGAAAACAAGTTTTGCCAACTTCGGTCCGTTCTGTTTTAACAACGGAAACATCGAGGCTCTGCATACTACGTTGCGAAACCTCACTCCAATGTGTTGTGTGGCGCCATGGTCAGCCAGCGCCAGTGCACTGGCCGGCAACGCCAGTACACAACCGCACGTCCAGGTCACACACCCGCGCTAGCACTCTGCCAACCGCACCGTGCTCAATCCACTGCTTGTCGCGTGAGAACGCTCCAGTTAAATCCTTTCACCCGGACTTCACCCCTGAAGCGGTTTTTGTCGAAGAGGAGCGCCGCGGGCAGCCGAGGGCACCTCTCTCTCTCCCAGGTTTTCCGCTGAAATCGGGCAGAATTGGAAAGACAGCGCAATGACTTTCGCTGTCGCCTCACAGCACGGATGTCTATGTGGAGTTTACGCGTTCTGCCCGTATCGGCGTGGGTTTTCATCATGTACTCCGGTCACCTTCCACCATCCAAAGACACGTTGCTGCCTAGGTTAATTGGCCTGCTGAGTAAATTGCTCCGCAAAAAAGTGCCCTGCGATGTACTGGCGTCAGATCCTAGGTATAGCCACCTTGCGCCCTCTCTCTGCCGGGATAGGCTCCGGTACCACGCGACCCTGTACAGGATTCAGCGGGTACAGATACCGAGCTACTGACCAATCTATATAATTCTGTAAAACACTGCTAATTATAAACTATAAATGCATCATGTAAATCATTATACGTGTACGTTCCTAATAACACTTAAAGAGATAATTTCTCAATCCACCCAGCATTTTTCATGACCTAAAAATGTAATAACTATAGAAACACGTAACCATTTGGTCTCCAGATATTTAGTCCTCTGTGTAAAAAATTGTAGCAGAGTCCATCAAATATATACTTCTTGGTGTACAGGTTCAGCCCTACAGTGTAAAATGCACTGTCCTCTAAATTATAGCTATTGACCTTCAATTGAACTGCTCTGATGTTGCTGTTGACATGCCGTTCTCTCCACAACTCATATTGTAACAATAAAATAAACGTTATCGTTGATTTGCCGTTCATATCGATGCTGTTGCTGAGGTGTCGTTCTCTCCACAGCTCTGTGCAGCGCTTTGTGACCCTCGGGTAAAAAGCGCTCTGGAAGTACAATTATTATTACTATCAGATATACACCACGTGGCCTGATAAGCATTACATTTGGAAACATTTCCAAAGTTATATAAATTGACAGTTAACCGTGCCTATATATTAGTGACAAAAAAAATCCTTCAATAATCAGACATGCCTTACTAATTAAAGGCATGGGAATCAAAATGAGAATTCTGTAATGATGATGCCAGATAGCTTTGTGGGTAGCTCTGTTGCAGTGATGTTGATTTAACATTAATTAGCAATCCTGGGCCCAATCATCATTGCAGTCTGGTCTCTCCAGAAGAGTTCGGAGCTTAGGGGTTTTCAAACGAGCCTCGTTTATTAGACGTGCATGTAGGATGCAGGAATTGACAGGGCACAAGTTAGAACTAGATTTAATAGCAATAATTGTATTTATCGAGCACTCTTCACTCGAGGGTCACAAAGCGCTGCACAGAGCTGCGGAGAGAACGGCGTATCAACAACATCAGGACAGTTCAACTGAAAGTCAAACAGTTGCGATAAATTATAAGACATAATGTCAGCAAAAACAAATCTTCAACAAGGAAGGAGCAAATGTTCCCGAGCAGGCGCAAGTCGAAAGAGAGCCAACATCCCGGCACGACACCAACTGAGCCGCTCGACCCACAGTGACAGCACGTAATCACGGTTCGGTGTGTGGGAATTGTGCACAAAGAGCTGCTCTCTCGGGACAGCAGTGTCCAGCGTTCCTCCACTTCGCGACGATGGAGAAGCGCAGAGCAAAATAAAGAGAAGCGCGGAGAGTGACGCCGCAAACGAAGGCGGCCGAGGCAATGCTCTCGAAGGAGCACGTCCCGTGTCGGCTGACGTCACGCAAACCGGGTTCGCCGTACGCGGTGACGTAACCCGCCTCTTCCCCCCCTCCCCATCTGATCTAATCTCCATACGCGATGACGTACTGTCTCGACCTACGCTTAACGCGTGACGTCGCGGCGCACGTGCGCTCACACCCGGTGTCGCAGCGAGCATGCGGTCGTGGTACAGTAGCGTGTGTGTTGTCTAAGCGTGTGTGTATGTGTGTACAGTTAACGCGCGGGACGAATGAGCGGCGCTAACGAAGGCTTGTTATAATTAAGGTGAGGCTGCACGTTCGTGGAGATGGGGTTGTCGTTAACAGCGACTGTGAATGGTTCGCCGACACGCAAGTGTACAGTGCGAGCGTCGGCTGGCGCTCGTGATTATAGTCCGACGAAGCCTTCGGTTTATTCGTCAAAGTTAACGCCGTCTTTTTGTCTATGAGAGGCCCTCCCGTAAATGTAATTCGTATGTTTGTCTTGTGAACAACAACTAGCGCTGTAGACATACAATTATTACTATTACCATCGTCCGATGTTTGGCCCAGAATGAGCCTCGTAAATTGTAAACAAAACCAAAGCTTGTAAAGTTGCGGTCAGGCCAATATCACTAATGAATATGCTAGTGCAGCGACACTAGAGCGTTGTCATGGAATGCCTCGCTGTCGATTGATTAAAACTAGAATTGGCCTCGTGTTAACACAGCGACAATCTCGTATCAGACAGCGACACCACGTCTCTGTGAATATGCGCTGAGTACTCGCTTAACCCCCTATCCCGGCAGGCTCTACTCCCGATAGGACGTATATCCATCGCAGGGCATCAAGGGCAATTTAGTCATCGGCCCAATTTATCTAGGCACTCGCATGTAACTGGACTATGTGGGGAGAAACTGGAGTACCCGGCCAAAGAACCCACGCTCATAGGGGGAGGACACGCAAACTCCATACACAGCAAGGAACCCGAGCCGAGAATCGAACCGGGCAAGTTTGTTGTTACGAGGCGGCAGCGCTACTCACTGCGCCACCGTGCGGCCCATGTCTAAATTCACGATACAACACTTTGGCACGAAAGTTTAATGAATTGAAAAGACGAACGTGTTTTCTCTTTACAACATTAGGGCAGTGTGGCGATCCTGAGCGCTCGGTGTAAATTCCACATTGTCTCTGGCGGTAGCCAGTATACCCACGTGCAATTAAAGTTCAACCAACTGTACCCATTTAATCCATCATGAAAACAATTCGCCCAATCATCGTTGGCCACCGATGTATAATCTCGACCAGACTTGGGCCAGCTTTAGGTTGACTCAGGTTTAAATGGTTATAATGAGGCTGCGGTGTCGCCGTGTGTTGTGTCATTTGCTAAGCCCTAAATGTGTTCTTGCCAACAAAAAGCTGTTCTCAGCGTCCGGCGAAGACTTAGTGATTAAAAATACGTGACGACTAAATGACCATTTGTGGATGATGAGGCAGGTTAGCACGTTGTCTATTGTGGGAATAATAAAGAGACACGGGTTTTTTTTTTGCTGAGTTAGCACATTACATCAACTTCATTGCAACTGACTCATCGGTGAGCAACGCAGTAACTGAGCTGTCCTCTTATACGCCGCTTGCGTCAGACACGCGTGGCTATTTCACAACTCGATTAAGTGATTTAGGATTTGGGGTTTTTGTGGTTATGCATTCGGTTTTAAAAAATGTAATATACGAAGTCGTTTTTGAATGTTTCAAAAAGAGTTCGTGTGCTGCATATTTTTTTTAATTTATAGTAATGTATTAACACTTTTAACAAAAATATATATTTACGTGTCAAAGGCAACTGCTTGGGTAATGCTGTTGAGAGCATAATTTCAAAAAGCTTCATACTCTTTTTGAAGTTCTTTGGTTGCACACTTTTTGTTCTTTCATTCCGCTGGAGTCAATTTCTTAGGAACTGATAGTACAGTACCATTCTTAGTCAAAGTAATCTGTCCAGCGCTTTGTGACCCTCAGGTGAAAAGCGCTCTAGAAGTGCAATTATTATTAAGGACAATTTGATGTTTTAAAAGCAATATTGTAAAGTGGAAGTCTGTTTTTGGTTTGTGATGGTGTCGTTTCTTTTGTGCGAAGAGCACTAATTGTGTGCGGATGTGTTGTCTGTGCATTGCGTCGTGCAGTTATTTATAGTTCAGCGAAGGCACCATGAGGCACGTGGAGGTTGCGAAGATCGGCACCCTGCAAAAGAAAACCTCCAACATCCGCAACATCTGCATTTTGGCGCACGTTGACCATGGTGTGGCAGTGTTTGCCGCATTCTTTGAGACGCGCACAGCATATTCCATGGGATGACAGATTTCTGTGGTGATCTGTAGATGTCTAAACGACGAGTCTTGGCGTTTGTAGAACAACAAAATCCACACTTGATTCATTATGCATTTTATATTGACATTCTGTGTGTCACTTCCCAAAGCTGTTTCTTTCGATATAACCTTGTCGAGCACGCCCCCACTCTACTTTGCGGCGTTTTGAGATGCCTGAGGATGCCTCCAACGTGGGGGGTGAAACAACGTGGGGAGAAATATGGTGCGCTCGACACTGCTATCCCGGAAAAAAAAGAGCTTTTGGAGAGCAATTGTCACGCATCGTGCCATTAAAACCTGGATCGTTACATTCTGTCTGCTGTCTCTTGCAGGAAAAACCACCTTAGCTGACTGCCTGATTGCCAGCAATGGGATCATTTCCAGTAGGCTGGCTGGAAAGGTACACTTCAAATTTTCGATTTGTGTTTATGCTTGTTATGCATGCTGATCTGCTTTACTTGTGATGTGTTGAAGTGCTTTATGAATCCATAAATGTAAAGGTATATATATTTTAGTTTTGCTGTTTTGTATGTTTTTGGGGTTATGCTGTATAGTTCCCTCGTGTGTGTTTTGGGTTGCGCTGTGTGAGGTGTGGGTGATGTCTGTCAGTTCTTTCCACCTTTCGTGCCAGTAGCTTCATTGAGATGGAAATGTAGGTGAATTATTTACGTGATTACTTTCATCACTAATGCAGTGTAACTTGCAACAGATTGGTTTATAGCTCCTTACAACGTGTATCCAGTCAAAGCAACGTGTGTGCAGGCATTCTGAAGATAGGTTGGTGACACGTGCTTTTGATCACGCAGGTGCGCTACATGGATAGTCGAGAAGATGAACAGATCCGTGGAATTACAATGAAGTCGAGTGCCATTTCACTTTTCTACAGCAAAGGTTTGAAATGTTTTACAAGGATTATATTACTTTCTCATGTTGCAATTTCTTGTTAGAGATGACAGACAGGTTTGTATTTTTTTTGTCACCACTTATCTCATTCATAGTGCCTTATCACAGAAAATATCTAATTGTCTAACATTTATAGCCCTTAAGAGAATAAAAGACGTAGAGAGATTGACTGAATTAGATTTGGAGATAATAATAATTGCACTTCTAGAGTGCTTTTCACCCGAGGGTCACAAAGTTCTGTACAGAGCTGTGGAGAGAATGGCATAACAACAACAACATTAGAGTAGATTAATTAGAGTAAAATAATGACTATAAATCAGTGGAGGACATAAAATAATAGATAAAATTATGTTTAAACAAAGGAAGGAATAAGTGTTCCTGAGTAGGCGTAGGTCAACAGCGAGCCATCATCCAGACACGACAGTGATTCTTTACATTGTGGTGCCTAAAAACTTTGAATAAAGTTTGCATGAACATTTTCTAATAATGGATGTTTTCAGGAGGGTTCTAAATTAGAATGTTTGGTCTTATCCATATATTTGTGTTTTGTTTGGCATTTGATAGGATACCAGACTGTTTGGCAATTTGGTAGGAGACCAGACTACCTGGAGAAGCCACATAGATGGGATAACGTACAAGATTCACACATACGGGTCATTATAAACCCAAATGTTGTTGCGCAGTCTGGCTATTCTGTAGTACAGTAGGTTTGTGAGCGTCAGAAGATATATATGATCAAACAACCATTGCCTTAAAAGTACATATGCACAACAAATATAGATTTATGTCTGCCAGGTGAACACGTGTTGAGTTGTGGTATTATTATCACTTGCTTTGAGCTGGGTTGTGCAAGTGACCGAAGCGTGATCTATTTAACACTGTGACAAGCAAGCAATTTTTGAAGAAAGTCTTCAGTTTCAAAGGACCTTGTTGACAAAACTGCTTCCACTTTGACAATTTTCCACATTCTACATTTACACTTTAATTTAACATTGTTTTTCATAAGTGATTAGTTACCCTTAGACTTTCACGTTGTTTTATTGTTTTTTCTTAGGGTTATTTCCGATTTCTGTGTGCGCGTTGCTCTTGTTTGCAAATTGCTTTGCAGATAACGAGGACTACCTGATAAATCTGATCGACTCGCCTGGACATGTGGATTTTTCTTCAGAGGTCTCCACAGCAGTTCGCCTTTGTGACGGAGCTATTGTAGTGGTTGATGCCGTGGAAGGTGTATGTCCGCAGGTAAACATTTTGGTATCATTCTCTTTAAGGAGGTGCCGTTTTCTATTGCTTTTGTGGATGAGTTTGCGTTTATGTAATTTGCTTAACCTTTACAATCGATACATCTCATCTCATTATCTGAAACCGCTTAATCCTATATAGGGTCACGGTGAGCCGGAGCCTATCCCGGAAACACGGCGTAAGGCAGGAATACACCCGACGGACGGGACGCCAGTCCATCGCCAGACAATCGATACACTTTATTGTTATTCCATCCTTATACAATTACAGTGCACAGAGGAATGAAATTACGTTTCTCGTGGACCTGGTGCAAAAACAAAGCAATAGGTGACCTTGCCTTCTGATACGGGGCTGTCCAGCTGACCAAGCGTCTGGCACCGTGTTAGTCGCAATTCGAAGACACCAACAACACTTACACTGAACCTCAGAACGCGTTTATTTATTTTTTGTTTCCCTTTAATGGCCAACAATTTGCTTCTATGCTCCTTAGTTTATTCTCGCATTAGCCAACAATGTATTTATGTCGTGATGTACGGTGTCTGGAGTACTTTGTAGAAAGGCACTTCACAAATGTAATGCATTATTTATTATCTTGTCATAAGGGGAGATATAGTGAACCAGTGAGCTGTCAATTCGTAAATAGGGTGCTTGTGATATAGTAGTCTGGTCCACTGATAGTTACTCTACTTAAATAATCGAAATATGATGATTGCTTCGGAAAGCTGCTCTCTCGGGACAGCCGCGGCGATCGCTTGCTCTCTCCACTTTGCGACGTTTCGCCTCGCACGTCCGAGGCATCCTCAGGCGCAGTGTGCACCCTGCGTGTGAGGCGAAACGTCGCGAGGTGGAGAGAGGAAGCGAACGACGCGGCTGTCCCGAGACAGCAGCTTGTCGCAACAGTCATCATGCATCGAGCCGTGAAAACATACATCGTTAAAGCGAAATTTGGTCCAGAAAAAATGATTTCACGTCCAAGCTTTTACATGTCTCCCACCATTTTAAATGTAATATTTTCATTCTCCCTTGACGCACTTTGTCAAATAGAGTTGATGTGATTTGCTTACAGCAGTCAATGAAGCGCACATTGAAGTCGATGATATTTGTCTTGTTTCGTAATGTACATATGGTTGTTACTGTTTCTGGACAAGAAAATACATCGAGTGGGGTTTTGGCAGGTGACTGCAGGGCCATTCAGCTCAATTTTGGCCATTCCGACGCGCTAATATCTCTTGTACAGAGGGCCACCGAGAGTTTCTGCATGCCCAAGGCAGAATTCCACATGGGACCCCCTCATAGTCGTTAGTAACATTAAAAAAGGGTCTTTGGAAATCAGTGGGGTGTCACTCAACCTGGTGTTAAGTAGAAATGCGCCCTCTACGCGGCCGAGATGTAAATAGCAGGCAGAATGAGCCATTTATACTCCAGTGCAAAAATCCTATGCTTCGCCTGTCCATATCTGTAATTCAGTTTCTAACTGGAAATTTCGTTCAGCTTATCGACATACCATTTCATTTTGTCCTTTTTAATGATTTTGTGTTTGTAAGTAAATGAGCCTCATGCTTATTGATATGTCTATGGGAAAGGAAATGCAGCATTCACCTTGCTTTCCTCCCAGCAAAGAGTTGTAAACTGATGATTGCTTCGAAAAGCTGCTCTCTCGGGACAGCCGCGTCGATGGCTCTCTCTCCTCTCCTCGCGACGTTTCGCCTCACACGTTGGAGGCATCCTCAGGCGTGAGGAGAAACGTCGCGAGGAGAGATGGAGCCATTGACGCGGCTGTCCCGAGAGAGCAGCTTTTCGAAGCAATCATCATGCATCGAGCCGTGAAAACCTACATCATTACACGAGTTGTAAACTGTCACTTTTCTCATGTATGGGTATTTTCAGCGGCTTGGCAGCTGTTGTGCATTAATGATTATTTAGGCTGTTGCTTATTTTTGGACTTTAACACAGATTATTTTTGAAAGCCCAGTTCATTAAGAAATGTAATGTTATTGTGAAAACGTTGTTACTGTTTGTAACGTGAGATTAATATTTTTTTCTGCTGAACTATATGTTTGTGTGTCCAGTATAGTGTTATCCATGAAATCGCAGGTTTATATTTGTTACAGATCCTGTGAACATTAAAGCCCATCGAACCACATTTTTTTCATGATTAGCTGCGAGGGATAATTTATTATTTGTTCAAAATTGACTGAATTAGAGCACTTTCGTTTTCTAAAATGTCACGAGGCTTCCCTCCAAATTGGTTTTAAGCAATTCACAATGGTAAATGTGTGCTATGTTATATTACAGTGATACTTGTAAAGCACCATGTACAAAACAACACGTTTGAAGCAGCCATATGTCTGGTAGTTTCGCTGGTGTCTACTTGTTTAATTTTGGTGCTGGCCACGCATTCCACATAGCACCTTAGCGAAAATTTAAGAGAAACTCTTTTTTTAAACTTACAGATAGTCCCTTTGACCAAGCCCACAAAAGCACTTTGTTTTAACTCTTAAAGCTCCATTGGCTGTGTAAGAAAGCACCACAGGGTTTCGAATAGTCTTAGCTTTCTTTTTAGTGGAGACGAGCCAGTGTGTAGTGGGGCAGTTAAGTCATTTTAAACGGCACGAAAATAAATCAAAAACATGTATTCAGTGTCACGAATCCATTTTGTCCTAGTGAATGGCCCAATATAATATTCATATGCTTGTGTTATTCTGATATCCGTGAAATGTGTATCCCACATTGCCGAGACTTCATTAGTCTTCTGTTCAAATCGGTACATAAACTTTTCCGAGAGAAAGGAAACCTGGCATGCCTATTGGTTGTTTAAAATCCGGCCTGTGCTTTATTTTTAATTAGTTCTAGTCATAGCGTGCAAAGAAGTCATACACATAGATAATACTTTTTTGACATTGGTTTTTTACTTTAATGCAATTATATACCTTACACGAGATATACTGTTTTTGACAACATAGGCACTTTATGTCTTTCGTGTTCGTTTATACTGTACAATTTGAATTATGTTACATCGAAATTGAACCCTGTCTCATTGCACTATACAATCCTGTTTCACTGCATTGTGTTCAGTCTCAAATGCAGACTAATTACACGGGTATTGATATACATTTATTGACCAAGTCTGTAATGCTGTGTTAATCACTGACAGAGAAAATAATGAAATTTAGAGTGTGAGGAAATGCATGATGTATTTACTGTTTATTTACAAACTTAGTCTTTTAGCTTCTACAAAGAAATGTCGAAAACTTTACAGGCTTTCATTTGCTTGATTTATTTCTCCTGATTCGTACGTGTGAAATGTATATATATTAAGCTGTTTGCACGCCAATGAAGTGGGAGCATTTGTGTTTTTGTTACCTCAGACCCAGGTGGTGCTGAGACAGGCTTGGCTGGAAAACATTCACCCTTGCCTCGTGATCAACAAAATTGACCGCCTTATCACAGAGCTGAAACTCACTCCAACCGAGGCACATATTCAGCTTCAGAAGATATTAGAACAGGTAAATGCCCCACATCCAAGACCTAGTGTTTATCGTATACAAGCTCATTAGACATAACAGTGGGAAATTAGAGGTAAAAAACAAATATAAGCAGATATCTATTTTGCCTAAAAATATGCATAGAACAATTAAATATTGTACTATCCGCCTATTGGCTTTCCGTACCATAAAGCCTGCTGCAAAATGTTGTTCGGGAAATACAATATTCTTACATGTTCAAAAGTATCAATTATCACCATCAATACCCACAGAATCCTGTACGTTTTACTTAAATGTGAGGACACAGAATTGACAAATGCTAATGTTCTGGATACTTATTATTCTTATTACTTTTTGCCAGTGGAGTTGTAAAAAAAGAAGAGTCTCTATCATTTTCTGGCAATAATAGTGTAAAGTTCTTAAAACACCAAATACACTTTTCATAAAGTGTCAAGTTTGCAGTAACCACACACGTTGGTGGTAAAGACTGCAAACAACATGCTTTGATAATATATGCAATGTCCTTGAAACTGATTGGCCTGCATCAGAGACGGCTTTCTTTTTAGCCTTGTCTCAATGCTCACCAGATGTTACCAAAAGGCAATCCGCTCAGGACAACACAATATCAATGCCTTATAGCTCGGGTTAAACAGTTTATGCTATGAGCACTTATTGCCAGTAGAGTTGTAAAAAAGAAGAGGCTTTACCCATATTCTGACAATAATAGTGTTAAGTTCTTAGAAGCCGTCTCTGATGCAGGCCAATCAGGTTCAATGACAATGCATTTATTATCAAAGTGTGTTGTTTGCAGTCTTTACCACCAACGTGTGTGTTGCTGAAAACTTGACGGTTTATGAAAAGTGTCGGTTTGGTGTTTTAAGACCTTAACACTATTATTGCCATAAAATGGGTAAAGCCTCTACTTATTTATTAATGCTAATATCGTGCATGTTAAATGAAACATGGCGAGAATGGATATTTTTACCCTAACATGATGTGTAACAGGGATTTTAATCTACACTTATTGGCGTAATCTCACAGCGACACCAATCTTGCCAAATATATCCATCTCCTATTAGGTGAACGCCGTCACTGGAAGCCTTTACACCTCCAAGGTGTTGGAGGAGAGCGCAGAGAAGGTTTCCTCAAGACCGGTGGAGGGCACTGTGGAGCGTGAAGGGAAAGCCGATCCGTTGTTCAACTGGAGTGCGGGCTTCGAGGAGGCAGACGACTCGAGTCTCTACTTTTCTCCGGATCAGGGGAACGTGGTATTTGCCTGTGCACTAGATGGCTGGGGATTCAGGTAAGGCTCTTTAGACCATGGATTTTCCTCTCGTCACTTTTTGCTCTGCGCGCAAAGCACTTTGACACCTGCCATAGTGGAAGGGGATTGATTTGTTGCATTATTTTTGTTGGTCTATCGTGCCATAATGTTGGGGGCACGCGATGAGCAGCAGAGGGCAGTGTTGCAAAAATAAAAAAACCATCGTATTGCATTGCGACGACGTAGTGCATTACGAAGTCCCCACGTCTCTACATCCCGCCTTCGCCAGCGTGGTTAATTTCAGTGATCCTATGTGAAGCGCACGTTGTACGGAGGCATACCATTCGGTAGTGGTTTCATAAAAGAAAGCATCCACAGTTTGGTGCTTGAGAACAACGTTAACCCTGAATTATAAAACAGAAAACTACTATTTTAACAAGTACCATTTTAAAGTCAAACATAAATCAGCATTCCTGTTCAAAACAAGCGAAAGAGTAGCCCTCCATCGCCATTGGTGACCAAGACCCAGTGCTGGAAATTCCACATTTCGTTGACGGGGACTCGTACCTCCCCAGCAAGGCCGCCGTTGATTCTCTGCAAAGTGGTGCAACGCATTCCATCGACCTTATTTTGGCTCGTAGCGTCAGTTGTGCCCCAACTGGGAATTTGGGCTCGCAACCTTCTGATTGCGAGTCACTCACCCTAACCGCATTGCCACCCAGCCGGATGCAATATATATGGCTATCAATATGTGTCCTGACATCTTGTTATTGTCTATAGGGCTGGAATGGGCTTTCTTATGTGTTGCGTAACCCCTGGGGAGACCACACACATTTCGGTCACTTAGCAGTTGGTGGAGGGTTTTGGCTCGTATTAAATCTTTACCCTGCCACTTACGTGGCAGAAAATCAAAGACAGCGTTGTTCACAATGATTGCTCACCCGCCCCCCTCGTGCCCATTTTGCAGTATAGAGCATTTCGCACGACTCTACTCGAAGAAGATGGGAGTGAAAAAGGAAGTGCTGCTCAAGACTCTGTGGGGTGATTTTTACCTCAATACCAAAGCCAAGAAAATCATGAAGGGGGCCCAAGTATGTGTCACAATGCAGTTTATTGCACTTGAACATCATGAAAGGTGTAATGTGTATGTGTGTGTGTCTGTTGTATAGATAAGAATTTTTTTGTCACTATTTCTGTACAATGTGTAATTTAAACAATGTTTGATTTGATATTTCAGGCCAAGGGGAAAAAGCCCGTATTTGTGCAGTTGGTTCTGGATAATATTTGGGCCCTGTATGAAGCTGTAGTCATTAGAAGGTGAGTTTCTATCACCTCTTTTTCTCAGAAAAATAAATATTCATTTTGGACTGAGCCTTTAGTTATCTTTTTTTACCATACATTATGTATGTGTTTTTTTTATTCATTGCAACAGAGACAAAGAGAAGTCTGAAAAAATCGTGAACTCATTGGGGCTGAAGATCCTTGCAAGAGACATGAGACACACTGATCCAAAGGTCTACCTGGGTGCCATCTGCAGCCAGTGGCTGCCACTCTCTGAGGCTGTTCTTTGTATCCAAAAATGCTTGAAATTGCGTTTACATTGTGAGCTGCCCATCCATTAGGATGCTGGTGTGATGTATCGGGGAGCACACGGGACTTGCAATCCCAAGGTCGACGGTTTGATTTAATCTCCCGGTGCAGCTGTTGAAACGACGACACGCAAGTTTCTTAAATCCCCTCCGCATCTGTCCTCCCAGCATTATAAATGGGTCCTCCACAGTCAATCGGCAGGTCACGTGTGGTGGGATAAATTGTTATAACTTCCACCTCTTCTTAGATGTCTGGCCATTGAGAAAGAGTAGGCCCAAAATATCCTTTGGGCAGACCCTCTAGAGCTGTGTCCAGTGGAGGCTATTTGGTGATATGAGCAAAGCATTCAGGGCTGAAACTTTACCCATTTAGCTTTACCTCTGTATAAGCAAAGGGGCCAGCTATATAATACAATGCATTTTGGTTCCGTATACAGTTCCTCACATAGCATCCCAAGGCACTTTACCATAAAAACTGACAATTGAAAAATAAACCATTGACCAATCAGTCCAGCTCAAGGATAAGCTAATGGAAACAAATGCATTTTAGAAATTAACTGAAAAAATTCAACTGTGCTTGCATTCCTGATATGACTTAAGATGGAACCGCCAAGGCAAAACTGAATGCAGGTATCTTTGAGGGCCTCTGGATGGAAACATGGATGTATATGCCGCTTGACAAAGTGATGTAGCATAAAGGGAGCTTTTTATGCTCTCCTTTTTTGGTGTAATAAAAAGCCAGCGTTACAAAAGAAGTGATGGGAATAGCAAACGTGACCTTCGGTCCTGTCAAATACAAGAATATATCGGGCAATGCAAAATCGCGTGCGCCTTGAGAGTTTAGTTCCCTTGACTGGCGGCTGTGCAGCAATGGTGAGCTGCCGCCTTCCCAGTCCCTTGGAAATATCTGCACAGCGCGTGGAGAAGCTGCTGTGTGCGCGTGCTCAATGCTTCGAGTCTCTCCCACGGCAAACACAAACTCTGAGAAATGGTGAGAATGCACAGCGGCCTATTTGTCAGTCATATTTTTGATGAGGACCTATTTAAGCCAGTGTGGGTCGTGGGAGTTATTTGACCATATTTCACCACGTGTGTCAGTGTGAGGTAACATAGATGGGGCACATAGATGCTTGAGTAACGCACACTACAGCAATTGATTTTTCTGCACAATCCCCAGCAGAAAACGTAATACAGCTGCTTCCCACACATGCAGTGTATTATGCATGGCTGTGACCCACCCAAACATTAACCAGCTTGTTAATATGGTTGATTCCAGTCTTAATTTATCTTATGATTGTCTAGTCCTCCAAGTTACTTTTTTCAGCAAATATTTTGACCTATTTGGAATACAGTACTGTAGTTTCATCTGTAAATCCTTAAACCTAATTATCACTGATTCTGACAGTTCACTCATATTTACTGACCCTATTTAATTGGGTCAGTCCGCCATTGGAATAAACCGAGATTTTAAAGCTGCTATTTTTTGTTCCCTTGCAGATTTCATTTCATGCCAAAGCTCTGATGATGCCCCCGTGATTGTTTTTGTCTCAAAAATGACATCCGTTGATGCAAAGGCCTTGCCCCAAAACAGACAAAGGTATTGAATATAATTCATGTGGCAGTCAACCTATTCACTTTACCTAACCACATGTGTTACAGCAGTCTTCTCGCAGTGCTATTACAGTAAACTACGGTACAATGTTGCTCCACTGACTCGTTGGAGACTGATGTATTGGCGGATTTGTAAAAAGATTAGATATGTGAAGGTCTGTTTAAACGTACAGTTAAGCCATGTGCAATTTGGTGACTGGTCAAAATGTGCAAAGAGCTTTAAACACTGAAAAAAATTTGACTTCTTTAGAAAGAAGTGAATATATGCTAGGTTACAAATACAGTAAAGTGTAGATATGTTGGATTTGTTAACATCTATAGAAAATAACAGTTACATTGTGCACACATATTGCACCAAGTTGTTTGGTTAATTGGTCATGGCGGATATGTGACCATCATATATGTGAGGTATCGTAGCTCTGTTCATGTTACTTCTTGACTGATTTTACTCGTTGGCCGTGTGCTGTGTATCATTAGACCCCTTACCCTGGAGGAAATGGCTCAGCGACGGGAGCAAGCCAGAGAGAGGCACCTGAATAAGCTTGCTGGGCAGCAAACACAGACCGAACCATCTAGCTCCGATATAATCATGGGGCGCTCAGAAACAAGAACCCACCAAGAAGCAAGCACCATCCAAGGTGATGACAGTTTAATTACTACCATGGATAACCATTGGAAATTCAAGACCTAATCTCGGGAAGGATTTCATTTGTGGGGTTCAGCCAATTCTTTTTTTGAGTTAAATACACAGACTAAATTCTGCTCTGTTCTAGTTTATAAATATATTAAATATAATTTGAGCTCACCATTCCATGATTCTCCAGAACCAGTGGTGTTTCAGCTGCAAATAAGCAAACTGCACCAGATTCAACCTTCCAGCGAAACAAGCTCTTATATTGTTATGAATTGTAATAAGTATCATATTATTACTTACAATCCACCATGACAGCACATACTACATTTTAATCTCTTGTAAGTAATATTGCTTGTGGGAGGACGCCAACATGCCAAGAAATAACTGAACGCATCCAAAGGGAGATCTCTGAAATTCTGCACAGATTGGTTAGGAACCTTTACCTGCCATAGCCCTGCACCATACGGATGCAAAAAAAAAAAGATTCTTCTGCACCCCTCCCCCCCCACTCCTCCTCCTGTTCTAGATGTCGAGGAGAAACATGAGGCCGACACGGTTCCGTCTCTAGACCTGACCCAACGGCCAGAGGACACGGAGGCTGCAGAGCGATTCATCGCCTTTGCGCGAGTTTACAGTGGCACGGTGCGGAAGGGCCAGCGGCTCTACGTCCTGGGGCCCAAGTACAACCCAGCGACGGCACTAGAAAAGGTATGCTGTTATCACGTGTGAAGGTAAAAGTGCAGTCCTGCAATTTCCAACACACACTGCTACTGGCAGAAGGACCTCCACTTTAGGGAGCCCTTATACAGTATTTTCAGTCTCTCAATCCTTTCACATATAACCATGTTAACGTTGTTATTCATTGCTAGGGTCTTAAAAATGACAATGTATACTGTACTGATGTAGGTTTTGAATGTATAATTGTACCTTTTTATTTCTAACTAAAGAATACTCATTGTGAAATTATTTTCTAGTCTACAGTCTTTTTTTTTCATTTAATATACTAAGAATTCCAATACTTGAACTTTCAAGGAATTGTACACATCTGTTTAAAATATCACGTCTGCTTTCTTTGCTCTGAAGAAGGGTCGTTGCCAAAAAATATTCACTTAATACATTTCGGTCACAAGATGTTGCTAATGGCAGTTGTGGTTGCGGTGCTTGTATCTCTAGACTGGAAAATGTTATCGATGTGGTGTACATTGCGACACTTGGCGTAAATTATGCATTAGTATATTTGCTCGTCAAAAATGATGGAGTGTAAGGATTATGTTTTGTTGATTTAGAATTCAAAAAGCTTCACTTTTTTTGGCATACAACAAAATTGCCTGTCCAAATTTAAGTGACCGTATAATTAAGCTTTTATGACAGCTGGTCATTCCCGAAGTCAGATTGGACACTATTTTAGAAGCAAATTTTGCAATAGAAATATGTGACGGAGCCAAAATTTGAGGACGATCAGCCAAACCGTTTTCGTGCTGGAGCCGTTCAAAGAGCATTACACACAAACACTGCACTTCTCTTATGTATTAAATAATGTAATTGTGTTACCGTGAAGAGGTGCCTCTTATATTTTACTGCAACTATGTAGCTGCATAAACAAATAAAGCAGAAGTTGGGCGATCTAGTGTTCCATACCAGTGAAATTGGTTCACGCTGAAACATGCTTTGTTTAATAATAATAATTGCATTTATAGAGGACTTTTCACCCGAGAGTCACAAAGCTCTGCACAGAGCTGCAGAGAGAACGGCATATCAACAACAATGGCGTAAGAATGTAAAATCAGCAACAATAACGTTTTTGGGGTTTTTTTTTACAAACCTGAGCTGTGGAGAAAACGATATATCAACAACATCAGGACAGTTCAACTTAGTCAAATAATAGCAATAAATTATCGGACATAAAGTAAGCGGGGAAAAAAAATAATTTTTCAACAAACAAGGATGGAAGAAATGTTCCCAAGCAGGTGCAGCTCGGCAGAAAGCCATCAACCCAGCACAACAACATTGAGCCATATCAACAGTCCTAGCCAGAGGGCTTGAATGCTTTATGGAACAAGTGAGTCTTGAGACGATATTTGAAGATGCTCAGGGACTCGGCTGATCGAGATTGAATCTCCAATGTAAGGGCATTCCAGAGTCTAAGAGCCCGAATGCTCGGGCACCCATCGAATGGAAGTGCGATCTGGGCACATGCAGCAAGCCCGTATTGGAGGATCAAAGTTGTGTTAAGGAAGGTGCCTGAAGTAGGTCATGGATGTATGTTGGAGAAGCGCCAGTGAGAGCCTTGTAGGTTAGGAGGATCTTGTATTTAATCCTGTATTTAACTGGTAGCCAGTGGACAGACATCAGTACTGGGGATATGTGATCGTGGATGGGTGTGAGAGTGAGGACTCTAGCAGCCGTATTTTGCACACGTTGGAGACGATTGATCAGGGAGGCAGGGGTGGCAGGGAGCAGTACATTGCAGTAATCAATTCGTGAGGAGATAAAGTTGTGTATTAGCCTCTCAGCATCAACAGGTGACAGAATGTTGCACAGTCTGGCTATATTTCTGAGATGGAAATAGGCCACCTTCATCACTTTGTTGATGTGACTCTCGAAGGTGAGTGAGGAATCAAGAGTCACACCTCAACTCCGAGCTGCCTTAGCAACTTCAATGGTCTGATCGTCAAAACATCAATTGGTTAGGTTCAGGCTTGGACAATTGATGCGGTGTTCTGGCAAGCAAAACTTCTGTTTTGTCGCCATTTCATTTTAGGAAATTTGAATTGAGCCAAGCCTTCACTGTTGATAGTGAGGATGACATTCAAAGACCAGACGCATTGATAGATGGCTATGCGTGGATATAGAATTGGATGTCATTGGCATGGCAATGGTAGCTGATATTGAGGCTGCGCAAGATATGGCGAAGTGGTTGTATGTAGATGCTGAAGAGGAGTCGGCCAAGAACTGAACCCTGAGGAACTCCAGACAAAACAGGATGGATCTCTGGGTTTTGTCCTCCGAGGTTGACGAACTGCTTCCGATCGGAGAGATGAGATGTCAGCCAATGCAGGGAACAGCCAGAGACCCCTATACTCTCCAGTCGCTCAAGTAAGATCGGGTGATTTATGGTATCATAGGCAGCGCTCAGGTCCAGGAGGACAAGAATACTTGCCAAGCCTTCATCAACAGTGACGAGTTGGTCATCAACTACTTTTACCAGAGCAGTTTCAGTACTATGGGCGATTCTGAACCCAGATTGGAAAATATCGAGGAGGTCATTGTTGAAAACGTTATTTCTGGAGTTTCGTGGCTGCGGAACATTCAAGGACCTTGGAGAGGAATGGTAGGTTTGAGATGGGGCAATGATTCAGGGATGTTGCAGTTGAGGCCAGGTTTTTTTAAGCAGCGGGGTAACTGCGGCACATTTGAATAGTGGAGGAACGATTCCAGAGCGAAGTGAGTTATTAAAGAGATTAGTGATGAACGTGGCAAGGGATTTGAAATTTGCCCAGATGATTTTAGATGGGAAGGGATCCGGGGAGTAGTTTGTGGGCTGAGATCTGTTAACTAGACAAGAGACCTCGGATTCCATTAATTCAGAAAATTTCAGAAGTTGTGAGGTCAAGGAAGGTGGAGGAATATGTATTGAGGTATTGGTTTGTGGTTTAGGCTGAGTAGAGATACGATGGTCTTCAGTTCTTTTGTGAGAAAAACTGAATCCACGAATCCACCTGATCTTTATAGTGAAGGGAAGTGACAGCAAGTAACTGGTTGGACGAAGGAGCTGAAAAATGGTCGAGAATAGAATGTTGAGCTTGTCGCAGGTGTCAACCAGAATGCCGGAAAAATGGTTGGTACAGGCAGAGTCAAGTGCCTTCCAGTAGCGGAGGAATTGTTCCTTCAAGATTTCAACATGAACGGTGAAGCCAGATTTTCTCCAAGTCCAGTCAGCCCTGCATTCATTCGCCTTGAGATCCCGGAGTTCAGTAATATACCAGGGGGATGGTGTACCACCTGAAACAGCGTGATTTTAATGGGGCAAAATCATCCCATATGCTTGACAGCACGTTGTTGTACGTTTCTGCCGAAGCATTATAGGCAGCGTGAACCGAAGCGGAGAGTGAAGTACTGTTGATTGCTGCAGTGAATATGTTTGGAATTGGGGAGTTAAGGTTTCAAACTTAGATTGTGTGCTTGGTGATGGAAATTGGAGGCGGTACTTGAAGATCAAACCACACAGCAGAATGATTGGACAGACCTGGATCAGTGACGGACAGGTTACCGATATGCCTCATGAGCAAACCAAATCGAAAGTATGGCCGCATCTGTGAGTTGCAGATGTCACATGTTGAGTGAAGCCAAGTGAGGTCAGAGTGGCCATGAGATCCCTTCCAAGAGGGCTCGTTAGAGAGTAAACAATGTTAAAATCGCCAAAAATCAGGATGCTTTCAAAACTGGAGTACATCTCAGAAAGCAGCTTGGACAGTTCATTGACAAAATAAGTGGAGGCTTCAGGTGGGTGGTCGAGCAGCATCAACTTCACAGGTTGAGCCGACCTCCAATCCAAAGACATATGTTCAAATGAATTGAAGGTCGGTGACGGAATCGGTCGTATGCTGGCCGACACATGGTGGTGAACTGCTACGCTGCCACCACGGCCATGTAACGAGCCTTCTGATGAAATGTAAAGTCTCGCAGTAGGGCCTGATCAATCTGAGAAAATTATCTTGATAATGGCAGGTCTCTGTTAGGCAAAGTAGGTCTAGAGTGTTATCTGAAATCAGCTCAGCAATGAGTGGGGCTTTTTCGGTGTTCAGAGAGCACACATTGAGCAGGTCAAAGTGGGTTTCAGTTACGGACTGCACGTGCAGGAGGAGTGGAACCAACAAGCAGTATTTTTATCAAGCAACGTCGAGTTGCAAACGGTCTAACTTGTTGTTTCCTCGGTAGCAGATATGTAGGGCTTAATACGGGGATGGGGGTATTGAAATCAATTGTTGGCAAGTTAATGGGATTTTTGTTGCCGACGCCCCAATGGATGTAACGAGGGCGTCGAAGCTTCATCAGCTCACGGCAAATGGCCAGAAAGTTGGGGTTTCAAGGAACTGATGTAGGAATCAAGCTATTTAGAGCCGTGGATGTGTTGGTGATCATATCGAACACGGCCAGAGCCCAACTCTGGAGACAAGGGGTGCAAGGAAGGGCCATGCCCAGGATGTGATGCCAACACAGCACGGGGCACCTCCCCTTGTGTAATTTACTCAGCAGGCCAATTAACCTAGAGAGCTGGTCATCCCTGAACAGCAGGAGGAATGGATTAGTCACGGTGTTAGAGATTGGAATCACAGTGCTAGAGATGGGAGTCTCCGTTTTAGAGATAGGAGGCACAATATTAAGAGATGGGAGTCAAAGTGTTAGAGATAGGAGTTACGGCATTAGCAATGGGAGTCTCTGTTAGATTCTGAAAATTAGAGACGAGTAAAACAGAGTTAAGTGATTAATATTGTTTCAGACACACAGAATGATATGTCAAACGCCCTTCAAAAACACTGGCGGCTTAATGTAAGGGACCGTTGCAAACCGCTGCATGAGACAGGGTTAAATGGCAATACACGAAGTTAAATTAATGACTTAGACTAATAAGAATTGAGAAAAAGAATAATTTAGTTTTGCTGCGAACCGAGTGAGGTACAGATACTGAATCAGGCGAGCGGAGCGGCGCAGTTGAAGCCGTTGTCCAGGCCTTGCAACATGTGTCCAGGGCTCACTTGTTCTAGTCGAGAAGGCCCCAGTGGTTTTAGCATAAAAATATAATGACAAAGCACAAATAATTATCAGTGGAATTTAACGAAGTGGAATTAAAACCAAGGTAATGATAATAAAGTGATTTAGGTTGCTTCAAATACACTCAAACATTGCGGTTTATCTATCAGATGTTGGAGCGGCTGAGAGTTTGTCCGCCTGCGTCCCCGAACATCCGAGTATGATGCGTGATGCCGAGCTAGGCATGTGGGAGATTTTCCATTTGAATTTTATGTGCTGGAAAGTGGTCATCAGCAGCAGGTGGAGCTCTTGTATTAAATTTGCCGTTAAAAATTCGTGGCGTGACAATTGTCTTTGTCTGCCATATTGTACATTTTTGTGGCTCCAACCGCACATTTTGGTATTTTTGTACGTATATGAAATAGAGAAAATGGTAACTAAAAACAATTATTAAATATCCACAGGTTTATGTCTCTGAGAGACTCGGGGGAGATAATGTACATGTTAGAATACCGAGTCCCAACTGGATTTAAATCATTCCAGTTACTGGAGGAAAAAGAACAGTTTTGTGGCTCCAACCACACATTTGGGTATTTTTTTACGTATATGAAATGAAGAAAATGGTAACTATATACAATAATTAAATATCCACTGGCATATATGTCTCCGAGAGACTCAGGGGGAGATAATGTACACGTTAGAACACCGAGTCCCCGGCTGGATTTGAATCATTCCAGTTACTGGAGGAAAAAGAACAATTCCTCTCTGCAGTGAGTTGCTTGCCTAAGGACAGCCACAGCACAATGACTGCCCAAAACATTGCATTACCATTTGATTTTTCACCCCTCTTAATTCTCAATAACACAAATTCAAGGGCTCAAAATTTTATAGCGATAGATACATATATGCGTATACACACAGCATTAACCACTCGTTGTACATAACTGAATCAAAATTATGCCCATGTAAGATAGCCTATTGAAGGATATTGGTAATGGTTTGCCCTTGAAGGGTATTCTGTGTTGTGTGTGAGGGTTTTTTTTAATGTGCATTATTAATGTGGAAGCACATCTGTGTTTACAGATTTACGTGTGGTTTTTGTGTGTGTCCATGCGTTGTTGTGTGCCAGTTGCCAGAAGGCCCAATCAACGAAGCGTTGCTGGTAGGGGTGCCCCACCTGGCCTGCGTGACAGTGGACAGCTTGTACCTGCTCATGGGCAGAGAGCTCGAGTCTCTTGATGAAGTCCCAGCTGGCAATGTCCTTGGTAAGATGCTTTTTTTTAGAACAGGTGTGAATTATTCATCATTTTATAATTTTATATACTTGGCAAGCATATTTACTTGCTAACCCCCTGCAGATCGGAACCACACAATTTACGTCTTCTATTCATTGTTTTGGAGCGGCGGCCTTTTCAGAAGTCCATTAAAATTGTGCGCGTGCTGGTTTTGGTAAGAAAAAAATTAGACAGCCTTTATGGGATAAATGTGGCCTCTGTTCAATAATGTCGGTGTATATTACCATATTTTGTAAGCCTGTGGGCATTTACCTTGGGTTATCCTGCAGGAGGATAACGGAAAGTAGGAAAGTACAATAATGCTCCACCATATTTTGCACTTGCATAACCTCTATTGGCCCGGGCATCTACCATATGTCACACTTCCAGCGCAGCTGTAAGTTATATTTTTTATGCTACTTTTACCTTTAAATCAGTTATTTCTATCAAAGCATCGCACGTTGTTAAATCGGTAGGGTGCCTATGGGACATCTAATGCACTCTGTTTGCGATACAAAGCCAACATATCTGTGATCTTGAGTTGGAGCTGCAGGAGCGGACAAGTAAAAAAAGTAACACTGCCCCAATCCCCCCACAGGTTACGAATATTTTTTTTGTTTCCAGTGATTCAGTGCCCCAAGCGAGTCACTTGTGTTTTCTTAAGATGTTTAATTTAATTTATATTGATAGTGCTCAAGTATTAGCTTAGAATTTGGTTGATGTGGAAATTAATTTATCATTCCAAGCTACATTGGTGGCCAGGTTATGTCAGAACTTAAAGTGCCATCTGAGTTCATTTGGAAGTGGTGCTTGCGGCTAAGATTTACTGTGAAAAATGCAAAGGTTGTTCTCGATCACAAAGGGAAATAGAATCATGGTTGCGCTTATAAAAATAATTTGTACTTACACGAATACATTTTAAAAAACTGCAATGTTTTGTTCCATCAAAGCATCGGGTGCCAGGAAGTCCATAGCCATACATTGTTGTCACGGCCACACTTCTGTACATATTTACTCGTGATGTTCTGCATGCTGGAAATCCAACTTGGCTAGCTAGGTGTATAGCATAGTGTGCAAAGCACTGTGTAAAACTACTGTGTTTTGAGCATGTAAATTATAATGAGAACATAGTGCATGTACACCATCCATTTTTTTGCACATTGTTGATCAATAATTATACCTCGTGCAAACAAGCTTAAGCATGAATCGTTGTATATTTAGCACACATCATCGGATGATTGCCTTTTAACAGGTTTGGTTTAAAATAAAAAAAATCGTCGAGTATTTTTGCATTGCATCTACTCAGCAGCAGACTTATTTCATCAGAAAATCCGCCCGTTTACACTAGTGCTACTGTTAAGCTCTCGTGAAAAAGGAGAGCTAGCCGCGCGTTTCAAAAATGTGCGATGCTTTCCATAATTGCTATGTATGTACGAGTAACTTCAAACACGTCGCTGTTGGTACACTTCCCTGAATGCTGATGCGGCAGTAACACTGACTCTCACATTAGTCACAGGTACGATTAATGTAATTAAAAAAATCAAAAGGCCTATGAGCTTGAGTTACAAGCGTGTGTATTGTGCAGGGCCTTGGCCCTGGTGGAGATGGACGGGGGGGGGGTTACGTTTGTGACCTGGGCTTGACCGGCTCTGGAGAATTTGTGGTGCCACGATACGGTGCAAACTGCGGCATAGCGGAGTGCCATATGCCGTGTGTTCTTGCCGAGTCTGGAATATAACCTGGCAGGCGCCAGTCCCGAGGGCACCTATTTGTGCCTAGAAGGGTCAGAACGGCACACGGGGGAGGTTAGCCAAGGATAAGCGTCACCGTGGAGTGGTACATTTGTGTACGTATTGTTTTATTAGCTGTCTGCTATAGAGTTATTGGAGTATGCCGCTGTCAGGCAGGTTACTAAACTATCTGGCTTTGGTAATCGCTTAATTCTGACATTCCAGAATTCATTACATTAAACAGTTTAACAATATGAGCTGCCTCCACATTCACAGGAACGACATTTTCTGCAAATGTTTAGCAAATGTTTGTGGTTTTGAAAAAAAATTAAACTACGATAACGAAATGTTTAATTTGCACGTGACGTTATTGTACACGCTACATCCCTGTGTAAATTTCAACTTGCCTTGCTCGCATATTCATAGTTCAACTTCGTGAGTGGCAGCTAATTGACTAAAAATGGCACTTGATGCACAGACCACCAGTGGCTGTTATGCAGGAGTAGCAGGGTCTGCAGGAAAGCTCATGCACTCTCAGTTAATTCCAAGAGTCACTGGGTTAAGCTGCAATCTTGGGGCTGGGGTGGGCTGTGTTGGAGTATGAGCTTTCACAAAGCATATATACCTTCCTTCAGGGGCTACGGCGTGCGGTTCTGTTGAGCCCACGTTCAAACCGGTCGAGGTCTCTTCACGCCGTGCCGCTGTGGTCCCCCGCGTAAATTCATGCCCAAGTTAACCAGTCACAGTGTCAAGTTGTCAACAGTTGCTGCCGATTTCTCACTTTGAATGCATTCATCCCATTGACGCGTCGCACGTGCGTTTACTTTTGTTTGAAGAGTGTAAGTTATACAAAATGCACGGGTGAGTTCATCGGTGACCTATAAGAAAAGTATTCGAGTCGGGTGTCGACATTGTATTAGGTAGTTGCAAAGGCGTTAGTGAGGTTTTAAAATCTCTTAGTGCTCGGCACGAAAGCACTTGGCACGGCCACTTGAACCAATGTTTTTATAAGCTTACGGAGAACAAGCTTACCTGGAACAGTTTACAATTGGATGCTGTTATTGGCCATTTGAGAAAAGAGTGCCATTGATGCTGTTAACGATTTTTAGTGAACGACAAGACATGGGAGTCTACCAAAGTAGTCTGTTACGTGATTAAACAAATGATGTGTTGAAAATCACAAGAACGTAGCCATGAAAACACGTTTGCTGTATTCTTGCTTTATACACGATACAGGACTTGATTCAGCATTTGCAACGTAAGCTTAAACAAAAAAAATTGCTGTTTTTTTTTATTGTGGCATGGTGTGCTTTTGTGCAAAGGGATCTTTTAGACAAATAAAAAAAAACTAATGAAAAGAAGAAAAACACTTTACAATGAAACTCTTGTCTTTGTCCTCCCAAGGAATCGGTGGACTGGAAAACCACGTGCTCAGGTCAGCCACCATCTCCAGCAGCCTGGCATGCCCTCCTTTCATCCCGCTCCACTTTGAGGCCGTCCCGATTATTCGCGTGGCAGTCGAGCCCAAACACCCGAGTGAGTCGCCCACGATTGTGTCATTTCAGTATCGCTTCTACTGGGTTGTGGTTTCAAAGCGTCTCGCTCTACATACATGTAGCAGCCCGTTTACTGCAGCTTCAAGAAGACTGCATTGGCAGCATAGACCAAAGACCATAAGCACTCCACCGCCACCGTAGTTTTCACTGCCTTCTAACATCACAACCTCGTAGTAGATGAAGGCGGGATGGGGAGGCCTTCATCCAACAGTAGATTACAACCACTGATGGTGTTGATAACAGTGAAACAATATATTTGGTTAATCTGGGCAGTAGGAATTATTTACAGCAAAAAGGGAGGACAGGATATTTTGACGGATAGTTGGAGACTACATTTGGGAGATCTATTGTTTTCAACACAGCACGTTGCCAAATTATTTTCCCAGCTGTGCCAGAATATTATTACTGCCCCATTTCTCCACTATGAAGAAGGGCCATCGCCTGAAACATGAGTCTACTATGGGTTTTTTTTCTATTATAAGGCAGGGTTGGGGGTGGAGTGGTGATGCAGGGTCCATAGCGGTGTCCTGTGAACCCAGTGACCCGAGTTCACTGCATAGCCACGGCTGACATCAGTGGTGAATGATATCTGAATCGGTTTTACACCCCCCATTCACCAACCCCCACTGACTAGCGTCGTGATGCATCGTCACACAGCTTCCATGACCGACGCGGCTTTGGTACCGCGGTGGAATAACAAATGGCTGTAAAATACTAATAATATTATGAAATCACTGTTAATACAGACGGTGATACTGATAATGTTTGCTACCGGCTTTAACAGCCTCTTACGTATGCGCCTTAATGATCAAGTGCTCTATTCACTGCAGCGATATCTCAGAAGAGGGGAATGTGTGTGCAGCACATCCTGGGCAGGTGTACGCTGTGTATCAATGATGACCCAATGTCCCTGAGCAAGGTTTTATCTCCAAAGGTGCCTTCAGTGTTGCACTAGGGAGATGCAAGTCTGTTTGTAAATCACAAATCTGTACACGTTTGACACCGCCGATCGTAAAGTCTTAGATAGATTTTTTTTTATTTAGCATCGGCGATAATGAATTTGCATTTGGAGCCTCGTTTCCCTCTTGTTTTTTTCTTGGCGCAGGCGAAATGCCACTGCTAGTGAGCGGAATGAAGCTGCTAAACCAGGCGGATCCCTGCGTGGAGGTGCTGATTCAGGAGACGGGGGAACACGTCCTCATCACGGCGGGGGAGGTTCACCTGCAGCGCTGCCTCGATGACTTACGCCAGAGGTGCAAGATGAGCGAAAGAAGTAGCATCGCTCATCTCCGATGTGCTTTTAGATTTGTTCGGCATGGTGTCTGATGTTTCGCTCCGCCTGCTCGGAATCATCTTCAGGAATTCTGCTTTTTTATTCGACTGCAGCACGCTGAGAGTAACTTTGCAAATGTCGCGCCGGGCAGCGCGCGGCGCGATCCAGATAACACGTTGACGGGATCCGTGGCGCAATCGCGAGAGCATACGTAGTCGTTGAGTCACCCCCACTGATGACTACACGTTTCAAAGATTCCATTAAAAGTGAATGCGTTCAATCTCCGATGCGAATACGCTTTACACGTGATTGTACGAAATATTATTCCACACTTGCTCCGGTAGCGCCGCCATTTATACCCATTTCTGCAACCGCATTGCGCGTTTACTCTAACGAAGCAGAACGTAAATTAACTTTCATGCATCGCTGCCAATCATTGTAACTGCTGACATTAGTGCTTATAGCACACCCACAGGGCGAAGATCTGAATGGTCATTTAATGACAATTGCCTTTACGCCTCGCAGGTTTGCCAGAATCCAGATCAATGTGTCCGACCCCATAATCCCGTTTCGCGAGACGATCATCCGTCGTCCGAAGATGGACATGGTGAACGAGGAGATTGGGCAGCAGCGCGTGTCAGTCATCCACCAGAAGCAGAGAATGGACCAGGGAACCAGGTGCTCGCCCACGCTCTTGCGCGGTTTCCTCATGTTCCGCGCTCGTTTGCGTCGTGCATCAGAAACGTCTTGGGTTGTTTTTTTATTTAATCGGGTGTTTTGTGTCTGTAACGTGCATCCACTTTTAATCACGTTATTAGTTAATATCGGTGCCATTCCAGGCTCCTGATGCACAATTCATCGAGCCAAGCCGCAAGCGACAGAATCTATTCCAGGAAAGGGGAAAAAAACGTGCAGTGTTTTGTTGTCTTGCCGTATTTTAGGCCATTTCATGAAGAAATTAAAAGACAAAGGGTTTGTTTGTTACTTAGTAAAATTATTGCGTTTTTATAAATCTTCGCTAGAATTGAGATCAATCTGTAATGCCTCTACTATGAGGAGGTCTAAAGAATCCTCTCAAGGTGATTTTCGCCAATTCTCCCAAGCTGGTAGTATCCACACTTTGCGTCATCACATCGACTTTCTATGGTTATCCATTTATACTGCTCCATTAAAATTTTAGCAGAATCAAAAAGTATGTGTACACACACACCCGCGCTAACATCTTGTGTCACGTAACACGTACGTAAACAAGCCCTTCGGGAGTACGTGGCTGTATATTCATGTAACTATCAAGCTTCGTCTCAATCATTCATTATCGGTGCCTGCATAGGGTTGCGGGGAGTTTGAACCTATCCCAGCAGACATGCCACATGGTAGGGCTATACCCTGGATTGGGCGCTAGTCCACCTGAGGGCCAGTTTACCCACTTGGACACGGGGAGAACAGACAAACTCCTCGCAGAAAGGCACTCGAACCGACAATAGAACCTGGGTCTTTATTGCTGTGAGGAGGCAGCGATACTCACCGCGCCACCCCGCTCCTGTCTCATGACTACCGTAAATGGACACCGCTCATTTCGTGACGATGAACCCCTCTTGCCGGTCGTCTGCCGTGTGACGGCAGGATTCCAGAAGACGTGCACGTGAGCGCTGACGGGCTGGTCGTGATGCACACCGCCAGACGGCAGTGCACCATCGCTGTCCGAGCCACCCCCCTACCCGAGGGCATCACCGAACTGCTGGAGAAACATGGGGACCTTATCCGCACCATGGAGCGTTTCAACGTAGCTCTCAAGGAGGGCCAAGATATGATGGCCTGGCAGATGAAGGAGGTGGGCTGGAGCCCTGACCGGGAGTGTGCGTTAACCTATTTGGGAAATACGGTGGGAACGATGCCTGGATTCACGGATTAATTATGGTTCTTAAGATCTTGTGCATGTGGCAAATCTCGTGTATGTGAGAATAAATGTTGTTGCTGGCAAGGCTCCCAAGCTGTTGATGGCCGTAAAGTCTGACGAGTAGCACCACGTCCGAGGAGATAGGGTGGCTATGCAGTGATTAACAGCTGCACCGCACAAAATAAAGGCCAGCTTGAGACGATTCCATTGCTGCCTTGGGCACCTTTCTCTTTGTGGCGTTTGTGTGTTTGCCCCCTTTTCTGTGTGGATTTCCGCCGGGTTCTCCGGTTTCCGCCCACAAAAAAAAACGCTCATTAATCAATTGACCTATGACAATACATAAGATGCAGTGTCTGTCTGGCAAATGTTGGTGCCGGCTGGCTGCGTGGCTACCTCGCCTACGCCTCTTTGGTTTTCTCCCACCGCTTTATCTGCGATTCATCCATGACCAGGCACATAGTTGCATTATTATTATACGTCTGAATCACACGTATTGGTGTCACGTCCCTCCCTGCATCCACTACATGAGCTGAGATTCACTGCGATTTTTAAAAATAATATTCCTTACAATCATGACCATGAATCATATCACCAGGGTGTGGATTGATCTATTCCATTTTGGACAAGGTTAACACTGAAATTGAATGTCGACGGAAGAGAGCGATTGATAGAACTGTTAATGTTTTGAATTGTGTATTTTTTTTCCCGCAGAGTATGTTGCAGGCTATTCGAGATTTTAAAAAGCAACTTGAAGAGAAATTTCGTGGACTGAAATGGAAAAATGCAGTTGACCAAATCTGGTCATTTGGGCCAAAAAGGTATGTTTTGTTATCTCATACTGACGAGCTCTTTGTTCTTTACATGAATAATTACTGAATGTAGCCCATAAGAAATAGCAAGTATAAATTCTGATCGACAAGTGTATTCGATAAAATTATTCAATATCATATCAAGGTATTGTTGTTTTGTTCTGTAGGTATGGACCCAACCTTTTGTTCAATCGCATCAGCAATTACCATCGTCCATCTGTCTGGCAGTGTATAGATGGAAAGCCTAAAGAGTTCATATCTTACTGGGAGTACGACAATAGCCTGGTAAGCATCTTATTTTTTTTATGTTTTCCAATGAAGGTTAAATCGCGTTATCTATGTCTATAGCAGAGGGGTCACGCTAATCATACATATGATTCAGTGCATGTTGCATTTTCGTATGACCTTGTGTTACTAATAGGGACTTGTCCTGCTTGAAATGTGGTTAAATTGATCAAAGCGTTGTCCAAAATTTGGCGAATAAAACCAGCTCAGAGCATGATCTATGTTGGCCAAGGCAGCGGCGGCGTTGCGCTGCCCTCAATGCTACCATGACGTGCGGCGTTATCCTGGGTCGTCAAATATCGAGCACCGTGTGATGAGATCGTCTCACGCGAGCTCACAAGGTAATGTTATTGCATCAATATAGGTTTTCATGGCTCGATGTTGAGAATCGCTCTCAAGAGCTGCTCTTTCAGGATAGCCATGTCGAGCGTTCCTCCTTTCTCCTTCATGATATTTCACCTATGTTGAAGTTGTCAGGCTAATGAACGATTTATCTGACGATTGTCATCTTTAATATGTGTAGTACATGTGCACGGTTTTGTGATGTGGATGGCATCTCTCATCTCATTGTCTGAAACCGCTTAGTCCTATACAGGGTCGCGGTGAAGCCGGAGCCTATCCCGGCAGACACAGGGCGCAAGGCAGGGATATACCGACGATGGGACGCCAGTCCATCGCCGGACACTGCGGGGCAATTTAGCCTGCGAGCCAATTAACCTATGCAGCAGCATGCTTTTTGGACTGTGGGAGGAAACCGGAGTGCCCGGCGAAAACCCACGCGGACACAGGGAGAGCATGCAAACTCCACACAGAAAGGCACCCGAGCCGAGAGATTCGAACCCGGGACCTTCTTGCTGTGAGGCGACAGCGCTAACCACTGGGCCACCGTGCCGCCCGTGGATGGCATATATCGGTAATTAATGTGAAAGTAATTTTAGCGCTTTCGTCATGCCTGTCCGATTATGTTCGTTGCCAAGTATCCATCCGTCTCTGATCGATACGCGGCGGTTCCGCCCTCGTGCACCGCAGGTGAGCGGCTTCCAGCTGGCCTCGCTCGCGGGGCCCATGTGCGAAGAGCCGATGATGGGCGTCTGCTTTGCGGTCGAGCGATGCGAAGTCGGCCCCGCCGCGGGTCCAGCCCGCGAGCGGCACAGCACCGTCGGAGAGGCTCACGCGACGTTGCCGCAAGGCGATGGCCGAAGGCAGCTGGCAGCTTCGCTCGTGGGGGGCCGGGCGGGGAAACCGGCAAACGCCTTCCACGGGGCTGGTGACGCAAGACCAGCCCAGCTCGGCAGAAATATGGAGATGAAAGCTCATTGCAATCCGTGTGGAGACGGGCCTTCGAGTTGTAGAGGGAATATTGGTGACAGTTACGGCTCTCTCACCGGTCAACTTATGTCCACCATGAAGGAGGCCTGTCGATATGCGTTCCAGGCCAAACCACAACGCCTTATGGCTGCCATGTACACCTGTGAAATACACGCGACCGCCGAGGTGCTGGGTAAGCAACGGGAAACAAATATCGCATGCACGTCGACTCGGTACATCGTGATTTATTACTCCTGGTTAGGTTTTCGCTGCTTGTGCTGTCACAGCACTCTGGTGTGTTGTCGGGTTGTACCGTGCATTGTTCGGGATGATGAGAGACGTTTCCCTCCACCTACGAGGAATTTCTGCAGTTCCTAAATTTGCGGCGCAACAACAACAAGAAACTCTCGGAGAGCTTTTGTGATCTCTTGCCCTACTGGGAGGTACCACTGTTATCACATATTGCTGACAACTGGAATTGTTGCGCAATTGAAGCCTTGCCCAAGCGGTTCACAACACCTATCATTTTGTGGTCAATAAAATGAGTGCCTGTTTTTGGGAAGAAAACGGTGATTATTCTGTTTTGTTATTGTTCAGTCCTCACAGATAAAGAAATGAAAGGTCAAAAGGTTCAGTAATTTTTAATATTGCTCCCTTTATAAGTATTCGGACAGCCACATGGGCACATCAGAAATATTGATGATCTCATCTCATCTGATTGTCAGAAACCACTTAGTCCTGTACAAGGTCTCGGTGAGCCTGAGCCTATCCCGGCAGACACAGGGATACACCCACGCTGGGACGCCAGTCCATCACCGGGCACTGCGGGCAATTTAGTCTGCAAGCCAATCAACCTATGCAGCAGCATGTTTTTTGGACTGTAGGAGGCAACCGGAGTGCCCGGCGAAAACCCACGCGGACATAGGGAGAACATGCAAACGCCACACAGAAAGGCACCCGAGCCAAGATTCGAACCCGTGACTTTCTTGCTGTGAGGCGACAGCGCTCCCTGCTGGGCCACCGTGCTGCCCTAGATTATCTTATTGTAATGTATAATGTCTTGGATAAATCATGGTGAAGGAGGTAAGGGTGCAGCCTGCAAATGCTTGCTCAGGCCATCACCAGCAGAATGGTCTCCTGGTCAGTACAGGTTTATAAAGGCAGGGAGGAGGAGGTTTTATCCTGTTTTCAAACTGCGTAACTAAACTGCTGTGACAAACATTGTTTCTTCTGCCAGCTGATAATTTTTAACACATTTTATTGCAAAAAATGAGATTAAGTTGATTTTTAAATGTCAAATTTTATTACGGCGAGTGAGCTGTGAAAGAATGTGGTTAGATACCGGAGTGACTTTTCTTTATAATGGGGTGCTTTGTTTTGCTTAGTGCCAAGAGAGAAATTCTTTTCCGTCACAAACAGAACCAATTTTTACTTGTGTGCTTTCATCTATAGTGTTCCACTGCAGTGCATAATGAATTGTGTATTTTTGTTTCTGTTTGCATTGAAAGGTGTCCAAAAGTTTAACTGAAACTCAAATTACATCTCGAGTTCCCTTGCCAATAACATGTGGTAATCCGGTAGCATTTGTGTAACAAGCCTGGCTTGTCAAAACCAGAAGGGCAAAACCTTTCCACAGTTTACTTGACAATAAAGGTCAGGAGAAAGCCAGTAGGCTGATGGTCACTGTTTTATTTATTCATATGAGGACACTTATGTATGTCTTTGCCCTCTGGGGAATTGAGCCCTTTGTCGTAATGGAAACCCGCTGTGTGCCCACGGCTGCCCGTGTGTGCCTCTGGCAGGCCGGGTCTACGGCGTGCTTTCGAAGCGCGAAGGCCGCGTTCTGCAGGAGGAGATGAAGGAAGGCACGGACATCTTCATCATCAAAGCTGTGCTGCCCGTCGCCGAGAGCTTCGGCTTTGCCGAGGAGATCCGCAAGCGAACCAGTGGCCTCGCCAGCCCGCAGCTCGTATTCACTCACTGGGAGGTAAATTGCGCCATTGCTGTGATAGCCAGAAAGCTGCGCGATGTAAAGGCAGACCAGAACCGCCATCTAAAATCGACGGTCCAGTTTCGTTTCCCTGAGTTGCAGTTCAGGCGTCTACAACTAACATTGTGAATGTGTCTGCCGCAGCCTGTCAATCGGCAAGTTGCGTATGGCGGGGTATATTGTGGGTAATCCGACTTCTTCCAAGGTGTGTGAAAGAGTAGGACAAATACGCTGTAGGGAGTAAAATAATTAGAATTATACAATTTGTCAGTGTGCAAATTTCACGCCGAGTCATGGAGGAGACATGGCTACAGAGTCTCGAGAGGGGTTAGCTAGAGCTAGCTCTAGTGAAAACCGTTATAGCCAGCAGTGGCGTGAGCCAGTCATTGCTAGTGCTACTCCTTTACAGCAAGGAGCCTTTCCCCAAATGGCGATGTCGGCTGTAATGAAAGCCAAGTAGCTCAGTGAAGAATAAATGTTAACACCCTGACTGAACTAAAATTGCGACCTTAAGGGGCGCATAGGGTGATATAACTTTGAAGTTATTTAACTGCATGCATTTTCATAATTTCTTTTATTCCTGGAAGGTTTTAAGGTGAAGTGATCAATTGTCTACTATTTGGGGTGTGGGTGGGGGGTTTAACTCCAACGAGACCAAACGTGTCAATAATCATTTAGTTTAGCGTAGTAAAAGCTTGCTCATTGACTTTTTAAAGACGTGTGTTTCTCCTTAATCTTATCAAAAGTTATTTTTAATATTTTTATGATAATAGAATTAATGATAATTTTCAGACCTTTGTCAGTCTAGCACTGAGTGAAGGAATGCCCAAACATTGCAGTTCGGTAATACTTAACTCAGCTGGTCAGAAAAGGTTGAATTCAAAGATTCCTTATCGTACTGTAGGGTCAAGTACTGTTAGCGAGCAAAATGGAGGCCGGCGCAGCACACCAGGGGTGGGTGACAAGCACCATGCCCAGCGGCATTTGTCTCCCGAATTGCGATGTTTACACACTCCCTAAATACTTATTTGAGAACGAATCGACCTAGGGGAGGCCCAGCACCACTCCCCACAAGAAATAGTGGTGGTAGCGCCAGTTTAAACACGAGGCCGGAATTAACCTCCAGTGGATTGGAGTTCATAGAGGGCTGCGATAATCCCGAGACATGCTAATTTTGACTAGCTACGTCTGGGTTGCTTACATATGTCAATGTTATTCAAACCTTTGAAACATTACTCTGTCTCGTAATGCATCGTAATTCCAGACCACCACATTAGTGTTGTTATTTTATAAATGAATGGGATTCATTAGAACTCCGGTTTCAGTGTGTGCAACTTCAACTGTCCGCTTCCGCTAAGTAAATCCATTGTGCAAAAGTAGTGAAACCTGGCTGCGTTCGTGTAAACATCTTGAAAGTGTTTACAATATTGTCATCGATGACAGGGGTTTACAAGCATGTGAGCATTATTTAAATCGCAGGTTGTCTGGTGGACGTCTTGAGTAATGGTGATTGCAAGGTGCTATGTGTCTGCCACTCAAGAAAGGGCCCGTTGCATTGATACTTAATGATTGTAAAACTGCTGCCATATGTCATAATTAGAGTGGGGTCAGGAGTCAGGAGGATGTGTGACCTGGGAAAAAGGTCACGGAGAGTATAGCGCTGGTCAATAAGCGTATCAAAGGATGAATGCTTCTCAAAAACATGTCCCTCAATGCACAGCGCAGCTTTTTTGGCGCTTCAAGAAAACCCGTTGTAAGTGGTTTATTTAAACAGTGAATTATGGCACAATTCAATTAGGACATACACGCAATCCTAAATTGCATCACTGTCTGATTACAGAGTAAATGAAATTTAATTTTTAAAATGTTGGGGAGTGGGGGAGAATTCCGTGCTGATGCATTTGCTTCAGACAATTGAGGAATGAATGTTCTCATAAGTTTCACCTTGCAGCATTTGCAAATGTAATACCGTGCCGTGTATGACCATGAAAACATTGTGGGCAGATTTTACATCCATTTTTCTGATCTATACGCTTTGTTTGTAATTATTAAAATACACAGGCTTTTGGAATATGGACAAATAAGGAAGCAACATTGTAGTGCCTTTCAATTTATACTTACACGTTATTTTATATATCTTGCCATTTTTCGGCTTTAAAAGGTTCATCTTTAAAATGGTTTAAAATTCTAATTTCTCAAGATTTCCAGGACCCCATCCTTACACTTTATCACTGCAGCCTTTTGTTTGTGCCTCTGAACATGTGCACGATCATTTGTTGCCCGCGTATTTTTCACTTGCATGGGGAGGCGCAACGGTTCGCACCGTGCACTATGAATCTACCACTAAATCTGAAATTCTCACTCATGACCAACATCGCTGGCGAATGTCTAAACCGATCCTGCGTCTCCCCTTGGTGGAGCCAGCCTTGAATGGGTTATTCCTGGTGTCAACGTGAAAAACACGGGCAGCACAGTGGCAGAGTGAGTTGTGCTGTTACCTCACAGCAAGAAGGGTCCTGGGTTCTATTGCCGGCTCAGGTACCTTTCCTTACGGAGTTTGCAAGTTCTCTCCCCGTGCCCGTGTGAGTTTTAGACGCATTCTCCATTTTCCTCCCAACGTCCAAAGAAATGCTGCGACCTAGGTTATTTGGCCTGCTGGGCAAATTTCCCTCAGTGCCCTGCGATGGTCTGTCATCACATCTTGGGTACAGCTCCGCCTTGCCCCCGCTGTCTGTCGTTGGGGAGACAAAGGTGGCAGGGAGCACTGCTTTGCCACACCGGCCCCCACATGCGCAACCACGGCCTTGACGTTCGTCGACAGCGCTTGCCCCCCCTCCCCCCCACAGCCGCGTTGCCGATCCCTCGATCCCTCTGCCCGTGCGCGCAGGTGATAGCCAGCGATCCGCTGTGGGTGCCCACCACAGAAGAGGAGTACACGCACTTTGGCGAGAGGGCCGATTCGGAGAGCAAGGCACGACAGTACATGCGGGCGGTGCGCAAGCGCAAGGGGCTGCACGTAGAGGAGCAGATCGTGGAGCACGCAGAGAAACAGCGCACGCTCAGCAAGAACAAATGAGAGGCTGGCGTCCTCGTGGTCACGCTTACTGGTGGCCCAGCCGACCCCCTTTAAAACTCAAATGCCTGTGTTTTTTTGTAGTGCATCAGGTGAGCATCTTTCTGATGCTGCTCGGTTTCTGATGCTGCTACTAATCAAAACACACGGGGCTGATTTACATAGTACTAAAGGTGGCAGTAGTAAAATAAAACAACTTAAAATGTTGGGGATATATTTCACGGTTGAAGTTTCCGGCTATGTGATAATATATAGATGCATTGTTTGTTTGGTTTTCATTTTAATGTACATTTCATTATCTATTATATATTTTGCTGCCTTGCATAATCGGTGTATAAATATTTGATGAGAAAGATATTTTCCTGCTATTTTATTCGGAAAAAATAAACATTGCTCAAATAAATGTTTTGAGGATGAGAGGAAGTAGAAGAACACTCATTTTCGTTGTGAATAGTTAATGTCATGGCATCTTTTAAAAATTAGCATTTTTATAATGCTAACTTTAAAAAGTGATGGATCACTGGAAGCCTATGAAAACGGTTTTTTTTCTTCGAGAATTTAATTTTTCTAATTGGACAGATTAATAAAAATTACGGAAAAAAAGCTACTGCATTGCGAATGATGTCTCGAGAGTTTTATTGCACTTTTGTTAATAAGCTAGATCTTCAATTAACTGCACTTCAATTAACCACAGACATGATCATCTGCACTCACGCGCTATTAAATATGTATTTTAGTCATGGTTAGGGTGAGGGGCTACTCGGGTTTTTTTTTTATAATTCCATCACTGCCCTGACCCCTACGTTGTCTTCCTCCACGCTCACATCCTCTCCCGCTCGTCTCTATCCACCCCTCCCTCAGTGAGTCTTATTATTAATACTCATAATGTTGGGTTAGGCACATTATTGATAATTTTCTTTTCCTAACTACCGCCTCCTACGATATGATCAATTGAGAATGTGTTGGCATGCCTGGATCAGCAGCGTTTAAGACACATCGCCCAGATAAGCGAAATAAACACGTTGTTACGTGCTGCTGTTTTGCCCTTGTTACAAAAATGTATCGATGCCCTTAATGACTCAAATGATTATTTAGAATGCTCAGGCCAAAAGGCTATAGATTTTTTTCACACATCTGTTAATAATTACATCGCGCATTTATGGTGCCCTGTTTCATATCAGAGAGCGGCAATTATTTTTGGCAGTTTGTAATTCTCTCATAATGGCTGACCTGTGTTTTAACTAGGCCTTTGCCAGGGCAATATAAATAAGGTTATACCCTAAAAGTTCACTTACAGCCCATTTTCCTTGGGTCAGGGAGCTGCTGCTGTAGCTGGCTTGTGCTGCTTCTTTCAGTCTCGCGAGAGCCACATTAAGTTGGAGAGGAAAAGCATTTCGCTGAACTGCCTTCCCTTGACACCGCTGAACACGTCCATATGGATATTTGCTGACCCTGTGACATTAACATTTTTGTGACATTTTTTTCACTGACACTTTTTTGGAGGGGGCTTTGTAACCTGACGCTAGTGGCTTTTCCCGCCAGGGCTTATAAGGATGCTGCGCTTTTATAACAAACAGGAAAAAGACACTCAGTGCTTCCTCAATCAGATAAAAATACTCCCGTCTGCCGAAAAAAATAAGGGTGCAGGTCAAAAGCCATAGTAGATTAGTGACCCAGTAAAGGGTCATCGAAGGTCGATCTGTTGTAAGATGCTGCGAGAGAAGATTCTGGCCAGCAACAAAAGTGCAAGAGGGGCCACTGTTCAATTAGCTATGTGCGGAATGCTAGGTGGCTCAATTAAGTAGATGGCATTGATGCTAGTTAAAGGTCAGCTCACTAAGCAGTACATTATTGGAAAGTAAGATTGTTCGGTGTGACGAGCAATTTACCTAATAATTAAAATGCAGTTTTTAAATCCGCAAGCGTACGACGTGCATGACTAAAAATGCTCATGATCCGAAGTGTCAAGGTGAGGCTTTGTAGATTATGCCGCTCTTTGCGAAAGTAATGTTTCATTGACTTTGGCTGATACATAATATGCAGGGGTTTTTTTTTAATGGTGCGTTGGATTGCTGATGACAGATTTTTTAAGTATTTTTTTTAATATAGGGCTTATCGATACAATTTTTTATATACAACTCTTCAAAAATAACAATGCAGTGTATTATGCATTCATTGTTTCCGTGTCCAATAATTTATATTGCAAGGTTTGTTACCCTATATATATTGCGTTCTGCCAAACACACAAGGTTCTTTTAATCAAATTACATTAAAGAAATTTTTTTACACCAAAAAAAATCTCCACAGAAATTACGTCGAACTCTTTTATAGGCATGAAATTATAAAATGTGTTGCAGGCATGTCTTCTCCTAATTGAAGTAGATTTTTGGTAACCGATGTTTTAATCACCGCTGGATTTTTTTTTTAAACAAGTTAATGTTTAATTTTTCAGGCACCTTGAAATTGGCGCATATAATGCTGTGCCTTGTGTGTGACCTGACGTGGCTGAGTGGGCCTCCTCCCAGCTCAATAAGCTCGGTTGTGGTGCCCGTGCATGGCTCGAGAAACGTGCAGCCGTCATCCATACAGGGCCTGGGTTCAGCTGTTCCGCAGCCTCTCCTGGGAGCAACGATAGCCTTCAGCCTTCGTTCTCCACAAGGGAGGAATGAGAGGGCTGTTTTGCTAACAATTAGCCGTAGCCCGCCGTGATTTAGCCTGCATGCAGCATTGAGAGGTGGCAGACCAGCAGCGAGGAATGCATTCACGTGATCGCTCCACAGTCGTCTGGCGGCAGCGTGTATTAAGCACGATCTTGTTGGGGTTGTGGGTTTTTTTTTTATATATATAGAAACTGTTCCCCCGAAATGTTGATCGAGCAATTGAATTTAAAATGACTGATTAGGAACATAGTGACATTGTCCCGGGCACACTTATATATATATTTTTTATAGGCTATAACAACTTGTTAGTCTGAAGAACGCCTCGTTACAGTGAGTATAGCTATTCCCTGCAAACTCTTAACAGTTAACATGTTTTTTTCTTTACATGCGCATTAAGATGTAAAGCTCTCCCCCTCCTCGCCTCTTACAACCCACCTTCTTTGATTTAACAGCAACATTTAATGGATGTCCAGTTTGTTACGGTGGCTGAGGGCATAAATTCAGTGTGTAAGTATTATGATATCTGACACATTATATCCTGATACCAATCAGTCACATGCATTTTTCCAGGCCCAGAAAAGGAAAAAAAATGTTTAGGTGTAACCTTATATAACTTCAGCATGTGACTCTCATTACGTGAACTGTGGTGTGCTAAAATACCAAAGGTGCCATTAAAAAATAATAATCCTCTTCTGCATGTTTTAATTGCAATGCCACAGGTATTTAATTAAGCTAAAATAAGGAGATGTAATTTCATGGCAACTGAGGGAGTAGTGAGTAATGTTCTGTTATTTTCAGGTTACAAGCAAAACATATTCGTACAGTAATACAATTCATCATATACGCATACTGCTTATGCAGTGGCATATTTAGTTTGAATTAAACAAACGTGATACGTTTCATTAGGTTATTTGATTGTTAATTTCTGAAATATGAGCGAAAATGTGTTTCACCTTTCATTGACATTCGCCATTCTCCAGGCTCTTTGAAACCCACACTTTGTCAACAGCATTGAACAGTCGAACGTATGAATTCTGCCTAGCGAAACGTCCTTTGTCCCCTGCAATGTTTCCAGGCATTTGAAAATCCTTTGTTACGAAAAATTCTCGGTACAATTCGTGCGGCTGCAGGCTGCAATTTTTAACAGTTACACAAGATGTCATTGTTGAGCCTGTGCTTCAGCGCTCCGCTTTTGTCTGACATTGTGTGGAGCTCGAACATGTCCTTGCACTAATTCGACTTTCATTGAACAACCCCTGGTTCTCATTTTAAAACTGGTTTGGCCGCAGCGGTAGGCCGGGACCTCGATGCATACCCATCCGTTAGAGCTGCTAGCAAGAGGCGGCAGTATCGTAACACCTTGCCATGTGCATCGTTGTACGTGCGTGCATATGCATCGTCAGCATTGCTTATTTTGGAACTTGTGTCTAAACCTCTTGGCCAGTCTACACTGTCACATGCACTATACAATTATCCTATTTCTAGCATTTGCAATGGCTGGAACAAGCAGACCGAGACATCCTTTAATCTGAAACATCCTACTCAAAACAGCTTGCTGTCTGTAATGCTGCCAAGAACAACCATTTAAAGGCAGGACTCGTGCTGCTACCCGTACAGCTCAAATGACTTTTGCAGAACTTGACACACTGCGTGCCCTTTTTAGAGTTTAGATTATTTAGATGAGAAACTGGCTGTTTTTAATAGTGAGCTTTTCACGTGCCAGAAAGTGTATATTTTTTGCTCCCCTCTTACAGACATGATAATTGCTATAAAATTAATGTTATTGCTGCATTTTCACTGATGTGATTGATTTAAACTTTCTTGGTAATGCGGTCTCTCGTGAACGCCAACTCGTTTCGCGTGATTAACACAACGTCTCTGTTAGTCGTTGTTCGTCATTCCATTAAAATTAGACATTGATACGAAATAAATAGCTGTCGCGTATTTTTTGGCGTCCGTAGATATTTTCGCGATCAACGTTGATTAAACAACCGTATACATGTCGCGTGCGTGCCCTAATTATGTTGGATCGTGCGTCGCGGCCGTGTTTGACTTGCTGTCATCCCGGCGAGAATTTGACTGGGATCCCTCCGTGATAACTAGCTGTCGGAGCGCAGTCGCCCACGAACAACCCTTGTCTTCCTGACCCCGGCGTAAACCCCTCTCGACAGAGCCGTCAAGCGCCGCTGTCGGCAAGCACGTTTGGTTGGTTGTGATGACAGAGCTGGACCCGAGTGTTATGGCTGGCGCCGCCCAATGTGCAGTCATTATTTCTCATGGGCCAAGAACGTGAATGAATTGGGAGCGGGGAGGGTTTGACGCCGCTAAGGCTAATGATGCAGATTCACATGGGGGAATTGACAATCGGCTATAAGGGTTTGTCATCAGCACTCCTGACTATCGCGCTCAGCATGCAATGATGCAAACTTCCATCGCATTCAGTGCCATATTCCCATTGCGGGGAACATTTCTATTTTGTTTCATGTTTTTGGATTGTAATATAACCTTGTGGGCTGCTGTTGATGTTTGTGGTGCGTAGTAAGCAATTTCTTGTTTTTGTAGAAGACGGTAGTTAATTCAATAACGAACGGATGATGAGAATTTCTCTTCCATACCTGCTCTTTCGGGATAGCCGTGTCGAGTCTCCCTGCTCCTTTGCGACATTGTGCCTGCCACGTTGGAACCATCGTCGCGAAGGAAAGAAAATGAACACTCGACACGGCTATCCCGAAAGAGCGACGATGAAAAGCATTTTTATCCTTACTTCGAGCCGTGAAAGCCCACCGCGGTGCAATGCATGACTGAGTAGCGAGCCACTTAATATCAGTGCGAGCCTGGAAAACAAACTAAGAATCAATATGATCGCACACGAACATGTCACCATGTCGACAGCACGTGTTCCAACCATCTCTGCGATCGAATGCATTGTGGTTGTGTGAGGTTATGCGTGGATCTGGAATTTCCTTTGTGGAAGCATTTTGACCGTGCAGGAAGTACAGATTAGGTTTAATTTCATGTAACTATAGCCCTGCATTTTCCAACCGTATTTAAAGTTAATACTTTCAAACGCACTGGGACCACATGGGTTCATGAAGCAAGTTGTCCAGCTCGAAATAAGTTCATTTATTGCATTCCGGCTGAACGGCAATAGAGGCATCAGCATGAATGTTAATATCACCTTTTTTTTAATCTTGGGAAATGTTGAAGCACTCTGAGCGAGCGACTGGGATTCTGAGCAAATGGGCTTGGAGCCAGCAGCCCCTCAGTGTAACAAAGTGTGTCTCTTGTAACGCGCACCGTATGGGACACCGGCCAGAGTAATTAAACACTGTTCCATCTCTGGTCTCTGTTACAACGCTTGGATCTATTTGAAGCCATTGATTTCCTTTTATGGTAATAATAGTGCCCAAATAATAAGCATCTACTTACGCGGAACTGGCCACACGTCGTCTCTCCTGTCGTGTGTAATTTGTTTGAAGAGATAGGGGAGGAGTGGTGCTTGCAGTAGTTAGCACAACTGTGCAGTGAACCCAACGGCCCCTGACTACAATTCCCTGCCGCGGCAACATCAGTGGTGAATTATATCTTAACCTGTTCCTGTCGCCCCCACCCCCAGCCCCCTCTTCTTCGTCAGTCTGCACTCACGACGGTGGTGAAGTATGTTTTTTTCTCCATTGAGAGGCCTGCGTCCGGCACTGCATTCACAGACGGCTCTCGTTTCTAATAAGAGTTCTGTATGCGTGTCCTGTAATATATGCTGCATGCGTTCGTGAACATTGATGGCAAACGATTGACATAAATGGGAAATGGGCAGTCTGTGGGCGCCGTTGTACCGGTACAAGGATGTAAAGAAAAGAGAATAGGTGTTTACCATATCCGACAATGGGGCGGCGCGGTGGCCCAGTGGTTAGCGCTGATGCCTCACAGCAAGAAGGTCCCGGGTTCGAGTCTCTCGGCTCCGGTGCCTTTCTGTGTGGAGTTTGCATGCTCTCCCCGTGTCCGCGTGGGTTTTCGCCGGGTACTCCGGTTTCCTCCCACAGTCCAAAAGCATGCTCCTGGATAGGTTGATTGGCTCGCAGACTAAAATTGTCCCGCAATGCCCGGCGATGGACCGGCGTCCCGTCGTCGGATGTATTCCTGCCTTACGCCCTGTGTTTCCGGGATAGGCTCCGGCTTCACCGTGACCCTATATAGGATTAAGCGGTTTCAGATAATGAGATGAGATATCCGACAATAACAAAAGTGTTAAGGTCTTGAATGTGCAGTTGATGGCTGCTCGCGTGAGTGCATTGCTAGCATCTCTTGTATGGCTCATCTTGTGTGTAAGTGCATAACAGCAGAGGTCAGTCACCGGCGCGTTTGTCTATTACAACGTTCTTGCTTCGTTACAGATAGGTCGTGCACGTAAGCATGGGAACTATGTGTTCACTGCTTTTGCTATCCATGGTCGTTGCCTCCGTGGGGGAATGCTCACCTTCTGACCCGATTGTCAGCCCAGAAATACGAAGGCAGAAATTACCTGTCTGCCTTCGGTGGAGGAGAGGGGGGGGGTTGTTTTCAAGGGAAATGGAGGTAGTGCGCGCGTACACGTACCGTGCAATCTCTATCCACTGTTGTATGGATGCCTCTCTAAACTTCCTGAGCGTGTTTTCACGCTGATCATTCTGAAGTTGATGACGAACAATTGCCAAAGTGTTGCCTACAACGCGACCCCGCAGCGTATAACAGCTATAACACCTGTCACGCCCGGCGATCACTTGTCCAACAACCGCTGTCTAGGCTCAAACCCGCTAGGCGACCGAGATATGACGTCGAGACGAGGCACATTCCAGAATGATTTGGTCATAAGAAAATGTGGGTGTACTCCGTTACAAATAAAAGTGTCTTCAATTAAAATGGGGTAAGAATGTGGTCGCGCAGATATTCTTGGAAAGGCAAACATTCTGTGAGCAAACATGTTATGGCTTGATACTTCTGTGGCAGATTCTAATCATTTGCTACTTTAAACGGAAGCACGTGTGGCTTTATGAAAACGCTAATGACAAATTAACGTTTGGGCCTATTTTAGTTGGTCAATTTTACACATGTTTACGAGAGCCGCTTCTGGAAATATTTTTTTTCTCCCTCCCTTTGTCTACCTCGCCGGTGTAAAGAAGTATTCTTACACTGGTTTTAAAAAAAGAAACAACTGTTTACACGTGTTTGCGCACTGTCAAAATCTGGGAATTTGTCCTTGTTGAGTTGACCTGCAGACAGGACAGACACTCGGCAATTTCCTGTCCAGAGGAAATAGTGCACGCAAGAGAAAAATAATCCCAACTTGCCGCACAGACTTCCTCTACAAAAGTACAACCCTTCTGAGGGTTTAAATAAATAAAATAAGTAAATGAATTATCCGAATGATACAGCTTTAAATTTGCTGGATTTTTTTGTGAACGGGCAGAGACGACAGTGGTAAGATACAATGTTATTTTCAAAGGTGCTGGGTTGCAATTAATGTGATTCTTGCGGAAGGGGGTATCATTGGGACACGGGGGTGAATATTTAGGCTCGGTGACCTTGCGCCGCCCACTGTGATTTTGTGCAGCAGCGCCGTCTGGTTTTCTCCCTGCACGTGCGCGCGACCGGCCATACCTCCCCCCTCCAGCATCTCGCAACCTCACCCGCCCATCCTCCAGTCACTCACTCACCCGTACTCGTGTAGGCGTGTTCTAGTAACTACCGCTGTCACGGACCAAACAGTATCTCATTACTACAGCCCCCACACTGACTTTTCTCACACGAGTAACGACAACCACAGAACTTGTAACGTCAGCTGTTTAGCTACTTTTGTGGTGAGCGTAAAAAAAAAACGCAGCAAGTCCTTTGAGCATTGTTAATATTAGCTAGGTCTCTTGGAAATTAAATGAAGCTGTTTTATGGAAAAATGAAATGTGTTTAACAGCATTTGCAAAAGCGCCGTGGCTCTACCAGCTGATGTATTCATATTTTTAAAAGAAGCATTAAACACAATATGTTTACCAAACTGACAACTGTATATAGTTTGACTAGCCGGGAGATGTGTTCACCTGATGGCGATTAAAAAAAAAACCCAGCAATTATAAAGTGCGCCGCAACGCACCTCGCGAAAAGTGATCCGATGGCCGTTACGTTAACGTCACTCGACTCCAGTCTGACTTCAAAGAATCTTGCTGCTTGGCTATCTCAGGGAAAATAAAAACCAGAATCATCGGCACCCTCCCGTCATCGCTCACCGCTCTCGAGACTGTTTCCTGCAACGTGACGAGAAGGGGACAAATGTGCTGCAAGTTATTTATCGCTGCACGTAACTGTTGTTCCCTACGTGCGCACGCGTCATTTTTGTATGTGTACGAGCAGGGTGGGAGATTGTATAGCCTCTCATCTCATTGTCACAAACCGCTTAGTCCTGTACAGGGTCGCGGTGAGCCGGAGCCTATCCCGGCAGACACAGGGCGCAAGGCAGGGATATACCCACGATGGGACGCCAGTCCATCACGGGCACTGCGGGCAATTTAGCCTGCGAGCCAATTAACCTGTGCAGCAGCATGTTGTTTGGACTGTGGGAGAAAACCGGAGTGCCCGGCGAAAACCCACGCGGACACGGGGAGAACTCGCAAACTCCACACAAAAAGGCACCCGAGCCGAGATTCGAACCTGGGACCTTCTTGCTGTGAGGCGACAGCGCTACCCACTGGGCCACAGTGCCGCCCGGGCGATTGTATAGCTTCTAATAATAATAATTGGTGTCCCTTTGCCAATAGACGTGGCGTTTGTTTGACCATACCTCGCCGGTGCGGGTTAGCACACTGGGCTACAACACGGAGGACCTGAGCTGAATTCCCCCTCTTCGCGGTGAACACCAGTGACGATTTTCTGAATAGCTCCTGGGCCTCCCCTAGGTCGACTCCGCCTCAAATGAGTACCTAGTGCAGCGTGTAAATATTGCAACTAGGGAGACAAATGCGGCCGGGCGTGGTGCTGTTCACTCACCTCCTTGTGTGCCGTCTCGACCTTCATAGGCGCTCGGCACTTGACCACACGGTCTCTTAAGGCTGTACCGGGATCTTTATCTTTGATCTTTTTGTGGGGAGCAGTAGCTCTGCGAAAGGGTGGAGGGCAGGACTCGTTCTGATATCACTCGTCACTGCTGTAAACTGTGGCTGGGAACTGAACTCAGGTCACCAGCTTCACAACGCAGTGCTTAAAAAATAACTGCACATCTGCTCCACACGAGCCTTCTGATAAAAATGCATGCAGAGTGAAATGTCTCGAAAACGCTCTTCCCTCTTTACCTTTGAAATCATTAAATATTAAGCATTCCAAAAAAACAATTTAAGGTTTTGACTTGTCACGAAATCATTTGTACAAGTCGTCATGATGTAGTATATGACACGGTGCTCATGGCCAATTGAGGCACTCAATTCAATAGATAATATCTGAGCAAACATTCTGACAACCACAAAGCCATAGGGTATTGCTATATAGGGAGAGCCCATACACTAAATCAAGATTTTTCTGACGTCAATTATTTTCCAACGCATATTGAGGCTTTCTGTATAAATTTATGAATGATTGAAAACGTCCGTAGACTAATTCTAATCACAACTTTGCACTTGTCAAGAGTAGAGGGGGGGGGTCCCATGTATTGTTCACTGTTCGCTGTTAATAAAATATACACTGAAGCATTCTAACTTTAAACATTACACATTTCTGTTAAAAGGCAATGGTAATGATTAATGCCCGTTGTCGTTTTTTGTGCCTGCACAACGTTAGCAATGGGGGCCAATTCATTTCGAGTCTTGCCTCAAACTCGACTCTCTGTGCTTTGCAGTGTGTTATAATAATATTATAACTGTATAACGTATTCACCGGATCGTAACACTTCATCACCATCATCAACAGCAGCCGCCATGATCTGTCCACTGCTGGATGAAGGCCTTTCCACGTCGTCGTTATTTCATACATGCAAACGGGTACTTTTGAGAGAATCCGACGCTTCCCTCTACAGTTCTCTATCCAAGATTGAACATTGTCCCTACTGCGTGAAGATCATAAAACATCCCCAGTTCTGTTATTTTGAAAGGCCACTGCTGCGCAGGTGTCACGGGCAAATGTCATATTATCCATTACTTGAAAGGGTTCTCTAAAACTTATTGCCGTTTCGAATATTTCCTTTGCAAGTGTTCATGTTATAAGTGAGCAGAGGCTCGCGAGCACGTGAGCAAATTCACCTGGTTTCTCAACGGAGAAACCGTTTTTTTCGTGGCTGCAAAGTGGCAGCACACATGGTGCCCAACAGCTATGACTGTAAGGTCTGGCTGAAACACATTTCGTGCGTATTACACATTCCTGTTCCTTTTGAGAAACATCAAATAACTGGTGGGACCCCCATAAATGTAATGAAATGCAAGACGTGTGTGTTTGTAATCCACCGTGCAATATATTATCACGCTTCAGAAGGCTCACGGCTCTCATGAATATGGCACATATTTTGAAAAAAAAAATCGGCTACTTTTTTTTCTCTTTGCGCGAATACGTATATTCTTAAATGTGCTCTGCAGACAAGAAATGTATCACCGAATAAACAGCTACTATGCAGCAAATAGTAAAATATAAACAACGCATTTGGCTGCACAAATTGGGCCATTGCCGAAATTTCAAGAACGCAGTTCTGCCCCACACAACATTAACCGTAGAAGAATAAAAAATAAATCCACGTTCGGATTCAACACGAGACATGCTCATTGCATTAACAAAGAAAACAAAATGTGTTGTGTCGTCATGTTGCGGAAAGAGATCTGGAAATATGTGGGATCCCTTGGGTTGATGTGAAATCTAGGGCTAGGGTTTGCACAGCCTCATGGCAACAGGTGGTCAAATCCTCTGGAGAGCTACGTTTTGCCCCGGAGAAGGGAATGATAATGATGATGTATTTACTTAATTGCTATTAGAAAACAAAGTGCGTGGATTATTTTCATTCGGAAAGTCACATGAAGGTTAATTTATAATGATTTTGTTATTTCAGGTTCTTAAAAAACCAAAATTACAACGTGCACGTGATTGTTAGTACAGCGTGAGAACTGCAGTGGGGGGTTTTTTTGGAGGGGGGAGGTAAGGATATTAATAGTTTGAACGACATTCTAGCCTATGCTGATGGAAGCAGCTAGGTATGCGTCTTACATATTTTGTCAAGTTAAGGTTCAAATGCAAGCTGCAATAGTTTGTAGACCCGTGGCGAAAAATCAAAGCTTTTCCTGGAATGTTTTTGCTTAAATTTAATGGCTCCATCGCACTGTACGCTGCAATTGAACAGGCTTTAATACTCTACCACTGTATGTCATCTTCTCATCATTGTTACAGACTTGGCATAAACTCAAAGGAAGATAGTGATATAGTTTATATCTACGGTTTTCCGGATCTGTGTGAGTGTTGAGGGTAGGGTAAATCATAAACACTGGTAATACAAAATATATGCAAAGTGGGCTGTTTAAAGCGTTGTTTTGTTGTTTACGTAGGTAGAATGGGGTGGAGACGGTAGACTGTAGTTTTTGTGATGTTTCTTCAAGTAATTGGTCTTTGATTTACGAGTGACAAGTAGAAAAAAAAGGCCAACTCAAGTACCGATATGGGTTTCCATGGCTCAATGCGTGATGATTGTTTTACAAAAGTGTCTCCTTAGGCATAGCCGCGTCGAGGCATCCACACTGAGGATGCTGAGGATGCCTCCACGTGGGAGGCGAAACGTCGCGAAGGCGAGAGGAGGAACGCTCGACACGGCCGTCTCAAAAAGCAGCTTTTGGAAGGAGACATTATGACCAGCTTAAACATAAAACTCCATGAAGGGACATATTTTATATTTTTTCTCACTTTGTTCCCTACAAGGATGGTGGTAACATCAGCAAAGCAGATAATCCGCAACCGGCAATAGCGTTAACCATTGATTTAGACCACTTTCTTCATTGTTACCATACACAATTACTTTTGTTTCTTTACACAAGGGACAATTTCATGAAAGGTCAGGAGACACGAGTCTATATTTTTTTTAATATTTCAGCTTTGAACATTGTGACTGACAAGGTATTGACAACGTAAAATCAGATACCGCCAGACGACGCACTTATAAGTCAGTGAAGTAAAAGGATGAGTGTGCTTATAATGATCCACTCTCTGAACATTGTTACCTTCATAAATTCCCTGCTGCAGAGGAAGTGTGCTCTACTGTATAAAATCACGACTTTCGCACACTTGTATGAGATATGTCTGGATTTATGTCACGTTATAAATTATATGTTAGAGTGGGCTTGCAACTAACGATTTACAGTTTTGTTTCCATCGCGCTGGGTTCAAAGGAATGTAAATTCCAGCTCATGGCTTTTATGTTTAAACGTGCAAAACTCCACAATGTGCAAAGTGTATCTTAGTGAATTATGTCAACGTCTCATTCATAATTAGTGTCTTATAGTTTTTATTGTGCAGGTATCATGTCAAATTATTCCCTATAACCCTGCACCACTCAATATGGTGAGACTAATTATTAATCAGAATATTGGTCGTGAGAGCCGGCGCACGAAATTTGTTGTAACTCCTGCCTGCTGTGGGTATAAATTAAAAGATCCTCATACATGTAAATTCCTGACCTTTTCAAAATCGGTTACAGCAGAAAATAATGAAAGCCACTACGTACTATTTATAGCGTTCCAGGAAACATAACATGAGCATTCCTCCTAGTTTTGTGAATTGCTTGGTTGTCACCCAGTGGAATAACATACCATCGCAAGGCTCGCATGCTCTTCAAGAGTGCCTATCCAGCATTGCTGCAAGACCACTGTCCTTGAGTTAGTTTCCCATCGCGTGGTGGACAGTCTGTCATGGCGATGAGAGCTCACGGAGGGCCCTCGTGGGGTTTGTGGCAGGCAATGTGTCTGAAAAAAAAATTGCAGCCATCCTCTTATATCCTTATTGCTCTCTGGTGGTTGGACAGTTTGTTTTCGCCTGACCGAGGCTCCCTATTGCGCTTCCTCGCACCGCAAGTCATAGGTGTCCAGATGTGCCTCACGGAATGTGTGTGCCAGCCACGGACGGGTAGTAAAACACAGCAGAAATGTGGGACATTGGCGTTGGCACCGGTGTGTAAGTAAACGAGTGACCGTAATTTCCTCGTGTTGTCAGTAAAAGTCAACGTGCAGCTTGAAAAAAAGCGAACATTTTTTTTGCAATGGCTCTTCATCCAGAAGAAGGGCCATCGGCCAAACAATGCGCGTATTGTATGTTTTTAGTTATGTAGCTGTGTAAAAATTGGAAACATATTTGTAATCCTAGGAATTGGGGAGCCCATATTCTCTTTCTCACAGTTCGATACTGCGATTGCAAATACCTTTGTTAAATCATTTCACTTAACTGGAATTCTTGAAGCTTTACCCAATGTCTGTTTTGCCACCACAATTATTTGCAGATCGCTGGCTGGATATACGCAGCATCCTTGGCAAATTTGAACAACGTGCCGTGTGTATGTGTGTGTTTCTGAGAGCATTCCTAAATATTTGGATGTACCTCATCAATCCAGTTGATTTTAAGGTCAAGCAGTCTGGTCAATTTATCTCGAGTGCTCAAAGCACACCGTTAGATGCTTTGTAACTGTCAGCAGCCTTCTGCGACTTATCCAAGGTATTCCGTTATCAGGTACTGTATGCACATTGCTTGTGAAAAGGGAGTGCCGTCTGTTTTCTCGTCGATACAATAAAAATGTAATGGTGCCTCCATGCAATTCCTTGCTCCAGTCACTGTCGGCGGCAGACCTCTCGAAGAGCAAACTTGAGAGGTAATGTTTTCTACTCTTCTACGTTATTGCGGGGTCAACGTCTGGCACACCTCATCTCATTGTCAGAACCGCTTAATCTTGTACAGGGTCGCGGTGAGCCGGAGCCTATCCCGGCAGACACAGGGCGCAAGGCAGGGATATACCCACGATGGGACGCCAGTCCATCACCGGGCACTGAGGACAATTTAGTCTGCAAGTCAATTAACCTATGCAGCAGCATGTTTTTTGGATTGTGGGAGGAAACCGGAGCGCCTGGCGAAAAGCCACACGGACACGGGGAGAGCATGCAAATTCCACACAGAAAGGCACCCGAACCGAAATTAGAACCAGGGACCTCCTTGCTGAGAGGTGACAGCGCTACCCACTGGGTCACCGTGCCACCCCGTCTGGCACACAATTTCAGAAAAGTGGTACCCATCGTTTCAACGGCTGCTCCAGCGTGCTCACCAGTCACTGCGACAGCTCCAGCTACATAGCACAAGGGGTCAAATAACAGATGAGCCAAGAGAAATGCAGGTTTCTCTAAAATGAAGCCGATGTTTCTTCGTGCCTCATATTAGCATCATAACTCCACAGGTATTTGCCATTCCCATGCAGTCAAATTGGCAGCTTAATCATCGCTCGGATTCCAAACGGAGCTGGGAGTTTGTAACAGAGCGAGACCTTGTCGATTTAGTCAAGAGCCTTTGGAGCATCTCGTGTGATTTCAGCAGGTCGCTGGAGATCTCCGTGGGTGAAGGAAAGGATTTTGGCAAAGAATATTTTGTCAGTGGTTGGTCTTTATAATGCAGCGCTACCCTGTTGGGGAAGATTGTCAGTCAGGAGGTGGCCCGCTCATTCTAATTGAGGTAATACCTTATGTCATTGTACGTTTGAAAAAAAATATATACTAAATAGCAATAGCAACGCAAAAGTGTGTAACATGAAATTGTGTAGTCTATACACACTTTTTCCCAGCGAATTTAATGAATTTGACCAAATAATCATATTTACACTTAGATTAATGTCATTTATTAAGCTCACTATCCACTTGTAAGAACTAATTTTATTTATGCACATACTTTGGGTTGAATACAGTTGATTGGCGGTGCAGCGGTTAATGCATCACACGATGACAATGATAACCAAAGTTCAATGCTAAGCCACGGCTAGTTTTCGTGGTGAGTGACATCTGAATGTGTCCTGCACCCCCCCCCCCTCTCTCCATCAACCCGAACTGACCTGTGTGGTGAAGTATGGTAAAAACAACTACCATAATCAATATGGTGTGGGGGGGGGGCATCCAAGTTGACCTGGGTTGAAGCGTCGCCTCTATTGGTGCAGAATTTTACAGCCGGACACTCTTGCTGATGCCAACGTCCGTTATTCGGAGAGTCTTCAGATCGATATTTGTCTGGAACATCCCCTGACTTCGTTTCGCCAGGGAGACTCTGGCAGGTGACTGTAGCGCTGAGGTTCATTGGCAAATGCAAACCCCTCGACCATGAAAAGATTGCCATCCGTGGTGGGCAACAGTGTGTTAACAAAGAGTCACGGCTATTTTGTTTAAAATCATTATCTACGTTGTATGGAATGGGCTCACTTGACTTCTTCAGCCACTGGAGGTACGATGATTTAGGACAATGCACTTTTAAATATTGTTTCATTGCCCAATTGCCCAATAGTCTTGGAAGTGGTATAGCCACAGCAGCTTTCTCATGCTACTGTAAGCAAATAAAAAACACAAAAAATCAAGTGACTATTGATATAAAGTAGTGACAATAACAACATTATTTAAGAGATACAGTGTGATAAAGTCAAAAAATGCAAGTGGGAATCTGTAGCCTAGACTTTTATAGGTGTTTTTTATTGTATGGCCCATAGGAAGCTGGCAAATCTACCTTCCCTTTACGATTGTTAATAAATTATTGAATGTTGTGTACATGGTATTTATATCTGTTTTGATTGATGTTAATGCTCCTTTAAGATAATTCACTCAGGATTAATAAAACGTGTTGGAAAATGAGCCTGACAACCAATTGTAATATGTATAAAACATGCCTAAGAAATACGGTGTATGTGGTGGAAAATTATGCAGTGGTTATTCAATATTTTATTGCTTTGTTATAAATTTAGTTTATTTGAGGCCACCGCGCCGTTGCAAATCTTGTTAATAAAATGCTTAAATAGAAAATTACATTCTTATCCCTTATTATGGTCTTGCTATAAACACGGGGAGAGGAGCCGTCGATATGAACCAGTTTTGGAGGCCAGCGTTGCAGGATTAAAGCATTAAAACTTTAGGCATTCTTTCTCAGGAAACCGTGTCATGGTATACACAAACAGATAAACCTTTCCCCCTGTGTTTTCAATTTAGAGCGGTATGAGGACCTCCAGGCAAAGCCTCAGCTCTGCGAGGACCGACCAATAAAGCTGACGTGGTGCTTTGCGAGGAGGGTGAATCACCACAATCGTGGCTTTAGGCGTCTATTTGTAGAGGCGTACGAGTCCCCCTTGCCAACGCGAAAGTTGGTCCAGCTGTCTAAATTTCTGGCGGTTGCCCCTTGTGTGTGTTACTGGGATGATCTCTTAGTAATCCCCAGGTTATTGAATCGCCCGGCTAAAGTGGCGAGCTCAACCCAAAATAAACACGCTCTGCATAGTTTTCGGGAGGCAAAGTAACATCGTGTGTCATGCTTTTTTTCCCTTCTTCTTATAAATACGGTACGGTTAGACCGATTGAAACAATTGTAATGAATTGGCAAAGGAAAGGATGATGCATTTCGATGTGTGGGACGTTGGGAGGTGGGGGGGTGGACTTTGTGGATTTGCGTAAAGGAACAGTTCTAAAATGCATGACGGAAAAGGTATGGCAGTTCTTTAAACGACTATTATACAATACCCAGTTGGAATACAATCACTTAACGTGATGTGAATCACTTAATGTGGTTTTGACTACTCTTTGATGTCACAACATCTGGATTTTATGACTGATTATTGCTTCAAACATCTGCTCTTTCAGGATATCCGTGTCGAGCGCTCCTTCTCTCTCCTTCACAACGGTTCGCCTTCCACGTTGGATGCATCTTCAGGCGTTCATTGACTGAGCGCTTGTGACTTCCGAAAGTGCAGATTTTAGAAGAAATCATTATACATCTCATCTCATTATCTGAAACCGCTTAATCCTATATAGGGTCACGGTGAGCCGGAGCCTATCCCGGAAACAC